>JAMPIV010010290.1:0-229325 GCA_024509875.1 Oreohelix idahoensis
TCATTGAGAGTAATGTCATGACTGATAGCCGATGTGCGACCCGGGACGTCGGTCAACACATCTGGATAAGATTGTAATAGATTAGCAATCTGTAGACGCTGTTTGCGGTGTAACCGTTGAAGAGATGGTTACATCCCGCCAAGATTCAGTAGGTTGAACTACTGGTACAGGTAACGGTAACTGTACCTCAGGAAAAGAAGATTCTTCTTCCTGGATGACAGATAGTTAGAATAATGACAAGTGGATACTGTGTTGTCATCTAGTTCATGAAAAATTGACTGTAAGTGTTCAGGACGTGTATGAAATTGCTTGAGCATGTTAATATGAAATATCTTTTTGTGTCCCTTGATATCTAAGACGTAATCAACGTCGGAAATTTTATCAATGACTTTGTAAGGACCATTCCAAGATATCAATAATTTATTGTTATTGTGAGGAAGTAACACATAAGCTTCGTCGCCTGGGAATAATTGGCGTAATCGTCGAGACCTATTTTGTAGAGATCGAGCCTTAGCTTTTGCAGCCTCAGAAGAAGCTGTTGCCAACTGGCAAGACTCAATAATGTTCTTCCGAAGATTAATTACGTACTCGTAAGATGACTGAGTGTCCTGAGTCATCTCCTCGTCAATTAATAAGTTTTTTTTATTAGTCCCATAGGACCTCTTGGGGGAGCACCAAAAACTAATTCAAAGGGAGAGAAGCCAGTTTGTTCATGCGGTACCTCCCGATAAGCAAATAGAACAGCTGGGAGTGCTCTGTCCCAGTCATGAGGGTGCTTAGCAGTAACCTTATGTAGTAGTTGTTTAAGTGTACGGTTAAGTCTTTCAACCGCACCATTACTCATCGGATGATAAATACTACTTAAATTCCTATCAATGTCCCAAGTTTTCATGACTTCCTTCATGGTGTCAGATATAAACTGTGACCCATGGTCTGATAAAAGTTTTCTAGGAAACCCTATTCTAGAAAAGATGAGATGTAGTGCATCAGCTACATCTGTGGTAGTGGTGGTCTTTAATGGGATAGCTTCTGGCCATCGTGTGCACAAATCAATGCACGTAAGGACGAATCTATGTCCTCTGGCCGATGGTAGCAATGGACCAATAATGTCTATTGCCATCTTGTCAAAAGGTCTCACTGAGATATCGCAAGCCTGAATAGGCGCCGTGTGAAAAGCTCCACGTGCTTTCACTTCTTGGCATGTAGTACAGGAACGTACATACTGCGAAATATCTCTTGACACCCCTGGCCAAAAGAATGAAGACAGTACTCGAGATCGTGTTCGAGTATATCCCATATGTCCAGCACAATGTGAGTCATGTGCATGTTGAAGAATGTACCGTCTAAAAGTATATGGGACCATAACTTGTTGTTTCATTTGTGATTTGTCATTAAAACATCTAATCAATATGTCATTTTTAATAACAAAACAATGTTTGTTATTATTACCTGAGGATAGATTGTCAACTTTATCAACCAACTTAAAAAATTTTTTTAAAGATTTATCCTCTTTTTGTTTGGTTGCAAATGTTTCCCTGTCAATAGGTGAATTGACTACAAATTCCTCTTGGTTGTCTGCATCCATTTTTTTATTATCATCAACTTTCTCCATGAGTTGAGTCTGCGCTCTAGTCGTCACGGCGTTTCCAGTGCATAGGTTATGTTTCTCCCATTCTATAATCTCATCTGGAGTACAATCTTTACTGCCGTGTATACGACCAACCATCAAATCAGCTATAGGCTTTTTTAGCATACATACTTTTACGTTTCCTGTGAAAAAAAAGGAGTGTTAACATGAATAATAGCTGTGGGGTAAAACTCTATTGTTCCACCAAAAGTCATGCAACGGACATATTCCCCCGTTGCACAGCTAGGATGTACCAGCGACTGTCGTACACCAATCGTTGTGGATCCCGAATCCCTCAACACTGAGACGACGGATCCATTAACTAATCCTCTGTTAAAAATTAATAGGCCTGTTCCATCGTTGACTGCAAGACCTACCTGTGGTATAATATGTCCGCAGTTAAGCACTGTTTCTTTCGCCTTCTGAAAAATAAGATTGCATTGTTGGCAACTATTTGCCACATTATAATTAATAGCAAAACATGCAGCAGAAGACTGTGTTGTGTTATTTTCAAGTGGGACCTGAGCTATAGGGGTAGTATTATTTGTAACTGCCGCCCCTGTATTATGGTTGTAATGTGATGATCCCCGAGAATGAGATCGATTCCGAGTATAATTGTTAGAATTATCTCGTCGTCCTCTATAGTAACTATTATCTCGATGTCTCGAGCCATGATTATTACCATTCCAGTTATTATTATTATTGGGAGTATGTGATCGATTATAATGAGTGTTATGTTGACCATTGTGGTAGTTTGTTTGAGGTGAATAATTTCTATCTCGTGATCTACCTCTGTTGAACTCATTTTTATTGTTGAAATCATTATTATGTCCCTTCTGAAAGTTAACATTGTGATTTCTTTGGAACCTGCTTCTGTCTACACTGTGATGTCTTTGTTTGTTATTGTGATTGTAGGCCATATTAGACGCCACAGGTAGAGGTTCTCTTAATGAGGAGTTAGAAATGGTTGCATTCGGGTGTGCCGAACAGTAGTTTAAAGAAATTTTTTCTAACTCATCCATAGTACCTGGTTTACGCTCCTGCAAATATGCAAAAAATGGCTGGCTAACCGAAGATAATACCTTATCCCGTAGTAGTAAATCAACTAATTTGTCGTATGATTTGTTGACTTCTGCCAGTTCAACCCATCTATTAAATGTATTGCGTATATTCGCAATGAATCCTGCAAAATCCTTTGGAGATTCAGGTAAAATTCCCTTAAATTTCAACCTACAGTGTTCCTCGTCCAGGTGAAACCTTCGTAAAAGCAAGGACTTAATAGCACCGTAGTTATTTGCTATTGATGGGTCAGCATTTTGAGAAGCTGTCAATGGTTCTCCAACCAAGAATTCATTTAACTTGAGTACCCATGACTCTTCAGGCAAATGGTTAGATTTGCAAGTCTGTTCAAAACGTGCCAGGAACGATGAAAGGTCGTCGACGTTCAAGTTGAAAATGGGTAATTTAAAGTTGTAGAAGTGTTTAGGTTGGCTGGATGATGATCCATTTTGTGCGTTATTATTCTGGTTTGCATCAGCACTTTGTGCTTGTAATCTTGCTGTCTCCAATTTAATACGCGCCAATTCCATTTCTTGTTGTAAAATAATTTCCTCTCGTTTCAATTTATTCTCTTCTTCCTGTTTGGCGATTGTTCTTTGCTCTTCTCTTTCACGTTGAGCAATCTCTCTCAGTCTATTTTCCTTGTCAATTTGCTTCATCTCAAGTTCTGCTTCCTCTTTCTTTAATGCAGCTTTTTT
This sequence comes from Oreohelix idahoensis, assembly GCA_024509875.1. NCBI lineage: Eukaryota > Metazoa > Mollusca > Gastropoda > Stylommatophora > Oreohelicidae > Oreohelix > Oreohelix idahoensis. The sequence goes on from JAMPIV010010290.1 coordinate 3,385, forward strand.
CTCTTCTTCTTTTCTTTCATATTTTTCCAGTTCTGATTCAGCAAACTGACGAAGTTCTTGAGATTTATAACCATATTCACGACCAATCTTAACGAAATGGTCTATAGTAAGCATTTTGACTTTTATCTGTAAGTAATTATTGATAACACTGACAAACAACATTTTTCTTTCTTATATAAGAATAAGTGTTCTTAGGTCAGTTTCTTGCGCTGATTTCAAATCTGAAATCCGTTTATCTCTATCACGTCGGGTTCTTAAGATATTTGTGAATAAATATATTTTTGGGAAACCGTTATTTGCTTCGTTTCATTTTTACTATATAACTTATTAAAAATTAATAAAAAGCAACATAATTCTACTTTTTATACTGCTAAAAGATGCATGACATATGTTACGCGATTTTTCAAATAGTTACTGTGTTTTGAAATAATTCTGAGCAAAATATGGCTTCTAGAAGTTGTAGAAATTCGGCTGATCTGTTCTGTTACGTGTGCGGATATTTTACCGATGGTGTTGACCAGAAAAACTTTACACCATTACTAAAGAAAGCATATGAACTTTATTTCGATTCGAAAGTTGATGATGCAAATAAATCTTGGAAGCCAAATGCAGTTTGTTTGATACATTGGCAGGTTGGTTACGAAAATCGCCGAAGCATAAGTCGATGCCTTTTGGAGTGCCAGTAATATGGCGTGAACATACAAATCACACTACTGATTGTTACTTCTGCTTAACAAATATCCATGGTTTCACTTTTAAAACTAGAAAGTCTGTGGTTTATTCAAATATTGAATTGGTTTCGAAACCAATTCATGATCCAATCACGTGTCCGATCCAAGTACCACCAGAACATAATCCGTTGGACGTGAATGAACCATCAGAAAGTGATAGTTTACCTGCTTTAGAAACTAATTCTGACTCAGATTACATACCGGTGAATGATGGTGTTTACTTAATTAACCATTCAGGACTTTCAGATCTAATACGTGATCTCGCTCTTACCAAAGGACATGCGGAATTACTCGGTTCGCGACTCAAAGAATGGAATCTTTTAGCGCCCAATACTCCGATATCTAAATTTCGTCATAGACACAGAGAACTTGTTCAATACTTTGAGATGGATGATGACATTTGCTATTGCAAAGATGTAAACGGTCATGAGCACATAGTCAACGAATGGCGATTTTTTCATCGATTCTTCCAAGACTAGTCTAAAAGCCGTGTTATTGCATAACAGAAATTTATTTTCATCAATTCCAGTCGCCTACTCTGTTCATATGAAAGAAACTTATGACAATATGGCTATACATAGGCCTGGACTATTTGAAAAAAATAAAGTACAATGACTACCAATGGCGGATTTGTGGAGACCTAAAGGTCATTGCAATTCTCACGGGCATGCAGACTGGGTATACTAAATTTTGTTGCTTCCGATGTGCATGGGACAGCCGCAACAGACAGGAACATTATGCAAGAAAGGTGTGGCCTATCCGGGATCGTATGCAGCTCCGGCATAAAAATGTAATACATGAGCCATTAGTTAACAAAGACAGCTTCATTTTACCACTGTTACATATAAAGTTGGGGCTCATGAAGAATTTTGTAAAAGCGTTAGATAAAATGAGCAAAGCTTTCACTTATCTTCGAGAGAAGTTTCCGCAAGTTAGCGATGCAAAGATAAAGGAAGGTATCTTTGTAGGACCTCAGATTAGGAAAGTTATTGCAGACAAACAATTCGAGAACTTGTTACATGGTAGTGAACTTCGCGCATGGATGGCATTCAAATCGATCGTCGATAACTTTCTGGGAAATCACAAATCTGTTGACTATGTTGCATATTGTTAAGCAGTGCATAGATGCATACAGAATTATGGGCTTTATCATGTCCCTCAAAATCCATTTGCTCGATTCGCATCTTGACTTTTTCCCTGACAACCTTGGCGAAGTCAGCGATGAACATGGAGAACGATTCCATCAAGATATCGCCGTAATGGAGTCACGTTATCAAGGACGGTGGAGTGTGACCATGCTTGCTGATTATTGTTAGATGCTTCATCGCGATGTACCACATGCCATTCACCGACGAAAGTCGACTGCAAAGAAATTCAAGCCTACATAACTGTTATACTTCTTGTACGAATGATGTTGTAATACTGTATGCGTTGTTAAAAAACTTCAATTGCGTATTTCTAGAGATCCCGACCTGATAGAGAAAAACGGTTTGCAGATTTAAAAACAGCGCATTAAAATTGACCAGAAAAACATAGAAATGTTAGAGAAAGAAAAAAAAAGTTTTTTTTTGTTAGTCAGTGTAATTACTGATTAAAATAGTCAATAGTAGCTTCAGAGTAATTATTATACTTACTCAACTTAGAAATATTCAATATAAGTAATCACAATAGTACTGAACTTAATGTCTAAGTTCAACTAATAGACAATATTTTGTAACAATATTGTATCTAAATAATACTATATCATAAATAGTTATGATATCTGTTAAATATAATGTAATTATATCACACAATTAATCTCAATATCCAATAATGTTGGGTATAATTCCTAGTAATTATTATTGTTCAATGTACTAAGTCACTCTCTTAGTACCAGAAAAGTATATTAAATAATATACAATGGGTCTATTACCTCAAAGGTAGCTATAAGATTATTTTATTTTGTCAATATATATATTATATTATTATGCCCTAGGCATTTATTATAAATTGTAGTGCTACTTTCTTGGACTATCACTGCATAATTATGCAATGTCCCATATTAACCTTAATTATCAGAAAAAATTAATTAAATTAAATTACAAGTGTATTATTGCATATAATATCATATTATTAATGTAGTATTAATATATATTATGAGGACAAACAAAACAATGATGCAACTAAGGGGTACAAACAATGTTAAGACGCAAACAAGACATTTTCACAATTAAAAATGAATTTATGAACTAAATAAAACAAGCGGAAATGTCACAGACCTAATGAAGGGTCAAGGTCTGACCCGAGGTCAACTGAATATTCAAAGTACACACACAAAAAAAATGACTGCGAAAAATGATGACGTCACAGGACTCATAACGGACAAAAATTTAACAATCATAAAATAAATGATAGTCAGAGGAGACTGGACGAATAGTAACGAACATGGTACAGAACTCAATAAAATTATTAACTGAGTACGAATAAAATACACCAATTATCTACGGGACAGTACAGCTAACGCAAAATCGTCAAACGACAGCAGATTTGGACAACAAGTCCAATGTCAAACCTCAATGGGGTTTCCAAAGGTGCAATCGTTTAACTGCCCTAAGAAACGACCGAAATTAATTCAGGCATCGTGAGAGCCGCAGAATTTAATTTCAGTTCATCCTCCCTACCTCCCACAAATTAATAACAAATACATACGATGGAAAACAAATTTAACATATATACATGAAAATACATAGACATGCCTGATCAAAGCAAAATGGACTCAGCACTGTTATTTATCGACCGACAAAGGTCACACTTAAATGACTTATCTTTTGTGCTCAGTTCGGACTCCTGTCGATGACGGTATGCACCAACGGTGTAGAAGTATGTCTGACTGTTTGCTCTTGATGCATATACAGGGTTTATTCGTTGACTTTGTTATTTTTTTCCTCCGTAGAAACTAGGCTTGCTGCTGTCAACTTGTATGGCATGTACACGAACTTTGGTGACGTCACGTTGTTAGGGATTATACTGAGTACTGCGTCATAGGTCATAATTCAGCACATCATGTGATCGTCCTTCAAATGTAAACAATTGTTAATTTCCGAATTTTTTTTTCGATCCCCAATCAATGGACACCATCTGTTGAAGGCGATCTTCTCTGTTGTTCTGGAACATTCAATTTGACAACAATGTTCCATATAATGTCAATAAAGTGGTTATAAATTCTGGCCATGTTAGTTGAGTTCTTATATGGTTTCATTCAAGATTTTCATCGTGTCAATTGGTGTTGCTTTACGCGAATGCGGGGTGGGGTAGAAAAAACGTGTGAGCAAACATTTGAAAGTTGCAATTATATTGAACTTGTAATTCCATTGACGTGAGAAGTCGGTTCATTGAGTCCATACATTTATTCACAGTGATACATACATGATGATCAATTCCAATAGGAGTAGAAAATAAGTCCATAGAAGTAATGCATAAATTAATCAATAGCATAGACTGCTGGTTATGTGTCAATGTCCGTTATGAGGATACAATGCAGTATTGTCGTCAGAACATCACAGCTATATGCACGAGCAGATAGACATGGCTACCTGCCGACAGTGAGACTGCGAGTCTGAAATATATTCATACGAATTTGACGATTATTCTCATCCTTCTGAGGATTCTAGTTAAGTACTAACCTCCATATATTTCCTTCTCATATCGAGTTCTAGGACTGACCCTGGTCCATCAAAAATACACATAAAATGGCTATATCATGCCATTGAATTGGAAGGTTAGAAAAACGCAGCTATTCAGCTTGGCGGTCAAGTAACAAGGGGTCACGTTTCTTAGTTACCGACTGTGTCCTAAACAACGCTATACACGTCATAATCGATCGTGTATGAAGCGTTCAGTAATTGAAACATCTATCGCAATATATTAAATGTCTTAACCTTTACAATTGCACGTCTGGTAACCTTTAGCAGACGGCGTTAATATCATATACCGTAACAATGAGAAAGTGGCCCGAGTTGCGTTAAATGCTTGAGCTTATAATGGAAAGTATTGCAGCGAGTTGTGTTTAGAATTAGTGGGTGAAGAATGAAAGTGGCCTTTTGTTATGGTCTGATAAGAGAAAATTTCTATGAGCTGTGAGACTGAATGTCTGTGAGCTGTAGGACCAAATGTCTGCGAGCTGTGGGACCAAATGTCTGCGAGCTGTGGGACCAAATGTCTGTGAGATGTGGGAATGTATGTCTATGAGCTGTGGGACTGAATGTCTGTGACTGAATGACCGTGTGCTGTGGGACTATAAGAATAAAGAATGGTTGGGAATAATGTGTTAACAAGAGAGGTGAAGGTTGCTGCAACTTTGCATGGCAGAAGAAAGGAGAGAGAAAGGTTGAGAGTCTGAAAGAGATGGGACAGACTGAGTGCAGATTAAGAGTTCACACAAAAGAGAGGACAGGCAAATAGTTGTGAACTGAAAAGAAAGAGTTTAGAAAGGCTGCGAGTTATGACACACAGGAAAAAGTGTACCTGTAAGCTACTGGCTTATAACTGTGGGCAGTGGATTATATTCTGTACTGAATGTAAATTAGTATAAAGTAATTAACTATGACCCTTTTCTGAATTATTAATCTTATACTGGTCTGTATACTTTTATCTGAAAACTAAAATATTCTGAAAATGGAAAGTTTCTTTGGGCTACTTTTCGATCATAATTGGGCATTTTTGGGCTACTCTGGTGATTTTCGAACACATTTTATGCGACTTTGGACATTTTGAAGAGCCATGGTAGCACAGTGGTTAGTGTACTGGTCCATGGTTCGATCCCCAGTTGAGGTGGGATTTTTTAGATCACACACGGCTCCAGGGTCAACCCAGCCTCATGAATTGGATACCAGAGCAATTCTGGGAAGGTCAAGGTGGCCGACGTGATGCTGACCACATCACCCATACAGCGCCGATGGTCAAGAAAAGATGAGCCTAACACCATATTCCCAATATGCCTCAATGGGCGTGTAACAGGATCCTTGGACATTTTGGGCTACTACTGGGTGACAACTGGAAACCAAAGAAATCTGGTTTCTGACACACTGCCCTTGAGGATTAAGGAGAAAAGGATACAGACCTGTACTTAGGTTTCTGAATGATTAATCTTATAGGTCAGGTTTCTGAATGATTAATCTTATAGGTCAGGTTTCTGAATGATTAATCTTATAGGTCAGGTTTCTGAATGATTAATCTTATAGGTCAGGTTTCTGAATGATTAATCTTATAGGTCAGGTTTATGAATGATTAATCTTATAGGTCAGGTTTCTGAATGATTAATCTTATAGGTCAGGTTTCTGAATGATTAATCTTATAGGTCAGGTTTCTGAATTATTAATCTTATAGGTCAGATTTATTAATTATATAGGTCAGATTTCTGAATTACTCTTCTAAGTTTAATTTAAAACAATGAAACTAAACTTACGAAGTGCTAATTAAAAAATCACACCTGAAATATGAGAATAGCTATTTGATGTAGGTTTAAACAAAGTCTGGCTCATCAGTTTTGTGGAAAATATAAAGTTTTAAGACCTTACTTCATGACTGCTCGACAGACAAAAATTTAAGGAAAATTAAGAGGTGCCTGCCAGCAAGTGTACCTTTGATTTCACTAGCACAGAGATATGACGTAACATGTGCTACCTTCACATATCAGAATAATATAATATGTCCCATGAAAAAGACAAATATTTAAATTATTAAACAAAAATTAAACGTTCATTAACCCTTTGACTCCATAATTATTGTCTACCCTGTGCCATAATTATTTTTTGAAGAATTCTAAATGGTGAAGTGTACTGTCTTTTAGTGTAAATTTTATGTTAATCTTTTTTGTGAACATGTACTTATTATATACCAAACTTAGCCTCAAACTGACTACTGCTTTCTTTGAGAACATTCAAGTGGACGTCTGAGAGTGTACAAAGAAGAAGAAGAAGAAGATATACCAAACTGTAGGGAAATGGATAGAGAATTGTAATATATAAAGTCTTTGGTAGTATTAACAAAATGCAGAATGGGAGAAGATCGGCTACCAAGACAAGCATGGGAAACAAAGAGCCAGAGTCCGCTGGGAGGACAACATTAGACAATCTTTGAAGGACCGAGGACTAGAATGGAACCAGGCCAGGAGGAAGACAGCCGATAGGATAGTCTGGCGCTCTCTCTCTCAAACCTCTACACCTCACGGTAGAAGGTGAACGACTGGGTAAGTAAGTAAGGTAGTATTAACACAAGTGTGTTTATTATACTTAAAACATTTTGCATGTAAAATTGAAAAACACTAAAAAGTTAACTGTAGAATACGATCTTACCAAAGACAAATTACTGTTGTAGACAATAAAACTTTCTTTTTAGTCTTCAAACATCAAGTTAATCCATATACAAAGTAAAAAAAAACATTGCTTATGGCCACAATTAGTACATTTAGTATTATTCACACCAGTTTTTACTGTGGTCCATTGTAAGAAAAAAATAAATTATGCAATCGTGCATTATGTAATTTTCAAGCAAGTAAAGAAGAATAACGTCATATAAAAAATTTTTTACTCTTGTTTAATGTTTTAATAGTATCCCTAGCTTCATCTTCTACCTAGGACTAGGATTAGATGTTACGGTAGGTCTAGTTTTGTTGCTTTTTGATCAGCCAGAATATGACTACGCCCACTCATCAACTAAATCTAATGTGTCTAGCTTTTCTGCACCGATTCCATATTTTGACAACAAACTGTGACTACCAAACAATCATCACCACTGTCAGCAATGTTTCAAAGTTGTTCGACACAATTATTTGCTTAGGAGACTTAGAAAATGTAAATATAAAGCGTGATATATTTCTCTAGCAATAAGAACGAAACACGCGAATCGTCACACAAATTGTGATAATAACATCAAAACATGCACATGTGCTGCTTAACTACAGTCAAATTAGTTGTTTAAATAGTAGCAGAAGTCATTCTATGAGTTTTAAAATATGAACTGCATTAAACGGACGATTTTTGGGGTTTATTCGTGATAAACTAAAAACAACACTCTGAGCGTTGCGCTGGCACGACGCGATGAATTTTGCAACACTCACAGCGTTGGTCTGGAGTCAAAGAGTTAAGCAAAATAAAATGTACTCCCACCAAAGACATAACAAGGCGAAAAAAAAAAAGGATAGAGAAGCATAAGAATATGGAAATGGATTAGAAACATTTGAGTGTTTCCATTAAATAACCACCACAACAGTTCATAAAATAATAATACAGCATGGAAAGATGAAGACCATGCAACACATGGAGGCAGAAATTAGAAGCATAAATGGGAATGATGTTGATGCAAAAAAAGATAGATGCACCCAAGATATAAACTTGCTTGGAGATACAAGAGAATACATACACGCATGCGCACACACACACCCACACAAAGGTAGGCATGCATACACGCATGCTTTTATTGAACAACTATCTTTAAAAAAAAAACCAGCATATGCTTAAAAACCAATTAATGCTGACAATGTGTGATCTGAATGTATATATATATATATATGTATGTGTGTGTGTGTATGTATGTATATGTATATATATATATATATATATATATATATATATATATATATATATATAGATATATATATATATATATATATATATATATGTATGTATATGTATATATATATATATATATATATATATATATATATATATTCCTCAACTGTTGGATGGAACAAAAGGCAGTAGCTTTTGCTCTTAAATATTCATAAAACAAGAGCATATTAAATTGTTCTTCTCACAAATTTTAGATTACTATTATGCTTCTATCATGTTCTCATACAAAAAGTTTCACTTGAACAAAGGAGCTCTTCTTGTTTAAGTATAAAAAATGTTAGTTTACTTCCAGTGCTACGTTTCACATTTGTTATTTATGCAGCATGCTGTGAAACCTGATAGTATAGGTTCATGTACAATTTTTCTGAATATATTTTGGTTTTTAAAAAGATGATTTTGAAAAATGATCTCAATGCTTTTCCGATGGGAGGACTTGACCTGATTATAGATTGTTCTTTCTTTGGCTTGTCCCTTTTTGGCTCCTTAGAAGCACAGTGTTCCATTACATGTTGCCATCCTGAAGGGAAATTTGATCAAATCCATTTCATGTATCTGTAGTTTCTTTAGCTCTTTAATTTGCATGATGAGGTTGCCACCTCCATATGTATAGCCCTCTTTAGTATAACTTTCTGACATTCTTGGCAAAGTCAAGGGATTCTATGATTGGGACAAGTTGATGATAAGGTGATCTTGTTATCTTCTATTATATGTTCTGGTTTGGTTTTCTTATAATGGCTTTGAAACCATGTACTGGATACAAGAAGCTGCATTTTGATGACATAAGTAATTTAACTGACTTATTATGTCTTCAACTTTAGTTTTATGCAACAATTATAGTTACTTACTTTTACACATCTCTCAACTTGATCAATCAGTCAATGCTGCAGACAGTGATATGTGTAACACTGGATATATTAATAATAATGCTAAACAAAAATGTCACTAATCTAAAGTCTGTATTAACTTTTTTTCTTCTCTAATCTTCTTTTATTTGCACATGACAAGATGTATCATTGTGAATGGGAACAAAAATCTTTATTTTCATTTAACAGAAGTTTTCTTTGATATTCCTATTTACATTAACATTTCTTTATTATTTTTCTCATGGACAATTGTTATCGTTGTCTTGTTACAAAATAATTCCACTATCTTATTCCCAAGTGTACAGCCGAATCATAATTTCTTACACTCAATGTCTGTCGTTTACATAAAAAACCTTTATTCCTGTTCGTGTACTGAAGTGATATCATTTTGATTTTTTTTTACAGTAATAATAACATATTCACAAACGCTAAACAGAAAAATGTTACTCAAAACTAAAATATCAAATCATAATTTACAACTTTCCAAGTAAACCTCAACATGGATATTTTACAAATTTGTCACAAATTGTTAATGAGGTAGAGGGACATAAGTTACATTCAAGTTCAAATATGTATCCAGAGTTGCTTTATAGTGTAAATAAGCATGATGTCATATGTAACACACAACACCCATACACTACTGTGGGGGGGGGTAGTAAAGGATCCCGTTACACACTCATTGAGGCATATTGGGAATATGGTGTTAGACCCATATTTTCTTTACCATCGGCACACTAGGGGTGATGTGATACACTACTAAAAAAAAAAAAAAACTGAATTATAGACTATAAAGTGTATTCCTTATTTCAAAACAAAATGACCCAGAAAATTACCTTCTGCCCTGAATGATTTAAGCAATAACAAATTTCAGAAACTTATCAATGTAAAATAAAATATATAGATTTCAAAAGCAAGTTAGTTATACAATGGAATGTTATTACCAGAGAAAATGCAATTGAAAGAAAATAATTATTTTTCATATAATGTATGTCTATTTATAAAATACATCAGTCATCCATAATCTTCTATTATTTTTTTGTGTTTGTGAATTAAACTACATGTCTATCATCTGACCTCTACACCTCACGGTAGAAGGGGAACGACTAAGTAAGTAAGTAAGTAAGTCTATCATCTAAGCACACAAACAAAATACAGGTAGTTCTTTGTTTACACAAGATATGTGTTTGCGAGACCTTCGCATAAACAGAGATCGCGTAAATGGAACAGGATTTTCTCATTCAAATACATGTAAGGTAAGGGGGATGCGTTCTACCTGTGCTGTACATAATAATAAAAATAAATACATGTAATAATAAACAGTTGAGTTAATACACACCGTTCATATTAAATATATGTACAGAAATTAAAACTGACAAATTATTCAACATTGACTTTTCTATCCTTTTCATTATGTTATTGTGCATGTGCCTGGTTTAATACTATGCTTGATTATTTCCTTGTTGTCTCTAATGGTGCGTAAAGTGCTTTCATTTAAATGCATTGCGATCCTTATCATGGCAGTTGACTGACCACTTCATAGCGCTTTATCACGTCCAGCTTTTGATTGAGTGTTATGGACCTTCTGGCACATTTTCTTGCACTGTTAGTTGAACTATCACTTGCTACACACTTTGAGGCCATAGTTAATTTATTGATTTCACTAATAAAATTTAAGTTGACAATTGAAACTGCACAATTTAACATCGTTAGTTCAATCTATATGAAATATACATATGATGAAATGCAGAGCACTTAGTTCGAAGTATGTACAACAAGACTGAAAACACGAGAATTAATATCACACGTGGATGATGTCATCATCTTGCTCTCCTTAGCAGGCAGATAAAATACTGTATAAATGTCTAAACATCGTAACTTTAAGTTCGGCGCGTAAACTAAACAAAATGCTTAAAAATTGGTGTGCATATGTTGAAATTCATGTAAATGAAACGTGTAAACAGAAAACTACCTGTATCTATAATCTTAGCTACAGCTGAGCAAGCCCTCCTCAGACAGCCACAATTACACATCATTAGGCAGTACATATGCATTTAATAAATAAATTAAAATCTGTTTGGATAACAGAATGAAAACTACACATTTTTTATTTCAGGAATGAAATAAGTCAGTTGTAGGATCAAAATATTGGTATAAGATGATATGTAAGCTGCAGAATATACATATTTGCTACACAGTGAAACAACGTCAGCTGTATATATATCTTATATATTTTTATGCATCGATTAATGAGTTGTAAATAAATCTGCATACTCTTACACGATGACAAAATAAGTCAGCTGTGGAACCTACAGGGCATCTACAAAGTCTTAGATCATTTAATAAAAAAATCCTATTTGTAAATACAGAAACACTTATTTTTCTATCCTTCAGATGAAAGATGTTTGTAAATTGAAAATAAGATTTCTTAAAAAAATATCTGGTTTGGCATCTTAAGTGGCATCAGGCAACAACTACAATAGGCTCTCATGTAGGATGGGATAACCAATGCACATCACTGCTGTGATGCAAGAGTGATGGTTTCTGTAGCTATATGTTTTATAAAGATGAGGTTGCTAGCTCCATGTCCAAGATATTCTAAACCTTTAATTTTTACTAAACAAACTTCTGATTTCAAATGTGCACAGATAGAAAAAAAAAAGCAGGATTCAAGCTTGGGGGACTGAGCAATTCAAACTTATACATACAAATAACGTCACTGTGTACTTTAAAACGGTGACATGGTTGTTAAAAAATAAAAACCTTCTTCCTTGTGACGTGACAATATGGACACTTCGTTCATACTATTACACAATGACGGATAAGCAAGCCATAGAATCCATACACTTCTGCATCTTCTTCCTCAAGTACCATTCCTGGTAGTGTAGGCAATCATGTCTCTCCACAACTTCCTGTCGTAAGTGTTGTATATCAATTCCGTTGCATTCTGTACTATTACATCATCATCATTTTCCTTTTCACTTTGCAGGAAGCCTGCACCAAGCATTCACATGCTTTTGCAGCTGTGGTTTCTGTAGCAAATTGTTTTACATGATGAGATTGCCAACCTCATGCACAAACTCCTTTTTTATGACATGCTCGAGGGACCAGCAGACCGTTCTTTTTTTCTCTCATCAATGACCCTCCGGAACTACAGTGGTCAAATATTCCTACATAGTGACTAAATAAGTGAACTGAAGAATCTACATATTGATATAATGTACTGACAAGAATGAGCTGTAGAATCTACACATTGTTACATCATCATCATCAGCTGCCATCTCCGCAACGAAGGTAGGCTGCAATGGTTCTCCAACGTCTTCTGTCTCTTGTCTTGGTGGTGCATTCTGATAAGACTATTGTCTGTCCATCTCTTAATGTTATCTTCCCACTTATATTGCTGTCTTCCCCTTGCACATGTACCTTCAACTCTGCCTTCTATTATGGTCTTTTGCTAGATGTTCTGTCTTTTTTATATGGCCACATTGTTACACAGTAGCAGAAATAAGTGACCTGCCAAATTTACACACTGTTAACACTAATTAAAAGATGTAAACTGTATCACCTACAAATTACGCAATGATGAAATGAGTCTGCAGCAAAACATTCATGTTATTTCATAATAATAAAGACAATTAAACCTGTACGTTATTTTAAATTAAGGGAATAAGTGATTGCCTTATAACGTTATCAACAGGTTTCCTCAACATGTGTTCTACTCAATGCCATTATTGTCTTCTCATTTTTTATTCCACTGGCACTTGATTGGTTTTAGTTATCATTTCTATGTTGGTGATCTTGTCACACCATTTCAATGTCTCTATTCAATGCAAGAACCTATTTAACTTCTTGATTGTCATATTTATTATTCTTCAAGTTTTAGAACCAAACAGTTGGGCAGCTTTGGCTTTTGAGTTTAAGATTTTAACTTTTGTATTGGGACTTGATTTCTTCTGATTTCCCAATGCACCGAAAGCTTCTCTTTCTTTTTTTATTCATGTTATCACTGTCATTTCCTTCGACTTTGTCTATATTGCTGCCAAGATATATGTATGAATACACATCTTGTAGAGAAGTATCTCCAAGTGAACTCTGGCTATCATCTGCATTTATTCTCGTAATCTTTTGTCTTTTCCCTTAACATTTCCAAACCCAGTTTCCCATGACCTCTTGTTAAGTATTCACATTTTTTCTTGCTCCCTCTGATTTTTTTTCCTCTACATTTCCAAAAGCTATTTTTTTTTAATCTACAGGATTCCATCTCAGGGTCATGTTAGGGGATACCTGTCTTTCTATTCTTAATAAATTGATAACTCCTCAGCAAAAAGAGATATTGGAAAGAAGATGAAGATGGCTGAATACTGCTCCACCTATGTTCCAGTCTTGACTTATGGATGCGAGTCATGGACACTGACAAGAACCCACATAAGCCAGCTCCAATCCTCAGAAATGAGGTATCTGAGGAAGGTGGCTGAAGTAACAAGAGACATGGTCCACAATCAGACAGTACATCATGGCCTCAAAAGCCAGACCCTGCAGACCCAAGTGGAGCAGTCCCAGTTACGATGGTTTGGTCATGTCTACAGAATGTGTCAAGATCAGCTACCACAACAAATACGGGAAACCAAAGGCCAGGGATCCAGACCTCCAGGATGACCCAGAGTTTGCTTGGAGGACAACATTAGACAATCTCTGAAGGAACGAGGACTAGATTTGAACCAGGCCAAGAGGAAGACAGCCGATAGGATAGTATGACACTCTCTCTGGCAAACCCCTACACCCAGAATAGAAGAGGAACGACTAGTCTTAACACATGCCATAACCGTCTCTTTTCATTTTTCTATTTCATCAATGACTAAATCACATGAAGTAAAGCACAATCTTCCAACTCAGAACAGAATTAATCAGATTTAGCTAGCACTTTAAACCTCTGACTTCAGCCTCAATACCATTCATATGAGACAGTTCAATATGTGCTCGCACATTCTGGAATCACCACAAGAAGAGGACAGCTATTACCGGCCTCCCAAACAACTCTATATGGCACTACCAAACAACTACAGAGCATATGCAAAGTCATAAAATTGGCACTGGCTCAGAAAGACTGACAAACTCAGCAGCCCCAGTGAAACAATAAACATTTCTTGTAAGGCTAACAAATAATTACTGCTAAAAAAATAACAGCAAAGTCATTAATCCCATACATCAAAAAGTGTTAAGTCCAAAATCTAAACTGTATTACAAAATAAACTGAATAATGCTGGATCACACGTCAAACAGTTCTTTTTAACTCCAGTGAGTAATTAAAGTGACCAGAAAAATTCACTTCCAACATTAAAACTTCAGTTATCAAATAATTTGATAAATTTATCGAAGTTTTATCAAATTGCAAATAATGGTTTTGATTTGTATGTAGAAAAACAGATAGTGATCATCTAAAGTTTTACACATGCATTATCTTCTCACAGTCTTTATTATCACGTCACAATCTTATTCACAATCTAAAAAAATTAAAGTCCACTTTCTAGTCAGATTCCTATTTATCATAAATTCTGTCACAACCAATCAACCCTTTTCTTCTTCTTCGTTCACCCTCCGACTTCTACATTAATGACTAATAAAGGCAGTAGTCAGCTTAAGGTTCCTGACATCTCCAAACAGTTTTTTGTGGAGAGAAGTGGGTTGTTGCCATATGCCACTCTGTTCACTGCTGTAAGTTGGGCAGGACTAGAGCAGATACTCAGCTGTCACGGGGCTGGTGCCACAGGAGCAGAGATCTGTTGACCCAAACCTGTACTTGTGATTTAGATGGTACTTCAGCATATTGTGACCTGGTCTCGCCCAGATAGCTGGTAAAAGGGATCATCTTTTGTGACCTGGGTGTTCTCTGTCCCATTTGGACATGAATATAGCTTTTACAGTTGTTTTAGCAATTTCATAAGTTGTCTCCATTATGTTTTGTTGCAGGTTTACCCCTTCTTTAGCCAGTTTATCTGCCTCTTTGTTGCACTGGGCTGGTATCCACTGGACTGTACACTTGTTGAAGCATTTGGCTAGGCTTTCAAGAGAGTCAGATCTTTCAATCCTTCAGCATGGTGGCTCTTCAGGGCTGTTACTAATAAGAGGGCATCTGTATAGATCACTATCTGTTTTTCTGTACATGCTTTGTGTTTCACTGCCTGTTTTATGACCTCTACTTCAGCATTGAAGTTATTGCAGTATTTGCCAGTGGCAACTGCCATAGAGTGAATTCTATTCTTTAATTTAATGAGGATGCCAGCTCCCCCCTTATAAATGACACGCCATAATTGACTACATAAATGCAAAACAAAACCAATTAAAGGCATCTGTTCACTTGTTGATGTAAGCCAGAATCTTCCAGACATTTTTTCTTTTCAACAATGAATAAAGTAATGAGACACTTCGCATACTGTCTCAATTGCTTTTGTATATGCACACACTCATGCATGCGCACACATTACACATTTGCCCAATATTATAATATGCTTGCAAATAACCATCACAGCAGATATGGAATGATGCTTGTGGCTGTTAAAGTGTGTGTTATCTCTTGGCAGTCATATTGAAATAATGTTCACACAATTGGTGGTCCCTGATATCCCCCCAGCCACCATTGGGCTTTAGGTCACGCAGCTTAAAACGTGTATCACCCACCAAGGACATGACTTCTGGAAATAAATGCTGGTGATTGTCTCTAAGTTTGGTCTGTGCGTCTTTTACTTTTGCCATTGGATCACAGTTCTTAGATTTTTGGTGCATTCCACTGAAAATTGGAAGTAAAATAATATAATACAAAATAAATGATGATTTCACTTGGTAATGAGACTGAAAATATAAATATAACAATGAAGCCTTCGGCAGACTGTTAGATAGATAGTAACTCAACTAAAATTGATTTATATCTCTCAGGGGACAAAAATAATACTGATAAATGTATACCTTAAGGTAATCATGAAGAAGCAACTCTGGCCACATTTTTCAATAGCAGAATGTATCTTTCTCTCATAACTAGACTACTTGATATATCAAATTCTTTCTCTTCTAGAACACTTAAGACTAAATAAGAAATATATGAGACATTTCCAGTATGACAAAATGGTGATGTGAATGAAAACTGTTATCATGGGATAGTTTTTAATCAATCAACCAATAACCTTCAGCTCCCTAAGAAGCACAGGCCTTAAAAAAAACATGCTAAGTCCTTCTATCGCGTGCCATCAGCTCGGGGGGGGGGGGGGGTGGGGGGGGGGGGGGGGGGGGAGGGGGGGGGGGGGGGGGGGGGGGGGGGGTGGGGGGGGGGGGGGGAGGGGGGGGCGGGGGCGGGGGGGGGGGGGGAATGCTCCATAAGAAACAAAAAAGGGAACCAATGAATGATGATGTGGATACTGAGTGAGCATATTAAAACAGGTGTCTTGTCACTGAAGGTGAGGTGAGGCAGTTGTGGGGGGAAGGGAACTATCCGTATAAAACACTGACAGGTTTTACAACATGACAGTCTGTAAGATGAAGGTGTCATATCCCAGCGATGTAGATTAGACTTTTTGATCAAAGTTTAGTGGATATTCTCACTATACATTAAGTGATGGAAGACACGGTGAAACATCCATCATAACATGAAATACAGATTCGTTCGTTCTTTGTACAATCATGGATAGAATGAAAGAAGACTAGACAGTTTACATCACGATGTTAAAAAAAAAAAATCCAACAACAGAACTGATAAACAGCATCTGGGACAGGAAATTGTGAAGAGACATAATTGTCAGTAAGCAAGGTACTTGAAAGGGAAATAAGTAAAAATGGTGACTGACAACTGGGCAAGAGTGAGAGTTAGAAATGAAGACTTTTGGAAAATAACTGAACTACAATCAACCAATAAACTAATAATCATCACCACCGATCACACTTCACAGTACAAGCAGTAGCAAAAAGACAAAATATTCCCAAACATGCACACTTTTAAATGCAAAAAAAAAACCCCAAAAAGCTGCCCACTAGCAGTAATGATTCTAGCTTTATAACAAGAAAGCTGAACTATATTTAACTAAGTAAACTGACCATTCTCCAATATGGAAAATTCGTGAGGCCTTCATTACCAGAAGTCTCACTTTATCTGGGATGCATGTCATGCTTAGATGCTGGAGTGTCCAGTCCCAGTTATAGTCGTCAAACTGGCAAAATTCCTGCAGCAAAGAATCCAATTAAACATGTATAAATATCTGGCCTTATACTGCAAGAATAAATCAAATATGTGTAAATACTGAACCTAGAAAACAAGATAATATCAAATGTGCATTTAATCAATTTTTGTACTGCAAAAAAAAAATATATATATATATATGTGTAAGGTATGCTTAAAAATTTGCAGAGATTATCTTACTTTTGTGACAGAAAGCATCCTCGTACCACATCATGGGGCCGAGAATACATTTTTTGAAAAGGGTACAATCTTTTATGGACACCCTGTGTATATATATATATACAGGGATTGTTCCATTTTACCTAGAAACTCATTACGTTTTTCTGAATACCAAGTTTTGACTAGTCTGAATCCCAAGTTTTGACAAGTTTTCTCATCATTTTTTTTTTCAGACATTTATTCTTCCCCTCAGTCACATGAATCCACAGGAGAAAGCACAGTATGTTGAGTATTATTATTCAAACAAATCTGATACACAGGTCCAACGAAGATTTAGAACTCGTTACTTTAATTTTTGTTTCCTCTTCTCACAACATACCCAAAGGACATATATTATTTTTTTTCAAAAATGTGTAATAAGATTCCTTTGTGCACTGGCAACTTTCAGGAGATCCTCTGTTTAGCTGTCCATAGTAGTCTTAACATCTTCTCTTAAGTGCACATCTCTGTGCCTCCAATGATATTCTTTCTTATTTAAGGATTATCCATGATTTACTTCCACATGACAGGATCAGCTCTATGAAGAGACAAAGAACTCTCTACCTGCACTGACAAAGATTTTTTGCACAGAATGCTGTTTATATATCTAGATAAAGAAAAAAATTTAAATATGTATCAATTTTTAATCAGCAAAAATGAAGCAACATAAAATGTTAAAGTATAAGAAGGAGTAAAATGGAAAATAAATGAATAAGTAAAATAAAATACTCATACATTCAATTTCCATTTTACCCCATATGGAGTTTGTTGCCACCATTGCCGTTGGTTTGTGCAGGACGACTACACCAAGCATTCACTTGCTCTATGTTTTACACAATGAGGTAGTTAAATCCCATTAAATAATAAATTCTTTAAGCACCAAACACAACGCATAAGGCAGAAACCAGTGCTCTCCAGGTTGTTCGTTGTGACGCCACTCCTCTTAGCTCTTGCACATTATTTAGGCCCAACGTTCTTCCTTCTCTTATTATTGTTCTTCTGAGTGTTTCTTTTGGTCTTCCTTTTTTCCTCTTACCCTCAGGAACCCAAGTGAGCGCCTGTAGTGGTATTCTGTTGTTTTGCATTCGTAGGACATGACCGATATATGACCATCGTCTTTTCCTTATATAGTTGGAGACATATTTCTGCCTAGAGTCTTCTCTTATTTGTCGATTAGTCTTGAATTCTTTCCAACTGATGTTCATGAGTTTTCTAAGACATTTGTTCTCGAATGTATTCAGCTTGTTCTCCAATGATTTTGTTATTTTCCAACTCTCACAGCCGTATGTTAACACTGAGATAACATTTGAATTAAACAGACGAAGCTTGGTATGTATATTCAATGATCGTAATTTCCAAATGTTAGATAACACTAGTCAACAAATTTTCAAAAGTTATTTGTACCAGAAATTAAATATACCATTTCTTATTGATTTTGACATGCTGATTTCAAATATCATAATGAAATTCACCAATTGGCTCTGGTTTAAAAAAAATGATGAATTTACATTACAGTAATACAAATAATGTATGCTTGTTTAATTCTCTGGGGTGAACAGCTAGTCTTTCTACTTTAGCATTATAAAAATTGTGGTTACATACTCAATTAATTGATATTTCAACATAAAATGATAGAAAAAATAAAAACATTATTTAAAGTTCACATATCATGTTTTTAAAAGGCACAATTGAACCCATTCCATCATTATTCAGTCGCTGTTTGAGCTCTCTTTGCTTGCTTCTTGTAGTCAATCGAAGGTGTCTCTTGTCACAGTCCAACAGTAATCAGCAAGCATTGAAGGGCTCCAATTGCCTTGATACCATGTCTCCATAGCAGCAATGTCCTGGTGAAATCGTTCACCATGCTCATCACTGACTGCTCCACAGTTTGACGTAAAGAAATCCAGATGAGAATCCAGAAAATGAATTTTCAAAGACATGTTGCAGCCAAGACTCTTATACTTCAGAAGGAAATTTTCTACAATTTCATTGTAATTATCAGATCTGTTGTTTCCAAGAAAATTGTCCACCACTGATTTAAATGCTAGCCATGCTGCCTTTTCCTTGCCATGCAACATGCAAAGAAACTCGTCATCATGAAGAAGTTTTCGAATTTGTGGACCAACAAATACTCCCTTATTTTAGCTTCACTCAGTCTTGGAAATTTTCTAATGAGGTATTTGAAAGCCTCATCTGTTTTCTCCATTGCTTTGACAAAGTTTTTCATGAGACCCAGCTTAATGTGCAAGGGTGGCAACAAAATCTTGCTGGTGTCGACAAGTGCTGGGTTCTCAATGTTCTTACTGCCAGGCTGCAATGACTGCCTGATTGGCCAATATCTTCTGATGTAATGGTCACTTCGTGCACAGCTATCCCACTCACAGAGAAAGCAACAGTACTTGGTGTATCCACCCTGTAGTCCAAGCAAAAGAGTGACCACTTTTAAGTCACCGCAAAGTGACCAATGATGATGATCATAGTTTATACACTTCAAAAGCTGCTTAATGTTTTCGTAAGTTTTTTTCATATGAACTGCGTGACCAACTGGAATTGACGCTAACACATTACCATTATTCAACAAAACAGCTTTAAGACTCGTCTTGGATGAATCAATGAAAAGCCTCCACTATTCCGGTATGTAATTGATTTTGAGGGCTGCCATTAAACCAGAAATGTTGTGGCACGTAGAAAGGTCACCCTCTTTGAAAAAGAATGTAATAAGCGGCTTCTGGCGGTTCCTATACACAGAAATTGTAACATCTTCTGCCAGGAGATTCCACTGTTGCAATCTGGAACCCAAAAGCTCCGCCTTGTTCAGTAAATTCAGATCTCTTACAAGATCATTCAGTTCATCTTGGATTATTAAGTGTGGTTTAGTGGATGTAGTTTGCTCAAAATCTGGGTCGCTTGAGGTTGATGGTTCAGGACCACCAATGTCCTCTTCTTCATCAGTGGAAGCAGCTGAAAATGATTCTGGCACTTTGGGAACTGGTAGGTCATCGCCATGTGGTACCGGACGTATTGCAGAGGGGATGTTTGGATATTCCAGAGTCCATTTTTTCTTCTTTGATATGCCTTTCCCAATTGGAGGGACCATGCACTAACTAATGGCACAATTTTATCAGAGATACGATATTTATACACAAAGGTGATGTAATCATAGGTAGGATTGCATCATCAACTTCTAATTACATTTTTATTGGTCATTAGAAAAAATTATGCAATCGCCCACAACAGTTGCGTCATATATATAAATTGACCGTTATTAAATAAACTAGTAGCATATATCTTGAAAACTAGAGACAATCAACATTTTTTAATGTCATTTTCGTTTTCAGCACACCAAAATTAGTTAAGATCAGCTATTTTCATTTCTGGTACATTTTGGTTGTTGACTAGTGTAATCTATTGAAGGCGCTAGCTGCCAAAGCAATTCTAGTATGGATTTCTCTTGTTGTGTCACCATCCTGAGTCATTTTACTGCCTAAATAATTGAAACTTTCAACTTTCTGTAGTTTTTCCCCGTTCAAGATGATATCAAAGGTCTCGTTAGAAAAGTTCATAGCTTTAGTTTTAGAGGCATTTATTTGGAGACCTATTTTAACCGAGAGATGACACAAATTATTTATTGCTTCTTGGGATTGTCTTGGTGTTGAACTTAAGAATGCTACATCATCTGCGAAATCCAGGTCCCCCAGGAATTTTCCATTTGTCCATTTTATACCCAATTGTTCATTGTAGGTATAGTTTCTCATAACCCAATCAATAGCTATTCCAAAAAGTAGTGGTGACATAATACAGCCTTGTTTCACCCCTGTTTCTACTGTAAACCATTCTGTATTCCCTTTATTTGTTCTAACACAACATCTTGCATTGTCATATAGCGCTTTGATTATATTCACATATTTTGTTGGAAAACCATAGATTGTAAGTATCTTCCACAATGATGGGCGGTGTAGACTATCAAAGGCTTTTTGAAAATCGACGAAGGTGATAATAAGTGGCGATTGCCTTTCCACTGATTCTTCTATAATTGTTCTTAGTGTGAATATTTGATCAATGCATGATCGTTTCGGCCTGAAACCCACTTGTTCTTCTCTGATCTTTTCGTCAGCATGCAATTTAACTGATTCCGTACGTAAGATCTATTAAAAGACGCAATGGCCGACCGCTGTGGCCGCAAGATCTTTTAAAAGACGCTGATTTATTTCGTTGTTTCTTTCTATTCTGATATTTTATACTGCCCAGAATTTATCTCGAACGGAAGTAAACACAAAACTGGGCAAATTTCAACAAGCTTCAATGTCTTTTATTTGCGTTTGAAGGGATTTTTTCACATTTATCTTCATCTTTAATCGTGTTTTGTCGTATCGCCATAATTGCCGAAAACACACAGGATATGTTACTAATATGTAAACAGTGAACAAACTGTGTGATCAACCATAACTTTCTTACTTTTTCTGTGTTTCTAAATGGATTACCTGCACAAAGAGAGCAGGGAAACTGTATTGTGATAACAATTTATGTTACAAGCCTTACGTAAGTCGAAAATTTTTGTTCAAAATTTCAAGTTATCTTTTTTCCGTGTACATATTATCTGTTATAACATAAACATAACATAAAATTAGCCAGAAAGGCATATGGATTTATATTTTTCATCCAATGTACTTTAATTTGATATATAATATGTTATACTTAACTCATGATTAGACACACATTGTCAGTAAACGTAAATTATGTATGTGTAAATTTTTGGGGCTTAAAAATAATTCCGTCCAGAGCTGAAAATAATTACGTACGGAATCAGTTAAGTCTTTCTAACATCATGCAACATAATAATTTTCCAGGTACTGATAATAGAGATATACCACGCCAGTTATTACAGTCTGATAGATCACCTTTCTTCGGTAACTTTACAATAATACTGTCTTTCCATTGTTGTGGTGGTTGTTCTTCTCTCCATACTTCATTTATAATATCTAAAATTCTCAAGAGGTTGTTGTCATTAACTGCTTTAATCATTTCCCCTGAAATTTCGTCAACTCCAGCAGCTTTAAAATTTTTAAATCTTTTAACGGCTTGTTTGATCTCGTCCAGCGTGAATTCATCGCAAGTTATTGGCAAGGTGGTTGTGGGTGTTTCATTATTAAAATCAGGTGTTACTGTTGGTGGTGGTCTGTTTAGCACCTCCATGAAGTGCTCAGCCCATCTCTTCATTTGTTCTTTTTCTGTTGGTATTGAATTCCCTAATTTACCTTTAACAGGTGTTTCCATAGCAGTAGGCTGGTGACATAGTTGTTTTGTAATTTGATAAAGGCACCTACTATTACCAGTTCTTGCAGCATTTTCAGCTTCTACGGCCAGTTCATTGATGAAATGTCTTTTATCTCTTCGAGTTTTTGTCTTCACTTCTTTATTTAACAAGTTATAAGTTAGTTTGCAAGATTCAACTGCATTATGTGTACTTGCCGCTAGTAGTTTAAGTTTTGCTGTTTTCCTTTCTAATCCCATTGACAGCCTCATTTTAGTCGTCTTGTTCGACATGCCTGAGGAAGCAGTAATCCTATTTAGTCTTTGTCACGTCACAGACACCCCGAGAGCTACAAGGATTTTCTTCCTGGCTCACGGTTTTTCCATAACTCACTTCCGTATGTCAGGATCAAGTCTACATAAAAATAAAGAACTCTCTCTCTACTTGCACTGATAAAGATTTGTTGCACAGAATGTTTCTCAGATGCCTAGGTTTAGAGAAAAAAAAAATCAAATATGTATCAATTCCTATCAGCATAAATAAAGCAATATAAAATGATAAAGTAAAATAAAATACTCACTGATCTGTCATTGTCAGTTAACTTATTTCAAAAAAAAAAAAAAGACAAACAGATATGAACAAACACACATACACAGGATGGAGAGAAAGTGTCCTTAAAACAATATAATTTCAAATGGATTACTGTATTTCAAGGTCAAACAGGTGTTTGGCCTGTTGTACAATTGCCAATATGGAAAACCAAGAGCCAGGGATGCAAACCTCCAGGACAACACAAAGTTCGCTGGGAGGACCAAGGACTAGGCTGGAGCTAGGCTAAAAGGAAGATAGCCGATAGGAAAGCATGGCACTCTCGTTCCGGCTAACCTCTCCACCCCAAGGTAGAAGAGGAACAACCAAGTAAAGTGAGTCAAGTGGATTACCAGGGTGAAAAGTAATTTCACTTATAATAAATAATAAAGAAGTTTAATTGAGACTGCATGAAGTTGCATTTTTAAACATCATTTTCCACATAAACAAGATGTCACACAAATGGCATATAGTTAGATATGAATAAGCAGAACACAGTGTCCAAGATGTCATGTCCAGTTGCTGTTGCTGCATTTTAAACTATTACAAACGGTAACTGATAATTTTATTTTTCTGATTGCGGTAATTTATATACTAGCCTTTAAGTGATTTAGTGTGTGTAAAGTTTTCATTATATTTCACTGAGATTTTCTGTGCTAATTAAATAACTTATAGCTAAATTATATTTTTTCTGTGTGTAAAAGTGGGAATATTATAACTGCCAGGTAGCAACAAGATAACGTAAAATAATACTTTTTTTAAAAAGCTGTCGCATGTTTTTTTTTTAAACAACTGATACACTGAACGTCGATTGCCCAAGCAGTTAGAGCACTTTCCTCGCAGCACAGTTACCAGGATCCGCGGTTAAAACCTTGTAGTGTCACGCTCCAGCCTACCCAGCTGTAACTGAGTTCCTGACTCTGCTCTTGAGTTTAAAGAAGGTAAAGGCAGCGAGTAAAGAGACTGGTCACACCACCTCATAAAAAAGCTGGACCTAGTATGGTGAAATCTTTAACACTTCACTCCCATATAGCAGTATCTGCTATGGGATTACTTTTTACATTGTAAAGCCTGCAAATTCATGATGTGTTCACAAAGTCTTACTGCAACTTCATGACATGTGTTCACAAAGTCTTGCTGCAACTTCATGACATGTGTTCACAAAGTCTTACTGCAACTTCATGACGTGTTCACAAAGTCTTACTGCAACTTCATCATACATATTTAAAATATGGGTGTAACACTTCTGCCATCACTGAAAATTAGATGCTCTCATGTGACTGACAACATTATAGATGTGAACATTTTTGCCAAGCAATTCTCATTTAATCTATATTTCCAATCAGTGGAAAAAAAAAAAAAGCACTCACCTTTGCATACTTTTTAATGTGAAGCCACAGAGAACGATTAAATGTCATTCCCATGTTATGCTTGGAGGAAATCCAATATGCTCTTTCAACCTACAATCAATAGAAACCAGAAATATGTGATGTGACAAGATCAGTAACATCTGGCATTTTGAGACATTGCAACACTGAAATCCAAAGAAATGTCTTTCCAATATCTGCCAAAGGTGAAAAAGAAAACTGGGTTTAACATTGACCGCCTACCGATGTTTCTAAAAGGTCAGAGCTTTCTGATAAATTTTGAATTTATTTAATATGTTGTTGTTGATTTTAGGACCTTGAACAAACCATTGAATTTTATTTTGTGCATGGGATACCCGTTCCAACCCCATATGGGTTATAATTTGGGAATTTATTTAATATCACTTTTAAAACACATAACTGACACCATTTATTAGCATAGAAGTTGAAGTTTCATAAAAAATAAACATTTCAAACTAAAAATTTCCAACAATTAAATAAAGGTTTTTGATGAGGTTTCTAAAGTGGCTGAAGTAACAAGAAGAGACATGGTCTGCAACCAGATGATACGTCATAGCCTAAAAACTCAACCCCTGCAGACCCAAGTAGAACAGTTCCAACTAAGATAGTTTGGCCATGTCTGCAGAATGGGAGAAGATCGGCTACCATGACAAGTATCGGAAACTAAGAGCCAGGGATCCAGTCCTCCAAGACAACCCAGAGTGTGGTGAAAGGACAACATTAGACAATCTCTGAAGGACCGAGAACTAGATTGGAACTTGACCAGCAGGAAGACAGCCAAAAGGATAATACGACGCTCTCTCTTCCAAACCTCTACACCTCATGGTAGAAGTGGAATGACTAAGTAAGTATAAAGGTTTTTGCATTTTTCTCTAAATCTTGTGCCAACTTGTTATTCATTTCATGGGGCCACATCACACTGAAAAGCAAGTATGAAAAATACCAAAAGGATGAAGTAATGTCATGTGAAGTTGATGACTTTAGCCTGTACAAAAACAAATTGCCTGGTTGTTCAAGCCTTTGTGTCGTAAATTTTAACAAAAAAAGATAGGTCAGAAGATATTTAGGATCCAGTCTGAGCAGAGGTGATAGTGGTAAAATATGTGAGAATAAAGGTGTAAGAAATAGATTTTCACAAGGAAATAGTGTAAGAGGAAGATCAGTCTCTGGAGTGAGTAGTTTCTCTAGTCCAGCTTATCTATACGACTATATTTTATTATCAGACGACCATTCTCTCCCTATATATAATATAAGTTACACTACACCCGCCCACACACACACAATTATGTGACAACAATATGCACAAATGTGAAAAAACTATGGATACTTGGGTATGGGTCTGACCGACACACTAAGTTAAGTTTTGTTTAGTTTATTATCACTTAAACTTTACAACATCGAACATATATATCAAATATAATCATGTTTACAGACATAGGAAAATAACCCAATAAGTGCCCTCCCCCCTGTTGAGAAAAGATCCCAAAAGAAGTTAATAACCCAAAGGTAAAAGATTAATACTAGGGTATAGAGAATAAACAGTAAAGAAAAGAACAAAGTTCCTACTTAAGCTATCCAGTAAATACTCAGGTTAGCGAAAATAAAAAAAAGAAGTGAGTACAATGATTGTAACAAAGGAAAATATTTTCTCTCTCTCTGTGTCACTTACTCTGTCATCTGTGGCCACAAACAATCTTGCTTACCTAATAACTGGTGTAGGTATCCCTTGAAAAATTACAATAGTATGTACCTATAGTGTCAGGTGGGTTTGTCAAATCTGGCCCCAGACCAGCCTTGATATCAAATAATAATTTCCAGGTGGCCCCCAAAGTTGGTGGATTATTTTTCCTGGATGAGCCCTGTATCATCGCATATAGTTATTGAAGCAAAATGTTCTCGGGGCGTTCACAGTTATAACAAAAGAGAAACATAGTTCCTGTATTGTCTAGCCTCTGGGTGCTAATACAACTGTTACGTTATAAAAAAAACTGATGATGATAAATCCTATCGGCTTTTCTCTGGGGAGAGTACCGATTATGAAACAGTGTATACTCCTGGATATAATTCACTTGGGTAAACGACTGTCAGAAGTCGGGAAAAATGTTATGTATATTGCCACAGCGGGCTTATAAATTGAATAAAACAATCTGGGTATTTGTAAGTCCAGTTAACTCAAAGTAACTGAGAAAAGGACCACAATAGAGAAAACACGCTGGCCGCTGGTTTTGACCAAGCCCTATATTGGGAAGATAACAAAACATTTTACCAAAATGATAATATCCTATGCTATCAAGTGTAAGGTATGATCTCTTATCCTCTCCGTCACCTAATTAAATTAAAAGGCACCCGATGTCTTAGCCTATCTTATCGTGCTTCGCTTAGCGAGTATGGGTTGGGCTTTAAGCATGCAGCCATTCCCCTCCCGACCCGGTAAAACTCACAGCGCACAATGTCAGTTTTGTAATTTAATTATGACTATGCGCCCTTAACAAATATCGCCTGAGATTACTAGCTAGTTGATTGACGGCGTCTATCGTCTTGAAACATGACAGTAACACTATTAATTTAAAACAATTTACACACAAAGAAATATAATGCGTATACTACTCTGTCCCTTTTATCCGTCACTCGTAGCATTATACTTAAGTCAGCTAAACCGTATCTTCTGGTGTAAAAAATTGGTTGATGGATTTTACATTACTGAACCACTGGTAAGAAAATATCTACGCATTTGCTATTTCGCTAGTCTTAACGCTAAGGAATGGCAGTGAATAAAATGGTAAAACTTTTAACACATTTAATACTTAAGCACAACTTATATTATTACCAGAGAAATCAGAATAATCCCCATGAAGCTATTAATGGACTATTTCACATAAGTTCTAGCATACGCGTTTATACTATCCAAAATTTCCTGAGAGACTTGATAATCTGACTAGGAGAGAAGGCAGTATATATACAGATTTTGTGCAATATCTCTAACAGATGTGAAAATTCACACCTTGAACGTATCAGGGAAAATCAACGAGCTTTGCTTCTAAGATAAATGATTCTATGGTTTGATCTACCCGCGATGCCGGGCGACATCACAAGACATGCCGAGCGGACGGGCTTTCTTAGATTTTCTCCCCCTGCCGTAGATCAAATAATTAAGTCCCCTGAAAATGTAAACATCAAAGGTACGGGAATATTATTATCGTCCTTGAGTTTGCTATCCGATGATTGACAGATCAGCTCACGTGAGAGCTCATGTAACCACCCCGATTCGCTCCCCTGTTATCTGGCATGTTTCAAACATAGGTAAACAAACTCGTTAGAGCAAGAAATACAGGAAAAATAGGCGTGACTTCAAAAGTGAGTAAACAGACAGCGAATTGCATGGCCTAGCCTTTGCAAAACATATATGCTAACTGAGGCAGCAAAGGTGGTCAGATTTCTGAGGCTATATTTACATTTCCACGTCACACTTTGTGAAACTTTTTTTTTTCCCCACTGTGAACTTTAAAAAAAAGAGAAAAAACAAACAAACAAAACCACTTAAAATTAATACTGACTTCATGGGGCCACATCACACTGAAACGCAAGCAGGAAAATACTGAGAGAATAAATAATGTCACATGAAGTTAATGACAACCTATATGGAAAGAAACGGCCTGGTTGTTTAAGCTTTTGTGAGATATTTTTTTCCACGTTTCCACTGTGAGCTTAAAAAAACCAGACAAAATTGGTTATGATGAGCAATGGCTGTTCTTGTGGCTGAAAGTATACTTGGCAATTTGATAGGTCATCGTTTAACATGCACATATGTGGTATATTTAGCATGTTTTTGACTTGCCTCCGACACAGTTTTACCTTATGGTATAGTAAGATTTTTGTGTCAACTTTACTTTGTGCTACATTCAGCAAATCTGTCATGGTCACTTTCATCTTGTTTTGTATTCAGCATTTCTGTGTGAATTGTCCTTGTGTTATAATCAACATTTCTGTGTGAATTGTCCTTGTTTTATAACCAACATTTCTGGGTGAATTGTCCTTGTATTATAATCACCATTTATGTGTGAATTGTCCTTCTATTATAATCAACAGTGTTATAATCAACATTTCTGTGTGAATTGTACTTGTGTAATAATCAACAGTGTTATAATCAACATTTCTGTGTGAATTGTTCTTGTGTTATATTCAACATTTCTGGGTGAATTGTCCTTGTGTTATAATCAACATTTCTGGGTGAATTGTCCATGTGTTATGATCAACATTTCTGTTTGAACTGCCCTTGTGTACATTCACTTTTTCTGTGAATTGTCATTGTGTCAAATTCAGCATTTCTGTGTGAACTGTCCTTGTGTTACATTCACCTTTTCTGTATGAATTGTCCTTGTGTTACATTCAGCTTTTCTGTGTGGATTGTCCTTGGGTTACATTCAGCATTTCTGTGTGAATTGTCGTTGTGTTATATTCAGCATTTCTATGTAAACTGCCCTTGTGTTACATTCAGCATTTCTGTGAGAGTTTTTCCTGTGTTACGTTCAGCATTTCTGTGTGAACTGTCGAGTTAAGCTCAACACTTCTGTGTAAACTGTCCTTGTGTTATGTTCAATATGTCTGTGTGAATAGTCCTTGTGTTACATTCAGCATCTGTGCGAAAATATTAAGCATTTCTGTGTGAACTGTCATTGTGTTACATCTAGTATTTTTATGTGAACGACCCTTGTGTTACATTCAGTATTTCTGTGTGAATTGTCCTTACGTTACATTCAGTATTTGTGTGAACTGTCCTTGTGTGAACATTCTGTATTTCTGTATGAAATATCATTCAGTATTTCTGTGTGAACTATCCTTATGTTACAATCAGTATTTCAGTGACAGTCAATCTCTCCTTGCATACATTTTGCATTTCTCATATTGTAATTGCAATCTTTGGTATATTAAACATTTTTCTGACTTTCCAATGTACTTTTTACTACAATCAGCTACATTCAGTAGTTCTATGACTGATATTTTCATTTTCTGGCATCTTAAGCATTTCTAAGCTTATGACCTGTTGTACCCCATTTAGTTCTTGGGGACTTGTGAAGAGACAGAGAAAGAATAAAACTACGTCTTCTCAGGGATGCCATAAGATACAAGGTTATGCTTGTGGCTGGCAACCTCATCATGTAAAACAAATTGCTAGAGAACCCACGACTGCAGGAGCATTTGAATGCTTTGCTGCAGGTTTCCTGCAAGGGGACCAGCTGCATTTATATCCTCACTGCTCTATTAGGAGCAAAAAGATGGTGATGACATGAGGTATTTTACCCCAACTACCAGTTCTTACTTACTTACTTAGTCGTTTTTCTTCTACCGTGAGGCGTAGAGGTTTGTAAGAGAGAGCGCCATACTATTGTATCGGCTGTCTTCCTCCTGGCTTGGTTCCATTCTAGTCCTCGGTCCTTCAAAGATTGTCTAATGTCCTTCCAGCGGACTTTAGGTCGTCCTGGAGGTCTGGATCCCTGGCTCTTAGTTTCCATGCTTGCCGTGGTAGCCGATCTTCTCCCATTCTGCAGACATGGCCAAACCATCTCATTTGGGATTGTTCTACTTGGGTCTGCAGGGATTGGGTTTTTAGGCCATGACGTATCGTCTGGTTGCGGACCATGACTCTTCTTGTTACTTCAACCACCTTCCTCAGATACCTCATTTCTGAGGTTTGGATCTGGCTTTTGTGGGTTGTAGTTATTGCCCATGACTCGTATCCATATGTCAAGACTGGGACATGGGTGGAGCGGTATACAGCCATCTTCGTCTTCTTACCAACTTCTCTTTTGCTGAGGAATCCTTGATTTATGGCTTGAAAAAGTCTCCCAGCTGCTGCTCTTTGGGTAGCCAACTCTTCTTTGATGCCTCCCTTCTGGTCTATGACAGCTCCAAGGTATTTAAAGTGGTTGACCTGCTCCAGGACCTGTTCTCCCAGCTTAATCTGATGTCTTCTTTCCTCTCGTGATATCACCATGGTTTTTGTTTTCCAGCTGCTTTTGATCACCCCTCTCTTCTCCAGCTCTTCCTTCCAGACTCGCAGGTTGGATTGAAGATGTGCCTCTGATTTAGCAATCATGGCAACATCTTCAATAAATGCCAGCTCTGAAATACAGACCTGTCTCATCTTTACTACCAGTTTTACTTTGTGAAATATTCAGAATTTCTCAGACTGCCTGACTTACCTTTGCTCCATTGATAGGATAATTTTGATTTTTCTCATAATTCCCCAGCACAAGCATGCGACAGTCTGTGCACTCCCTACAGAAAGGATATTATCAGCTTGAAATAATAACAAAACTAAAAGCCCTCAAACAAGGCACAAGCAAATCTTGTGTGATTTGGGAACTATCTTCAATACTAATGCAAAAAAGTGAAATTACGTGCATTCTCATGTTGTTTTTGGAAAGCTTATCAAAATAAATTACAAAGAAATATTTAACACTTTAACTACTGCAAGCCGATCAGAGTGGCTTTTGAAATCTCATTATTTTGGCCATGAGCCACTCTGAGCGGCAATCTATGTTAAGTAATAAAATGAATGAAAAATGTACCAAAACACTTTCTGATCTGGTTCAAGATTTTAATTTACCACCGGAAAACACAATCTTTAAATGTGGGTTCTTGTCGGACTGAAAAATTGATAATATATTCATATTTTTCAACATTTCTGGTTAGTTGCCAAATTGTGTAAAACTGTTTACAATGGTAACGAGTGATAGGGCCACAAAAAATGCTCGTACGCCTTGTCTGAGCAGGCTAGAAACTTATTTCAACAACAATTGATTGATAGTTCTAGCTACGAGGACAACAGTGAAAACGGTGTGGACACTGATTCAAATAGTGATTTTGATAGTAGTGATAACAATAGTAGTGATGGTTCAAGCAGTGATAATAGCAAAAATATTGCAAGTTCTGGGCCATCGGTGGGCCGTAAAAGAGCAAAGACCTTGGTTAGAGTTACAAATGGTGCAGGAAATTAAAAAGACCTATCATTTATAAAAATCTGTAAAATTTTACAGCTTAATTTAATTCCAGGGTGAAAATGGGAAAAGAATGTCTTTAAATGTATTTTATTTTTTAAATTAAGTGGCTCGAAAAAGGTCAACATACTTTATCAAAAAAAGAAGTTGCAAATAAAAAGAGAGAAATATTTTTTTTTTCTGCTCTAACTTCAAACAAAACAAATAAACAAACCTTTCTCTGAGTGACCTCAACAAACCTTTCTCTGAGTGACCTCAACTTATGTGTAGATGTAATGACATCCTCTGCTAGATAGTAGTCTTCTTCCAAAAGCATGACATCTCCCTCATATTCTTTCAGAACATGGATCTCTTCAAACAAATGATGGAGCTAGCAATGATAAATAAATAACTGATGTGTTCATTTTGTTTTTTTCTCCACAATACAAATATATGACCAAATATATGTATAAATAGACACACAGACATTTTTATTGTTGGGTCATACATTGCAATACAAGCTACACTTATATTTGATGCATGTTGGTGTGCTATATTGTTTTTATTTGTTTAATAAGCATATATTTTATTCATCATCATCATTACTATCATTAAGCCCCCTTAGGAGTTCAGGCTTTCAACAAATTCAAGCTAAGGCATTCTATATTCTTCTTTATCTCTTTCATGTCCGTTTCCAGTTCTCTTCTCCATGTACTTTTCAGCTGTCCTTTACCTCTTACCCTGAGGATTCCAGAACACGGACTGCTTTGTACTGCTATTTACAAGTTTCCTCAGTTTGTGTCATAACCATCGCCAGTGTCATCTTCACATGTTATAAATAGTGAGTATTTAACTACTTCATCAGTCAGTAATGTCCCATTTTCATTCTCTGAATTTTATGGTGACTGCTAAATTTTAAACTGCCCATGCAATTTATAAGTAAACCTACAATTGTTCCTTGCAGAATTTCTCATTAGTTTAAATCTAAAAATAAAACAGCAACAGCATTTTTTACCATCAAACAAAAAGTATCTGGAAATCTGATGAGATAATGGAAAATACTAAATTTATGACGTTTGAACATAAATGTACCCAGTACAATCAAAGACACTGATTGACTGATCTGATTTCAGATATTTCTTACAATAAGAAATGATTTCAGTAAAAGTTCACCATGACATAAAACCACAATCTCTGACTTTTAGTACCAAATATGATGAGAAGATGATGCCAGTGATGGATATGGCACACACTGAGGTAAACTGTTGATAAGGCATTCCTTATTCTGGAATCCACAGGGCAGGAGAAATAGAGGCAGGCGGAAAAACACTGAGAAGAAAACTGGAGACAGAAATAAAAATAGTGAGGAAGACATGCTAAGAACTTGTGCTGATGGCCCAGGACAGGAGGATTTGGTAAATTTGTACTGAAAGCATATGCTCCTTGGGCCCTGGTGTTCCTTCTGGTCTATGAAGAGACAACGACAGAACAGGAATACTGCCCCCTCAGGCAATGTCATACAAGGTGACTAATATGAGGTTGTGTTAGGAAAAAAAGAGTGAAAACTCTGAACCTTGGGGAATTGGAAAAGTCAATTATGAGGTTTTGAATGAGGCTGGCAACCTCATCATGTAAAACAAGCTGCCACAAAACCACTGCTGCAGGAGCACGTGACTAGTTGCTGCAGATGTCCTGCAAGTGGACCAGCTACAGTGGTGGCTCCATGATCCATTGGGAGCACAAAGGAAAATAATGATATGCTCCTTGGTGTGCTGAAAGCTAATGAATGTCCCATATACTCGTACATGCTGAGATTTATTTAAACGATATATGGGTTTTCACTCTTTATTTATTTTCCCACCAGCCACGAGTCAACTCATACATACAGCTGCTCGACCAAATATGTTAACTATTCCAGAACTGTACCTTCCAAATCCAGTGATGTTTGGTTTGGCAGTATTTAACTTCTCGATAATGTCCATACTTGTCTGGATGTTCCGCATTATTGCACTTCATCCGGATAGCCCTAAACAGACATGTATAAAGATTACTAATTACACAGGAATTAAACAGTATCCTTCCATCAACAGTTTTATTTATATAAAAAAACATTTTCAAAATACCACTGGAGGACACACAGCTCATGTCAAACATGCAGCAGATCTATGTATGCAACTAAGTGAAGAGAATGTCTATTTGCTTTACTTGAAATGTATAAGCTTATATTACAGTTCCCAATATGCTTATGTCAGTAAACGTATTTTGAGTGTAAATGTCAGTATTTTGTGTACATCAGTATTTTGAGTGTACATGTCAGTATTTTGTGTATGTCAGTATTTTGAGTGTATATGTCAGTATTTTGTGTATGTCAGTATTTTGAGTGTACATGTCAGTATTTTGTGTATATCAGTATTTTTACAAAGTATTAAAATATGTACGGTAAAGGTAGTCCCATAGTAGATACTGTCGTAGGGGAGTGAAGTGTTAGAGACTTCACTATACTAGGTCCAGCATTGAGAGGTGGGGGGGTGACCAGTTCCCTTTCTCGCTGCCTTTTTCTTCCCCAACTCGTGCAAAGTCAGGCACCTTTTACATCATTATTATGTTCCTTTTTGTTTATCCCAACATATCATGAAGCCATCACTACAGCTGGCTCCCTAACAAGACGTCTGTGCCAAATCATTCAAGTGCTCCTACAGCGGTGGTTTATAAAGCACTCTGACACAAAAAGGCTGCCAACCTTATATATAACCTGATATTAGTCATCTTTTATGACATGCATGAGGAAGCAAACACATACATTCCAGTTACAACAGCCTGGCAGCGCTATGAATCCAGCCAAGTTTTAGTCCCTGCTCTTACCAGGATTTATTTATTCTTATTTGTTTTGTTATTTCATTTTCTCCTTTTGATTTTTGCTGTTTGTTGAACTTCTTGCATTGATTTTTCTTTCTTTTTCATTAAATATTTTTACTTGCTTATTTGTTGTACTTTTTCCTAGCATCACCTGTGTTGTTTTTTTTTTTCTTTTCATCTTTCTGTATCATTCATCTCATCTTTGTTTCTTTTGTTCATATTTAAAAAAAATGTGTTTGCAGTGTCCTGTTTGTAACTGTGGCTGATGACGGATGAACCTCAAAACGTCCTGTGTTTAGACTAGTGTACCATCCATTTGTAAAACTGACTACCATTTTCTTTTTTTTTAAAATATTTTAATTATGTATTACATGAGGAAGCAGTAGTCTAATTCTTTCAGAAACGACAAAGGGAAATTAATTTTGCTTACATACATACACAAATGTGCACGTGTGCATAAGCACACATATGTTTATTGTTTATATATCAATTCTTTTTTTAAAGCATATAAAAAACATGCACTGTGTTTGTGTCAGTATATTACTGGAAAATGTAAATGAGATTTTTGGAAAGTATGCATATTTAAAATGAGCACCGAGTGGTTAGAGCATTTGCCTCTTTAAGGCAAAGTTACCAGGTTCTAAACCTGGTAGGTTCTAAACCTGGTAATGTCATGCTCCAGTCTACTCAACTGTAAATGGGTACCTAACTCTGCTTTTACTTAGGGGAGGCAAAGACACAGAGGAAGGGAACTGGTCAACCCACCTCATAAAGCTGGACCTAGTATAGTGAAGTCTCTAACACTTAACCCTCCTACGGCAGTACGTGTTATGGGGAATATCTTTTCATATATTTAAAATGGCTGCTGCATCAGATTTTTTGGAACGCACAATAGTTACATAGCACAGACACAGAAATGTTTGGGATGAACAAATTCAGGGCACAAAACCAAAGAGACGCCTAAGATGAATGTAGATGGACAGCATCAAAATGAATCTAAAAGAGATGGGAACTGTAGATAGGACAGAAACCACCAAGGAATTAAAGAAGTGGAAATGAAGTGTGTTTGCAGAAAAGTAGTTTAATGGCTTGAAATGCTGATGGAACAGAAGAACAAAATATGAACCTTTAGCTACACAAACTACAACTACCTAAGGCTTCCTGCAGGTGGACCAAATGTAGTAATGGCTCCATAGGCAGTGAAAGGGAAAAGGAAAAAAAAAATGAGAGTTAAAATAACTTGTGAGTAAATGTTGTAACATCTGAGAATATTCATGGAATTACTCACTCTGCCTTCTTGATATCCCGAGGACAGTCATTGGGGTGTTCCCCAGGAAACTCGTGACTGTAGATTTGCTGGGAGAATGGATAAAAGATCTGCATCACCTGCACATGAGAAGAAAATTAATGTTGAAATTTTCTGACAAGAAACAAAACAAAACATTCTAGTCACATTTTACTGAACAAACAAACTATAAAAGCTTGTCCTTTTTACTGCAAGTTTCAACACCTTATATGGTTGCTGTAAAGTTTAAAAAGTGTGCCAATTTTTTAAAAATCGTTATTTACTTGAAAATGTGACTTTTTTTAAATTGCTAAATTTTTTTTAAAAATGTCTTTTACTGTAAAAGAAATAAATATTAATACATAATTTCTTTTAATTAAAAAACAATTTCATCTCCGTTCTTGACTAACACTGGCTAGTCAATTCTCATAAGTTCTTTCATATCAACTTCAATGCTGCCAAGATGTTGTTTGTAAATATTGGTCTTGTACTTTTAATTTGTTCTACAGAGGTGCTAATTCTTATAACTCTGCAATTCTAATGTTGCCGTGTCTTTTCTCTGAAAGCCAATGACTACCAGGAGAACACAGACTAAGGTGTGACTATGAAATGTCTTTTCTCTAAAAAAAAGTCAAGGATCACAAGACAGACTAAGATGTAACTGTGAAATGTCTTTTCTTTATGAAAGTTAAGGATCACAAAGACAAGACAGACTAAGATGTAACTATGAAATGTCTTTTCTTTATGAAAGTTAAGGATCACAAAGACAAGACAGACTAAGATGTAACTGTGAAATGTCTTTTCTTTATGAAAGTTAAGGATCACAAAGACAAGACAGACTAAGATGTAACTATGAAATGTCTTTTCTTTATGAAAGTTAAGGATCACAAAGACAAGACAGACTAAGATGTAACTGTGAAATGTCTTTTCTTTATGAAAGTTAAGGATCACAAAGACAAGACAGACTAAGATGTAACTATGAAATGTCTTTTCTCTATGAAAGTTAAGGATCACCAAGACAGACTAAGATGTAACTGTCAAATGTCTTTTCTCTATGGAAGTTAAGGATCACAAAGACAAGACAGACTAAAGATGTAACTGTCAAATGTCTTTTCTCTATGGAAGTTAAGGAAAAACGGAGAAGACAAAACTAGAATGTAACCGACAACCTACAGATTTAAATTAATGAAGTGAATGGAATCATATGGTCTATGCTCAAAATCTGATTACACTACAGGATAGCTGTTGCCAGCTTAATGAAAGATAAAATTAAGACATAAAATAATAATTTTGTACTTTCAAACATGTGGACAAACTACTGAATAAATAGTTATCACTTTCTTTCTTTTTATTCCTTGCAGTACTGACTTTGGCAGATGTCTTTATATTTAAAAATAAACTTGAGTGATCGTGTTACGCTAGTAGATATAATTATTTAACCAATCAAACCAGTACACTGCAGCTGCCTTAGATGTCTGAATATCTCTGGACACGTCAAACTACAGATAATATCTCATTAGGTTTTGCCCTTCAAGGTTTATCTTGTGCAACCCTCCACTATGTTAGCCCCACTTTTCTCTTATCTTTCTCTGTCTCTCCTCTTCATGCACTTCTATGTGATCAATCTGATACTGGCACCGCTAAAGTTTTATGACTTATTTTTCTGTCATTTGTTTAAAGAAATAGCAGCATGAGAAATCCTTGAAACTAAATTTGGTAACATCACCATCATTTTTCTTTTAGCTCCTTATGTAGCAGGGTGCCATCCCTGTAGCTGGTCTCCTTACAGGAAGCCTGCATTAAACATTCACATGCTCTTATAGTGGTTGTTTCTCTAGAAATTTGTTACGCATGATGATGTTGCCAGCATCAGGCACAACCCCATATTAGTCAACTTGTATGACATTCTTCTTGAGGGTACAATAGTAATATTCTTTCCTCGGACACCCCCAGAAATTACATGCAGCACATTTGGTAATATAAAAGAGTCTGCTTACAAGTGACACCAAACAACTTACAGAACAAAAATCCACTGATTCAACAATCTCATTCAGGTGATCAGAGTAGACATCATGGCTAACAATAAGTAAGCTTTTCTCTATGTCACGAACTTTCCTCATTGAGTCCAGAAGAATGCGCAGGTAGTCTGGCCGGTCATGAACCTGAATGATCATCACCAGACTCTCTGAGCTCAAGTTCAGCTGGTACTTGTCAAGATTGTGTATCAGCTGTTCAGTGTTTATGCGGGCAACCTCCTGCTTTAGCGCTTCAGAATCATTACTAGGGATGCTTCGGTGGTACCTGTTTTATGTTGTACAGTAGTTTACATACATAAATTAGTATGGCAACAACATGTTTAAACAAAGGTACAAGTTTTATCTACTCACAAAAGTCATTATATTTCTCAAAGTAACAGAACAATAGAAATGTAAACTAATATAAATTTCATCACTTCACAGAAAAACTTTTGTAACTAACATTTTTTTTTAAAAAGGGTAAGAAATTTTCCATTCACACAAAGACTTCCTTATATTTGAATTTTATAGGTGAAGAATAGCATGAAAAAATACTTTAAATTATAAACATAACTTTGTGTTGAATTTCTATTGCAAGTCGGTTACATTAAACCATGATAATTTTTATTACAAAGCTGTTAAAATATAGTATAAGAGTTTATAATGCTGTCCAGGCTACTGGTGACTCCTGCACCAAGACTACCTATCCTTGACATTTGGTATAAAGTGCTCATCAGAGCTAGTGTACTTGTTTCAAAGTGCCAAAAACTTTGCTACTAGTTAATATGAATCTAATACAAACCTCAGTAATGTCTTGCCAATGTTGCTGCTCACAATTAAAATTTTATTCACATTTTCTTTGTTTCCTTCCACTTCAAACATCAGAACATAATTCTCATAGCAAAGAGAAAAAACATTATTTTCAACAGCTTCCTTAAATATTAGCACAACATAATTCATGAAAGGTTATTAAATGTATACTGGTTCAGTTTCATTACAGTAATTCTAGAACAAATTGTATAAGACTACCTACATTAGTGTATGGTTCTGATCGCTGGAGCTCAACAATCTAAGATTGAAGTAGCAAGAATTAAAATGACACTTCTGTTATAATACACTTGTACTTCAGTACTAGTCTGTCTATTCAAAGATAAAGAATAGCTACAAAATTCTCAGAAGCTTTTATTGCTCCTGTCATGGATAATACCAATGAATGAAGA
Organism: Oreohelix idahoensis; assembly: GCA_024509875.1. Classification (NCBI taxonomy): domain Eukaryota; kingdom Metazoa; phylum Mollusca; class Gastropoda; order Stylommatophora; family Oreohelicidae; genus Oreohelix; species Oreohelix idahoensis. The sequence continues at coordinate 42,582 of JAMPIV010010290.1, forward strand.
ATACAAACAACCATATATACCAGCTGGGACCCTGTGACGCAACAAACGTGAGGATGCAGTCAGCGACCCATAGCTTGACAGCCTGCGTCAGGGTCAGCAAACCAGAGCTGACCAAGACCCTACTCCACCTCCAAGTGGTGGTCCTGGAAACCGGCTGCATCACTGCTGTCTGGCTAACGGAGTAGGGATCGAAGAGGGAAGCCACACCCAGTCCGAAAAATGCAGTGCGGAAGTTGGATGTGTCGGCCGAAAGGCGCAAATATCGCAGTTTCGCTGTAAACGGACACAACGCAACCAACGTCCTTTTCAGGGCGAACGAGGAAGAAGAAGATACACCAGCTATACAGATCCCCACCTACAACCAACATCTCCTGATGGAGTAGAATGAGATGTTTATGACACGCTGGGTGTGTATGAAGGCACTGGCGCCATCATTATATGACCACCAGCTAATCACAATGCTACAGTATTCTAATGTGGAAATGAGCCTGTCTGTGAGGCTAATTACGCTCTCATTGACTCTTGAAATAATCCACACACTTCCAGGGACTTCCCCTGTGGTGAAACACGTTGAGAGCCCAGCATTGCACACTCAGCTTGGAGGAGTCGCTTGAGCCTCAGACGTAACGCTGGCTTTTTACCTGGTTGGCTGCATGCAGGAGGATCTCACTATGGGCCCCATGATGGGCAGGGGGAGCTGAGATGTGGCTGTGTATAGGACGTGACAATTCCTTGGGAGAACCAAGAACCAGAGGATAGTATTTTAGCTCTGCATATTTGGAGAACTCCCTTGGATGGTGGGGAATGCACACTATGCCATGCGCTTCCTCATCCTAGCTTGGGACCAGATGTGATGATCCTTTAAATGCCAGCCAAGCTGGAGAAACTGGAGGTCATGACTTCAACTCAACATGTTTCTGAATGGTAGAAAAACCACAGGAAAAGCCTAGATCTACAGTGTAGATAATACCAAGGAATCTTCAACGTGGTATTGGCTGCAAAAGAGCGAGAATCTCAGCAGTCCTAGTTAAACAACAACAAATGACTTGCTGGGTGGAAGCAAGCTAACACAAAAGGAAGAAATAGATATTTTAGCACTTTCAAGCTATATAAGCAAACAGGCATCTCATAAGAAAACAGATGGAGCAGTGTGCAAATCGTCTTCTTAGATTCTTAGCTGCAGACTTGACAAAGCAATCAGTGGCGTCTTGTAGAGCAGCAACAGTCTCCACTTTGTTCAGTCGGCTGTCATCCTTCATGTAGTGCCACAACTCTGGTTCATGCTTTGCATCTCGAGTATCCAAATGGACCAAATGAAAATGTAAACTATGCTTATGCAAAATGCTAAAGATTAAAGGGAAGAAGATAATTTTAAATTTCCGAACTAATATTTTATTGAGTTTTTTAATTTTTTTTTCGCTTAATTTTTTTTCCTTAACTTTTATTGCACAGATAAACTAAATTATATTCTGTCCACCAGAATCTGCAGACAGAGCTACTGAGCAATATAAAATAATCTTCATCTACCACTCACCAGCGGTGTTTTGAAGGTTCTGTTTTGTTGCCAGTTTCACTGAAGAAGTCTGGATAGGTAGCTAGGTTGACTTTTTCAGCAGATGGTAGCTGGTTAATGCTGCGCTGTACATGGACACCCACTCCTTGGTTTTCTGATGAAGATTCCAGTGATCGCAGCCTCTGACTATATTAGAATAGGTCAAAACAGTTAAACTTTCCAGAAACTTGCAAGCACAAAAAAAACAAAAAACATATCATATTTACAGGGCTAAGAAATTAACAGAAGCTTTCAGAAAACATTCACAGCATTTCAAGGTAGTCCCTGTTGTGAAATCCCCAGGGTAAGAGCGGCAGGGGTACACCAAAAAAGGCATGGAGGTGAGAACTGGAGACATAAATTAAAATGATAAACAAAACAGAAAAATATTGTGAGCTGATGGCCACACAACAGGATTTACATGGCATGTGTTTGGTGAAGGCCTACACTGCTTGGGGAGCTAAAAGTACTGACTGATATAGTAACAAAGTAATAAACAGTAATTTCAGAAAACACTAACAAGTGACTAAGTAATAAACAGTAATTTCAGAAAACACTAATCAGTAACTAAGTAATAAACAGTAATTTCAGAAAACACTAATAAGTGACTAAGTAATAAACAGTAATTTCAGAAAACATTAATAAGTAACTAAGTAATAAACAGTAATTTCAGAAAACACTAATAAGTGACTAAGTAATAAACAGTAATTTCAGAAAACATTAATAAGTAACTAAGTAATAAACAGTAATTTCAGAAAATATTAATAAGTGACTAAGTAATAAACAGTAATTTCAGAAAACACTAATAAGTGACTAAGTAATAAACAGTAATTTCAGAAAACACTAATAAGTGACTAAGTAATAAACAGTAATTTCAGAAAACACTAATAAGTGACTAAGTAATAAACAGTAATTTCAGAAAACACTAATAAGTGACTAAGTAATAAACAGTAATTTCAGAAAACACTAATAAGTGACTAAGTAATAAACAGTAATTTAAGAAAACACTAATAAGTGACTAAGTAATAAACAGTAATTTCAGAAAACACTAATAAGTGACTACGAAATTTACAGTAATTTCAAAAAACACTAATAAGTAACTAAGTAATAAACAGTAATTTCAGAAAACACTAATAAGTGACTAAGAAATGTACAGCAATTTCAGAAAACACTAATAAGTGACTAAGAAATGTAGAGCCATTTCAGAAAATACTAATAAGTGACTAAGAAATGTAGAGCAATTTCAGAAAACACTAGTAAGTGACTAAGAAATGTACAGCAATTTCAGAAAACACTAATAAGTGACTAAGAAATGTACAGCAATTTAAGAAAACACTAATAAGTGACTAAGAAATGTACAGCAATTTAAGAAAACACTAATAAGTAACTAAGAAATGTACAGCAATTTCAGAAAACACTAATAAGTGACTAAGAAATGTACAGCAATTTCAGAAAACACTAATAAGTGACTAAGAAATGTACAGCAATTTCAGAAAACACTATTCAGTGATTTAAAAACATCAACATCAAGTTCAGAAAACACCATTCAGCAAACCAAGAAATTAATTGTAATTTTAGTATAAAATCATACATCATCATCATCATCAGTTGCCATCTTCACAACGAAGGTTGGCTGTAATGGATCTCCAACGTCTTCTGTCTCTTGTCTTGGTGGTGCACTCTGATAGACTCTTTCCTGTCCATCTCTTGATGTTATCTTCCCACTTATAGCGCTGTCTTCCCCTTGCACGTTTGCCTTCAACTCTCCCTTCTGTTATGGTCTTCTGCAAGGTGTTATGCCTTTTTATGTGGCCAAAGTATTTTAGCTGCCGAACTTTGACCTCCCTCGTTAGTTCTCTTTTCATACCTAGATTTTCTAGGACCTCCTTATTTGTTTTCATCTCTTTCCATGAGATACGCCCCATTCTTCTATATATCCACATTTCAAGAGCCTCAATTCTTTCTTCCAAACGCTTATTCATCGTCCATGTTTCTGCACCATACAGAAATGCAGAATATATATAACACTTTATGATTCTCAGTTTTAATTTGTGAGATAACTGTTTGGATGTCAGTATATTTTTCATGTTGTTGAATGTAGCTTTGGCCATTCCTATTCTCTTCTTGGTTTCTGTTTCACATCTGCCATCTTCTGTTATTATATGACCAAGATATACGTAGCTCTTGACTTGTTCCAGGATTTTCCCATTTACGCTTATCTTTAATGTGGGTTTATCGTCTGTTTTGCTAATTATCATAGTTTTTGTTTTCTCAATATTAATGTCGAGTCCATATTCATGACTTATACTGTTCACTTGCTTCACTAGTTCTTGTAACTCCTGTTCGCTTTCAGCTAACAACAAGCTAAAATCATACAGCATGTATGAAATATCAGCATCTACTCACAACGCCACATACAATGCAGCAAGCTCAATGGTCAATGTGAAGTCTAGCTGTTAACCCCATGCATGATTTTTTTTAAAAATTGGAATTTTGCCTCGTCTTGGAGAGGTGCATCTGGTTCAAGCTAAACACAAGGTTCATCGGGTTATATTAGGACCCAAATATAAAAGACCTTGCGGTCACATTGTTTATTATACATTCATCTCTTAAGGCACTGCCTGAGGGAGAAATAAGCGTCTTGTGGAACTATACAGGGCTAGGCTATCTAGCAGCTTCACTAAATGTTCTGGATTTTCAGCAACTTTCTTTCCTCATACCCCACCCGAAGGTTTCAGCCACATGACCATTCTTCATGAATGGAATGAAATCATCAATCTACTACAGTAGCTTATAATATTAGTCTGATCCATTAGTTGTGATAGGAAATACGTTGGTCAAGAAAGGTTACACGTTACAGGTTTCAGCTGAAACTACAGTCAGTAGTTTTAGCTTTATCAGAGTCAGTAGTTTAAGCTCTATCAATCAGTAGTTTTAGCTTTATCAGTCAGCAGGTTTAGCTTTATCACAGTCAGCAGTTTTAGCTTTATCAGAATCAGCAGAATTAGCTTTATCAGTGTCAGTAGTTTTAGCTTTATCAGCAGGTTTAGCTTTATCAGTGTCAGTAGTTTTAGCTTTATCGGAGTCAGCAGGTTTAGCTCTATCAGAGTCAGCAGTTTTAACTTTAACAGAGTCAGCTGTTATAGCTTTATCAGAGTCAGCTGTTATAACTTTATCAGAGTCAGCAGTTTTAGCTGAAGTCAGCTCTAAAGCTTCAAAAGACAGTGCTCCACAGTTTTATGGCAAATGATGAAGAATTCTGTTTTGTTTCCATAAACTGACAAGAAGAAACTAATAAGATGGAAAGTTATAATTATATATCTCATGTATGTGTGTGTGTGTGTGTGTGGTAAGTTCTGCAGAAAATATGCCTGTTTAAACGTGGTTCCTCAGGTTTGGTTTGCTTTTATAGACTATCTTCAATGCACACGGGCAACCCCATCAATGCTCCGATCTCCTCCCTTAGATCACACAAGGAAGATATCAGCACAGTGCACAAACTCCGTAGCACCAGCGAGAATCTCAATGTGTGTACAGCGGAACACATTCTATAAATATTTTTGCTTCCTCAGGACTTGCAAGTAACCTAGATTATCATGCTTCATCATTCTCCTTTGTACTCCTTATGGAGCATGGAACCACTATTACAGCTCGGTCCCCTTGCGGGAAGCCTGCACCATGCTTCCACATGCTCTTGTGGTGGTGTCTGTAGCTATTTATTGTACATGATGACGTTGCCATCCCTATGTACATTCTCATGCAAGTCACCTTCTACGACACGTCTGAGGTTGCAGTAGTTTTCTTTCTTCGTCACACCAAGATTATTTAGATATTTCAGATCTTGTGAATTTGATGTTTAAATGTCAATAAAAAATTCCCCCCCCCACCCCACCCCTCCGAAAATGTTGTCTTCTAAAATCTTTGTTGTGCTCTTTTTTTAAAACGGAATTTGCCTCACTTTGACAAGGCATATCCAGTTCAACTCAGAAACAAGGTCCATCAGTTGTTTGGGTGCATGTCCACATATAAATGCTTCAGTCTAGCTTTGGGGTTTTTGACTGTCTTAAGATAAGGTGAATCTAATGATCTGGAAAAAATTCAATGTATGTGTGTGCGTGTCTATACATACACATATACATACATCCATGCATAGCTTTCAAAAGCCACAATATATTCTCAAAGATGGACAAAGTCATCTTACCTACTGGTGCCCGAGTTCATTGAGCCGTATAAGACATTCCGCTTCAGAATGACGAACACCACCACGGTTGAGACCAGCAACATACGCAACGAGCGCTGCAGGGTCAGGCGCATGACAGCGCCAAACCAGAATGCGCTACTCCTATGCTCCACACCACACTGAACTTGGTCTTTTACTCTAGCAAGAATCAAGGATACGTATGTCATTACCAGCAATAATCAAGGATTCGGATGTCATTACCAGCAAGAATCAAGGATACGGATGTCATTACCAGCAATGATCAAGGATATGGATGTCATTACCAGCAATAATCAAGGATACGGATGTCATTACCAGCTAATGATCAAGGATAGGGATGTCATTACCAGCAATGATCAATGATAGGGATGTCATTACCAGCAATGATCAAGGATAGATGTCATTACCAGCAATGATCAAGGATATGTATGTCATTACCAGCAATAATCAAGGATACGGATGTAATTATCAGCAATGATCAAGGATAGGGATGTCATTACCAGCAATGATCAAGGATAGGGATGTCATTACCAGCAATGATCAAGGATACGGATGCCATTACCAGCAATGATCAAGGATACGGATGTCATTACCTGCAACGATCAAGGATATCATTACCAGCAATGATCAAGGATGTCATTACCAGCAATGATCACGGATGTCATTACCAGCAATAATCAAGGATACGGATGTAATTATCAGCAATGATCAAGGATAGGGATGTCATTACCAGCAATGATCAAGGATAGGGATGTCATTACCAGCAATGATCAATGATACGGATGTCATTACCAGCAATGATCAAGGATACGGATGTCATTACCAGCAATGATCACGGATGTCATTACCAGCAATGATCACGGATGTCATTACCAGCAACGATCACGGATGTTATTACCAGCAATGATCACGGATGTCATTACCAGCAACGATCACGGATGTCATTACCAGCAATGATCACGGATGCCTTTACCAGTAACGATCACGGATGCCATTACCAGCAATGATCACGGATGCCATTACCAGCAATGATCACGGATGTCATTACCAGCAATGATCACGGATGTCATTACCAGCAATGATCACGGATGTCATTACCAGCAATGATCAGAATAAATGCAAAAAAATAATGCGGTAATAAATACTGGACATCAATGTATATCAGAAATATGGTAACAGTCTACCATTTGCTAGAGTAACCTTCATTTTTCTGATATCTGTGACTGCCTGTTCCATTTTGTCACTTAACGCCCAGGTGCTGCACTCGTAATGTCAATGGCGTTTTACTTTCGATATCTGCTGGAAATTATCTTTTTGTCTATATAATAATTTGCTTGTCAACTCTGCCAGAAAAGTTCTTTGATCGTGAATAACTCGAGGATTTAACAAACTTTTGACCCCGTTACTTTTGCAAACAGCTTTATTTAGCAGTAAAATTGACAAAAGAAACAATATGCAGTGACACAGATGGCTGAAGACAAGAACAAAATCTCGCGCGTCATTTGGGCATCGAAACCGTATTTATTGGTTCGTAACGACTGGCTTATGTCCTTGACAGAGGTCCAGGTGATACAACTTCACGATGATACTTATCGAGATCTGAAATGAGGACATCGTGCTGTAACTAACATTTTACCTGATTCCATTTGCAACAGGTTTATAAATCAGTAAACATGAAAATAACAATTTTGTTCAGACTTATTATTAATATAACACCTCAGTGTCTGTGTACCAATATAACACCTCAGTGTCTGTGTACCAATATAACACCTCAGTGTCTGTGTACCAATATAACACCTCAGTGTCTGTGTACCAATATAACACCTTAGTGTCTGTGTACCAATATAACACCTCAGTGTCTGTGTACCAATATAACACCTCAGTGTCTGTGTACCAATGTAAACATCCTCATGTTCCTTTGTGCTTCATGCGGAACCACCGCTGTAGATGGTCGTCTTGCAGGAAGCATGCACCGAGCAGTCACGTGTTCTTGTACTGGTGATTTCCACGGAAATTTGTTTTACATAATGAGGTTACCAGCCCCATGCCCAACCTCATATTACTCGCCTTGTACGACATGCATGAGTGCGCAGCAATCGTATTCTTGTGTTGTCTCTTCAGAGATCCCTGGGAACTACTGAGGGCGTTATCTGTAATGTGTAAACAGGGGGTGTTATCTGTAATGTGTAAACAGGGGGTGTTATCTGTAATGTGTAAACAGGGGGCGTTATCTGTAATGTGTAAACAGGGGGTGTTATCTGTAATGTGTAAACAGGGGGTGTTATCTGTAATGTGTAAACAGGGGGCGTTATCTGTAATGTGTAAACAGGGGGTGTTATCTGTAATGTGTAAACAGGGGGCGTTATCTGTAAATTGTAAACAGGGGGTGTTATCTGTAATGTGTAAACAGGGGGCGTTATCTGTAATGTGTAAACAGGGGGTGTTATCTGTAATGTGTAAACAGGGGGTGTTATCTGTAATGTGTAAACAGGGGGTGTTATCTGTAATGTGTAAACAGGGGGTGTTATCTGTAATGTGTAAACATAATCTAAATCAGGGGTTCTCAGCTTCTTTTTTTTTTGGCTGATGTTTCTTCTGAGCCTCATTTACCTCTGTGGTTTCCCCCTTAAAGTCACTGCTAGCTGGATAAAAGGTACGTTACCATCTGACTGTGGTTTGGCCCTTAAAGTCACTGCTAGCTGGATAAAAGGTACGTTACCATCTGACTGTGGTTTCCCCCTTAAAGTCACTGCTAGCTGGATAAAAGGTACATTACCATCTGACTGTGGGTTTCCCCCTTAAAGTCACTGCTAGCTGGATAAAAGGTACGTTACCATCTGACTGTGGTTTCCCCCTTAAAGTCACTACTAGCTGGATAAAAGATACGTTACCATCTGACTGTGGTTTCCCCCTTAAAGTCACTGCTAGCTGGATAAAAGGTACGTTACCATCTGACTGTGGTTTGGCCCTTAAAGTCACTGCTAGCTGGATAAAAGGTACGTTACCATCTGACTGTGGTTTCCCCCTTAAAGTCACTGCTAGCTGGATAAAAGGTACGTTACCATCTAACTGTGGTTTCCCCCTTAAAGTCACTGCTAGCTGTAGAAAAGGTACATTACCATCTGACTGTGGTTTCCCTCTTAAAGTCACTGCTAGCTGTAGAAAAGGTACGTTACCATCTGTAGCGAAAGGTTTTCCTAGTATGATAGTAGTGGTAGAGCAGAAGTAGAATCTCTCTCCAGAAAGTATGAAGTTCCAGTGCCCGAGAAGTACACTGGTATCACAAGTGAGTTACAGCTGTGAATACTCTGAGCTGGACAATAGATTTAGGCTTCAGAAGTATAAGATGCTACTTCGCTATCGTAACCCTATGTGATATTATAATTAAATTAGAAAAAGTAACTCAAAATTTAACAGTTAAAAATTTAACAAGTCAAATGAGTACAATTATCCAATTTATTATGTACATCTATATATTCTTGTAATGATAAATGGGTGTTGGAAGATGGTAAAATGTATGATTATTTACAGTTACAAATTAAAATAACTAATAGAAAAAGTCTTGGATTTATCTTCCACTGAATTTATAAAACAAGTTTGTCACATTATCTCTTGCCATCTAGTTTTCATCATTAGAAAGTCGTTTTAGAACTGCTCACAGGATTTGTTGGATGGAAATATATAAACTCAACTTTATCCACGTCTGCTCGAGGTTCCTCCGACACACTGGAGTACGGAAGACTTTCCTTCAGCCCGCCCTATAACTACGGGGGGACTAAGGTGTTGAAGTTTGGTTGACCTCTAGGCTTCAGTGAGCTGGATCAACTTCTTCAAGTCTTTAGTTTCTCGATCAGGAATGATCATAAACATTGATCATAAAAACCTGGAACAAGAAGTAATAGGTGGCCATTGTTCTAACAATCTCACCACCCTCTGCTGTTCATGATGCGACCATGTCTTCAGTGTTTGTATGTAAATGAATGAATCATGGTAGTATATTACAGAGATAGCATGATAAGATAATGTATAAGGTGCAGAATTAACAATATACATGAATAAATCACATGTTATGATACATGGGTACGATATAACCTTTGCCTTCCACTTATGGATGTCAAGTCACTTATGTACTTGCTGGTATGTCGTAAGCTTCCAGGCAAGAATTAGCCATAATATATTTGGCTAACCAATTAATGGTTATGCTTCCTGACAATGCCGGTGAAGGTTATCTCTGGTTAGCGTCATTCCCTTTTTTATTATATCTGCTACAATCAATCAGAAATAAAATCTGAAATAAAATGATATTAGTAATACATATATTTTTAATAAACTTACATACCCTCTTAGGATTAATAAGCTCACGGTGAGACTGTATTGGCTTAACTTAATCTGCCCTGCATGCAGCGTGAAAATAGAACTTTTCTTGCAGAGGCTGTCCTCCAGTTTCTCACTCTGGCTTCTGGATTTGGTGTGTGATTTACAATGCGCCGCTCTGTCCTTATATTTCAGTCTCTCGCGCGTACGAGAAAGCAGCTCCCAAATTCCCCAAAAGATTTTAGTTTCATCTCCTGTTTTGAAGCTATTTGAAACAATCTGTGCTTTTCCTGTACTCGTTTTTCTCTTCTGTCACTCACACACTTATCTCCTTCCTTCCTTCCTATATATCATTTCCTTTTCCCCATATGGGGCTTTCATTACATATAAGTTTTATACAATTCCGTTGAGGCTTGTTAGTGTAATAAATTTTTAAAGATTATTAGCTAACTTTTAGCCGATGTGATGAAGGTGAAAAATATTAATTATCTTTAAAACTATTTATATTTGAATAATATCCTTTTGGATATAATTCCTAGCCTATCTCCTTTGTTGAGTTATATTTATTTAATATTATTGCAACCATGCGTTCTCCTGTAGTGAATAATTTAATGTCCAGTAAATGCAAACTTTTAAAGTCGGCCATACATTCCTATATAGCTATTTCCTCATTCTTCAGTAATACTGTATGGCTTTTAACCGTAAGTCACATTTCCGCTGTCTACCAACTTCAAAGAAAGACCGCAGCGCTGACCTTGCGCTGGTGTGTGTGGGTGTCGCGTGGGCGTGTCGCGCTACAACCAAGCAAGTGTTTACCAAATCTCGCTACAGAGCCCTCTTCTTTAAAACAGTGCCTGCACGGTTAACTTTTTGGTAACACATGCTGCAGTTCCTCCTTAATTTTCTGTTTCTCTATATCTCCTTTGATAGGATGCCTACTTAAAAAATCGGGTCCAAGATTGTCCCGTCCTGGTATGTATCTCACATTGAACGAATATGGAGATAACAGTAAACTCCACCTTAAAAGTCGTGAATTTAATTTTTTAGACACTGCTAAAAACATCAAAGGCTGGTGATCACTTTCCACAATGAAGTGTTTCCCGTAAAGAAAAGGGGCGAATTTGTTGATCGACCAGACCAAAGCGAGGCATTCACGTTCAACGGTAGAATAATTTCTCTCAGCTGTATTTAACTTTCTACTGGCAAAAGCTACTGGTAATAGCATATGTGGCGGTGTGTCTGCCCGCTGTAGTAATGTTGCTCCGATGCCTACATTGCTAGCATCCGTTCTTAGTACGAATTCTTGTGTGAGATCGGGAAGGGCAAGGATAGGTTTATTTGTCAGCTTATTTTTCAACTCTGTATAAGCCTGTTCACACTCCACAGTCCATTGTATTTTATCCGGCTGACCTTTTTTGGTTAAGTCGGTTAATGGCGCGCACAATGAGTTAAAATGGGGTATATATTTCTGATAAAACCCGCACAGTGACACAAAGGATCTTACATCCTTCTTAGTTTGTGGTCTTGGTGCTTTCTCATTTTCTCTACATTCTTTGGGTCCGGAGACATTTGCCCTGTAGAGATAGTGTGACCTAAAAATTCCAATGTCTCACATCCAATATGACACTTAGTTGGGCGTGCTGTCAATCCCGTTTCTCTTACTCTACCTAACAACATGGAGAGTGCTACTACGTGTTTCTCGAATGTAGTGGTAGCAATCAGAATATCATCCATGAAGTTGGTGATATGAGGATTTTGTAATGGTTCCAACAATTTCCTCATCATTCTGGTGAAGATACTTGGAGCATTCTTTAAACCAAATGGGAGTACATTGAACTCGTAATGTCCATCCGGTGTACTAAAGGCTAACAGTTTCCTAACTTCTGGTTTCACTGGTATTTGGTAGTATCCCTTGCTTAGATCTACTTTTGAAAAATACCGAGCCTTACTCAATGTAGCAAACAACTGATTGGTGTCAGGTAATGGGTCTACCTGAGATTCAGTGATAGCATTTAGTTTCCTATAATCAATGCATAACCTGTGTTCACCACTAGGCTTCCTTAATAGCACCACACTTGAGCTGTAGGGAGATTCAGACTTTGAAATAATTTTCTCTTTTAAGAGATAATCAATCTCATCCTTGAGTGCCTGTCCTTTAGCATAAGGTATAGGGTATGTCCGCATACAAACTGGTGTAGGGTCAGTAATCGTCATGTCATACTCTAACAGATTAGTACACCCCGGCTTATCTGTGAGTACATCAGCATGGATTTCTAACACCTCCTGAACCTTTTTCCTCTGCTCAAGAGTTAAATGTTCACTCACATTAACCTGAGCATAGCTTTCCGTAGTTGATAGGGGGTATTCCATGGAGGAAATTGGTTCATCCTGCATTTCTGTTGCAATGGCCAGGGTCATGATATGGGCAACTTCTGATGCTTCCCTGTCATAATACTTTTTAAGAAGGTTGACATGATACACCTTCTCCTTTCCTTTCTTGTCAATCTTATAGTTGGTCCGGGAAAGTTTTTCCAATATGACGTAGGGTCCCTGCCATCCAATTTGCAATTTATTATTGCTGCTGGGCAACAGTAACAGAACCTTTTCTCCCACCTCAAGTTCCCTATCTTTTGCTGTTTTATTGTAGTAAGCAGCCTGCTTCCTCCTGGCCTGTCTCAAGTTATCATTTGCCAGTTTCCAACTTGTTTTCAATCGAGATGTCAACTCGTTGACGTATTGGTATGAAGAAGTCACGGTTTCTTCTGCTTTTTCATCAGTCCATGTCCGCAACAATGCTTCCAGTGGACCTTTGATTGGTCGTCCAAACAACAATGTAGCTGGAGCCAATCCTGTGGAGTTATGTGGGACTTCCCTATAGGCAAATAGTGCTGAGGGTAAGTATGTGTCCCAAGTTTCAGGTTTCTCACTAGCCAACTTTCTAAGGATTGAAATGAGCGTGCCATTGAACCGCTCTACTTGACCATTCCCTTGGGCGTGGTACGGGCTACAGTGATAATGTCTAGCTTGAAATAACCTGAATACTTCTTGTGTTAGCTTTCCCCTAAACTGAGAACCATTGTCAGTCAATATTTGATGTGGGAAACCTAATCGGGTGAATATTGTTAACAGTGCCTCTGCCACATGTTTCGAATCTATCGATGACATTGCTACTGCCTCTCCCCACATAGAGCAAGTATCGACCAAGGTTAAGATATATGCATTTCTCTTCTTGGTCCTACTGAGGGGTCCAACAATATCCACGGCAACACGTTCGAAGGGCGTTCCCATGATGGGCATTTCTCCCAGTGTTGCTGGTGCAGTCCTATGTTTAGGAGCTACTCTTTGGCATTCTGGACAGGATCTCACATACCTCTTTATGTCCTCTGTGATCCCTGGCCAAAAGTAGTGACAGGCTATCCGTTGTCCAGTGGCCCCTATTCCCATATGTCCACTGAAGGGTATAGCATGTCCTAGCTTCATAACCTGCTCCCTGTATGATTTTGGCACTACAAGCTGTCCATGTCCTTTTGGTCCTGTTCCAGCTTTTCTATATAGTAGGCCTTTTTTCATATATAAGTCTCCTTTCTCTGGAGGGTTATGGCTTTTAGGTAATTTGCCAAAGCAAGGCTTCAATGTACTGTCAGCAGTTTGAGCCTTTCTCATCTCTTCTGGATGAGTATTGATGATAGTGTCCTCCTCTTTCTTAGAGCTTGCCCTGGTCTGGACTGTTGCCATCACTATGGGTCTTATAGGTTCTCCTAGAAAGACATATCTACATCCCAGTATTAATGGGTAGATAGGGTTGTCCATCACTGCTGCTTTGATCTCTCCTTCCACATAGCGAGATCTTATGTTGATTCGGGCTATGGGCAGTGTCATGGTTCCTGCTCCCTTGACTGGTCCTCTGATTTCCACTGTTTCTGTGGTTATCTGTTCCGGACTCACCAGAGAAGAGCACACTACTGAGTCAAAGTCCAAGCCTGTATCATATAAGCACAGTACTTGGGTGCCATTCAAGGTCACTTCCTCACAGACAGGGGGATGATGGAGGTCATTCTGACTATCTGCCAGGTCCTTCCTTCCCTTGTTCTCTGTTGTAAGGCATGCAGCGTGATGAGGAGGGTTTTTCCGTCTGCATTCCGCAGTATTGTGGTTACTCATTTGGCAAGATTTACACCACTTTCCTTCCTTTCTTGGAGGTTTCTTTTCTGATCCTAGAGGGTTTTTGTCTTTATAATCAGTTCTGGGTTTGTTCTTGTTGGAATTGTCCCTGTGTTCATAGTTGGTAAAGTTTTGTGAAGGTTTGAAGTTCTCACCCTGCTTCTTCTTATTTCCTGATACTTCTGACTGAGCTGCTTGATATCTTTCAGCCATGGTTAAACTATCTTCCAATCTCTCAGCTCCTTGTTCCATAAGAAATTTTCTCATTTCTTGAGGCATGGATTCTCTCAGTTGCTCCATCATGACCATTTCTTTTATATCTTGACACTTTCCTAAGCTAATCCATTTTGTCAGATAAGTTTCCAATCTGGCAGAAAACTGGTGATAGTTTTCTCCTGGAAGTAGCTTAGCAGTTCGGAATCTCTTTCTATAAGATTCAGAATTCTTTTCGTACCTGACCAGTAAAGCTTGTTTTAAGATTTCATAATCTTCCTGGTCTTCTTTTGAGAGTTTTAAATAAACATCGTATGAAACTCCCCTCAACCCCTGAGATAGCTTAAGGCTCCATTTTTCCTTTTCCAATCCATAGGTAGAGGCCAGTCTCTCATATCTATCCAGGTACGACTCAATGGCGTCCTCTTTTTCAATAAATGGATCCAGGTGGAAACTCATGGCTCCATTTGCCGCGCTATGGTTGGAGCTACTCTCAGAGTGAGGTGAGCTAGCACCATGATTGCTAGCTGCTCCCTGGAGTTCAAGTTCCTTTAAACTTAACTCATGCGCTCTTTGTAACCTTCTTTCTTCAGCTTCCAAAATTAGTCTCTTTTCTTCTCTTTCCAGTCTTTTGGCTTCTCTCTCTGCTTCTAATTTCTTAGCTTCAGTCTCAACTTCCATTCTTTTAGTCTCTCTTTCTGCCTCTAATTTCTTAGCTTCAGCCTCAACTTCCATTCTTTTGGTCTCTCTTTCTGCCTCTAATTTCTTAGCTTCAGCCTCAACTTCCATTCTTTTGGTCTCTCTATCTAAATATTTATCCACTTCAGTTGTGATATATCGAATTAGAGCATCTCCTGTCATACCCAAGTCTTTTCCTTCCTGCATAATCGCAGCTCTAAACTTCACCAATTCAGCCATGATGCTTACTTACCAGAGGGTATATAATTTTATCTTCACTAACAAACTAACTTAATTAAAATCAATTAATTACTTTGAACAAGACAAATCCTTAAAACCTTGTGAGCGTTTCCTATTTACTTCGTACTCAATGGTACTACTATTACAAACAAATTTCTAAGTTTTTAGAATTTTTTCCAAAAAAAAAAATTTATTTTTACAAACTATTTGTGGCTCAAGATAGAAGAATACATAGATAGTGGCCCAGGATACAAAATAATATCCCGGACGAGCCCCCAATGTAGCGAAAGGTTTTCCTAGTATGATAGTAGTGGTAGAGCAGAAGTAGAATCTCTCTCCAGAAAGTATGAAGTTCCAGTGCCCGAGAAGTACACTGGTATCACAAGTGAGTTACAGCTGTGAATACTCTGAGCTGGACAATAGATTTAGGCTTCAGAAGTATAAGATGCTACTTCGCTATCGTAACCCTATGTGATATTATAATTAAATTAGAAAAAGTAACTCAAAATTTAACAGTTAAAAATTTAACAAGTCAAATGAGTACAATTATCCAATTTATTATGTACATCTATATATTCTTGTAATGATAAATGGGTGTTGGAAGATGGTAAAATGTATGATTATTTACAGTTACAAATTAAAATAACTAATAGAAAAAGTCTTGGATTTATCTTCCACTGAATTTATAAAACAAGTTTGTCACATTATCTCTTGCCATCTAGTTTTCATCATTAGAAAGTCGTTTTAGAACTGCTCACAGGATTTGTTGGATGGAAATATATAAACTCAACTTTATCCACGTCTGCTCGAGGTTCCTCCGACACACTGGAGTACGGAAGACTTTCCTTCAGCCCGCCCTATAACTACGGGGGACTAAGGTGTTGAAGTTTGGTTGACCTCTAGGCTTCAGTGAGCTGGATCAACTTCTTCAAGTCTTTAGTTTCTCGATCAGGAATGATCATAAACATTGATCATAAAAACCTGGAACAAGAAGTAATAGGTGGCCATTGTTCTAACAATCTCACCACCCTCTGCTGTTCATGATGCGACCATGTCTTCAGTGTTTGTATGTAAATGAATGAATCATGGTAGTATATTACAGAGATAGCATGATAAGATAATGTATAAGGTGCAGAATTAACAATATACATGAATAAATCACATGTTATGATACATGGGTACGATATAACCTTTGCCTTCCACTTATGGATGTCAAGTCACTTATGTACTTGCTGGTATGTCGTAAGCTTCCAGGCAAGAATTAGCCATAATATATTTGGCTAACCAATTAATGGTTATGCTTCCTGACAATGCCGGTGAAGGTTATCTCTGGTTAGCGTCATTCCCTTTTTTATTATATCTGCTACAATCAATCAGAAATAAAATCTGAAATAAAATGATATTAGTAATACATATATTTTTAATAAACTTACATACCCTCTTAGGATTAATAAGCTCACGGTGAGACTGTATTGGCTTAACTTAATCTGCCCTGCATGCAGCGTGAAAATAGAACTTTTCTTGCAGAGGCTGTCCTCCAGTTTCTCACTCTGGCTTCTGGATTTGGTGTGTGATTTACAATGCGCCGCTCTGTCCTTATATTTCAGTCTCTCGCGCGTACGAGAAAGCAGCTCCCAAATTCCCCAAAAGATTTTAGTTTCATCTCCTGTTTTGAAGCTATTTGAAACAATCTGTGCTTTTCCTGTACTCGTTTTCTCTTCTGTCACTCACACACTTATCTCCTTCCTTCCTTCCTATATATCATTTCCTTTTCCCCATATGGGGCTTTCATTACATATAAGTTTTATACAATTCCGTTGAGGCTTGTTAGTGTAATAAATTTTTAAAGATTATTAGCTAACTTTTAGCCGATGTGATGAAGGTGAAAAATATTAATTATCTTTAAAACTATTTATATTTGAATAATATCCTTTTGGATATAATTCCTAGCCTATCTCCTTTGTTGAGTTATATTTATTTAATATTATTGCAACCATGCGTTCTCCTGTAGTGAATAATTTAATGTCCAGTAAATGCAAACTTTTAAAGTCGGCCATACATTCCTATATAGCTATTTCCTCATTCTTCAGTAATACTGTATGGCTTTTAACCGTAAGTCACATTTCCGCTGTCTACCAACTTCAAAGAAAGACCGCAGCGCTGACCTTGCGCTGGTGTGTGTGGGTGTCGCGTGGGCGTGTCGCGCTACAACCAAGCAAGTGTTTACCAAATCTCGCTACACCATCTGACTGTGGTTTCCCCCTTAAAGTCACTGCTAGCTGTAGAAAAGGTACGTTACCATCTGACAGTGGTTTCCCCCTTAAAGTCACTGCTAGCTGTAGAAAAGGTACGTTACCATCTGACTGTGGTTTCCCCTTAAAGTCACTGCTAGCTGGATAAAAGGTACGTTACCATCTGACTGTGGCCGCCTAGAAATATGGCACGGCCTCTTGGGGGCCAAATGGCCCACGGTGAGAACCACTGATCTAAACGACCAACAGTATAAGGTTATGTTCTCAAAATGTCATAAGATCAACTCTACACGCAACCAACCGTGTGTAACGTTACGCTTAAAATCTCTGCAAAATATTAGTGCTTCGTTGGTGTGCAATGATTAGCATGCTGCCTTCCACCCAATCGATCAGAGTTCGATTTCCCGCTAAGAAATAACAACAAGTCTCTCTCCCCGTCCAGATTTTAGTCATCTGTGTTTACCTCTAAAAGAATGCATTTTTTTCAAAACGGTATTGGGTGGCTCTTATATAATACAAGTACATTAAACCGACTTCACAGGTTTATTATATTTATCATTTCATTAAGTGTGTTTTTTTTTCCAAGTAAAAACAAGAAAAACAGTTCTGGGTGGCTCTGATGTAATAAAACTAAATAATGAAACCAACTTCAAAGTTTTAATATATTTATTATTTGATAAGTGTGTGTGTGTGAGTTTTAAATACAGTTCACAAGTGTTTGAGTGTGTGGACGGGATTACTTGCTCGGTGGAATGTGAAAGTTGGACAAGAATGGCTATCATATGTAGAAATTCGGTTATGAATATATTCATTTATCTAAGTTTTTAAGACGTTTATAACTTTTAAAGGACGACCGGCCAGTATTCGGGGCCGATATTTCTAGGCGTTGAAGACGGGTGTCCAGTTTTCAGGGCCAGCAGATTTGAATTAAGAGTTTGTTTCGTTTTGTCCCAGTTAGAAGTTTTAGATGTCTGGGATGCGGAAGTATAGCTTGAACCAATGGGTGTCGATAATAAACCAAGTATAAAAGATTATTTCCTGGTTTATACTGTTTACTCCATGAATGTTTGAAATTTTCTTTTCGCGTTCTTCGCGTTTTATTCTTTTCGCGTTTTTTGTGTTATTTACTTTTGACGTACTCTAATCATAGAATGGAGGTTATCAACAAAACATAGTGGAACTTATGCACACTGAGAATCCTTCATGACTAATATATCGAAAAGATCACGTAGACAGGGTCGGTCTGGCATTAGCGAAGTTTTTAACTTGAAAGTATCCAAAACTGCAACCGAACGAACGAACTGTATTTTCAAAGAGTGGAAAAACTGGCATGCAGACACGTTTAACATTCTGCCCTTCCTTTCTCTCGTCCTTTGTACGGAATTTACTTATTCTCACGTACACTTTAATATTTGAAATGTAAGTTTCCAGGAATGCAACGTGGAAAAAGCTAAAATAACAGCATACTCACATTTACAGTAATACCGAATGAAAACGAGTTGACAGTCCATAAAGGTAATGCAGAAAATCAGGGAAAACTTTTACAAGACAACATATCTTTTATTGTAAATTTTTGTACTGAAAAAAAAGCTTGCGATAAGTTTTGTAATTTTTGTGTAATAATTATTTTTTTAAATTATTATTCAAAATCCGTCTCAGTGAAATCTAGGCTAGTAACAGGTTTCGCCGAGGGAGACGACTTTGTAATTACTTCGATATTAATCTTTACACATACTACTTCTCTTAAACAGGTGTGGCGAAATATTCACTACTGGTATGGCTAGCTTTTGTTATAATCCCTATGACGTCATATGTACATTAACCATCCGGTGCCGTATCAAGTGGCGTAGGTTGTCATGTCTCTCCACAACCTCCTGTCTCTGACGTTGCTTTTGAGTTTTAGGTCTTTGTTTTTGTTTTGTTGTTGCTTTTTTAAGTGTGTGACTTCTTCAAACCCTGTGCAGTCCGTCCGTCCGTCCGTCCGTCCGAAACTCTCTCCAATGTCTTTCTATTTGTTATTTTTGTTATTCCTTCGATCTTTCCAACTGTTATATGTTCTAATTTTCTCTTCCCAGAATATGCCCCCGAACTCGGCACGCTGTTTCCTTTTCCCTGTAATGATTTATATCTTTTCCCCAGCCTTCTTTAGGAAATCCCCAGTAAATTCCTTAACTGCCCCTTTCATTTTTATTAACTCTCAGACAAACTCCATCCCAGTGGCCTCCAATAACTTCTGCATTGGTTTTTTTATTCAATTGTCCATGTTTCATTTCCATAAAGTGTACCGGTTCAATGTAGCACCTGGTTACCCCCCCCCCCCCCCCGACCCCTTTTTTCCCCTTACTTCCACTGACAATGATTGATTGCGCCGTTTGTCTCCTTATTTATGGCATGCCTTTATGAGAATAGTGACAGTTGAGAAGCAGAATATCTACTCAGCTTTGATATCAGTGTAACAGGTGTCCTACAGTTTATCGACACTCGGCTAATGAAAAATCCTTAAAATATTATTCAGCCGAGAAAAGGTGCTTAACACTCACTCAGATCACTACTACTAAAATCATTCTTATGAGGTAGTCCCTGTTAGCCCAGCAAATGACGTCACTAGATAAGCAATACTAAAGATATAAGGAAATTTTACAACGCAGCTGACATCCACTTGGGAATCATGGCCCCTGTAGAGCATGATTTTTTTAACCATTATTATGCCACGGACCCCTTAGATTGTCCGATCAAGGCCACGGACCCCTTAGATTGTCCGATCAAGGCTATGGACCCCTTAGATTGTCCGATCAAGGCTATGGACCCCTTAGATTGTCCGATCTGGTCACGTGACATACAACTCCAGACCTAAAGGTCTTTTATATATGGACAAGCGCCGTAATATAACCGACTAGGTTGAACGGGGCGCGCCTCGTCAAAACGAGGCAAAATTTTATTTATATATATATATATATATATAAACCCCCATGCATTAGAGTGTAAATAAATAAATAAGATATGTACACATAAAAAGTTGCTGGCACTCCTAGTAAATGAAGAAGTAGAAAAACAGACAACAGAAAAGCAACAGAAGTGATAGGCTTACCTGGGACTGAAACCCAGGACCATCAGAACGTCAACACTCTCCTTGCTACGGGAGTGAATCGTGACTATTCACACTGCCAACTAGGCACCACAAAAATAGTGATTGCTGGACAGGGGTCATTAGCACGAACCCTCCACGTAACTCACGAAGGAACCACCCAGACTAATTATAGACACAAGAGTGTAAAGAAGATAACAGGGCTGAAACTCTTGTCTGATGGAGCATAGTTCTGTCGTTCATATTAGGATATTTCCCAACGCTTGCAGATCATCAATAGGAGGTTGACACTTGGAAATCATGACCCATGAGAGGGGCTTCCCCCCCCCAACCCCCCCCCCCCTCCCCCCCCCCCCCCCACCCCCCCCCAGCCCCCCCCACCCCCCCCCCCCCCCCCCCCCCCCCCCCCCCCCCCCCCCCCCCCGACACACCCGTGTAAAAGAGCTAAAAAGGCTGAAAAACGTGTCTGATTGGAGGGGGGAGGGGAAGACCACTTCCGATGGACTGCCTCCTATTGTAACGCTCTGTATAGAATTACCTATCATCTCTGTTACGCGTAAATCTATATACCGTATGTCTTGTAGTGACGTTACTGTAGAGGCCTTTTTTTTTTTAAATCAGGCCTTCTCATACTGAACGCCGTCATCAAACTCACGACAATGCTAAAGGTCAACTGTCTAGCTATTGTGTGTAAGCGCGAGTAACAAGCTGCTCTGACTTGGTCTTAAACAGAAGACAACGTTTACAGTAACCCACAGGCAACATCTGGCTCATTAGTAAGCAATCAATGACCGCAGCGTTGTCAAGCCTGACTTGTGTATCGGGTTACAGGATATTTGATCCCACGTGATAATGGAACCTAGATACTGACTGAACCTCTGAGAATGTTCTTCATCGTGATGTAATCTGACCCTTAATGTCATCCACTCGACCCATTAATTACAAAACACAGTCACAATTCTCAGTTTATTATTTTCTTTACTATAAAACTCTTAAGTTAATGGATTTATATCTTCCGTGTTTTACGTTGTTTTCATTCTTATATAAAATCGCCTAGGTCAGTGCCGGTCAAAACTAAATATTAAAACGAATCTCGAAAGGGAGCTGCAAATGACAAGTGGACATTTTTTTTAAGCAAAATTGTGCCTCGTTTATGCGAGGCGCATCCCGTTCAACTATGACGGTTATATTACGGCGCACGTACAAATATAAAAGACCTTTTGGTCTGATTAGATAAATAGTAGAAGTGAAGTGGAACACATGAAGATTTTGAGCGTGATTTGAAACCGACAAACAATGGTCTTGAAGGAGTGTCATCGACCGCGATTTTGACTGAATAACCTGAACGGCTCCTGAGATAAACCCTCTGTGGATGGGAAGGAGCGAAGCTCCAGACCGGGTTGGAAGGAAATTCCACAGGCTCCCCAGCCTCGCAATGACATGTCATTGGGCCGAAGGGCTGAAAGCCCAAGTGCTGCTGGTTAAGAAAAAAAAAACAAAAAAAAAAAACAAACACATCTCTAGTAATGACCAACTTTCAAGTGTGCTTTACATTAGGTGTTTAAATATGTACAGTATTAACTCGTATAACATACTTATAAAATTGCGTTTTTTCACTAACATGCATCTCTTAACATGATCATTTTTCTCATAACCTCCTGTGACCGTAATCATTTATTACCTTTTGTATTTTAAGCATCATCTTCATCAGTTATGTCCTTCAAATTTCTCTATATTCTAAACTGAGTTTTGCTACATCCATTTATGAAATACAATAAATGTGTTTGTTTTTTTAAATCAATATTTCTGGGGGACCTGAATGGCTTAGCAGCTAGAAGATGATGGAATCCGCAAATGTATACTGTGCGACACACAACACTACGCTACTCAGTACCTCGCGATCACACAATTACCAGCAATACATCGCAAATGATGCCTTCTCTTTTACCTTTACCATCGCTGTCGAGCACCTGCTATCTGGTGACATTGGCAGTTATCGGTCAACTTCTGCATTATAATCCTTAACAGAACTGGAAAAACACAAACTTCACAGTCCCTGGTTAACAAAAACACCCTATTAGACAGCCCCGATTCACAACTGCCTCCGACTTACTAGCCGGGTTTTTTTTTTCTTTTTTTTTTCTAACCAGCGGCACTCGAGCATTCCAGCCCTTTTGGCCCAATAACATGTCATTGCGAGGCTTGGGAGATAGTGGACTTTCCTTCCAACCCGGTCAGGAGCTTCGCTCCTTCCCATCCACAGAGGGTTTATCTGCAGGAGCCGTTCAGGTTATTCAGTCAAATTCCCGGTCGATGACACTCCTGCAAATGCCGGCGCCCGGGCTTGAACCTTGAAAACCTGGTCGCTAGCGCAACGTCTTAACCATTACACTAGCGCGGCTCTACTTGCCGGGTTTAAAACCACAAACGTTCTTGTCACACAGCCCTCATAAGATGAGGATATTTGGCACACAGGCATTAATGGTTATAAGGTACGTGTGCAGTCTTCGATGACTTAATAAAAGCATTAAACTTAAAGAGTGCATGTTCTAAATATTTTAAATACATAAGTGTTTAAAAGTAAATCTTAACACGGTGAGATAAACACGGAATCATTAATTCCCAATAAAAAATAAGATTTAGCATATAGTACCTTCATAACTAGCCTTCCGTGACAGGTACTGGTTTTCTTAAGTCTCTATTTGGTTCCCTGCTCTCTTCTGCATAACACAGATCGTCGACTACATTAATCTTGTTAACCTCTTTGCTGAGGATTATAATGTTTACAGAAGCCGTACAGAATGAGAGTTATTAGAACTACCCTTATGAAGCCAAGTTTATTTGATCAAATGGATCAAAGACAGCCACGCGGAAATAAACAAAACCAAATCCACGTTAATAACCACAAGACATGTACTGCTCAGTTTATACGAAACAACTTTAAAGCTTTGAGTCGGAAACTCGGTACCCGAACATGGCGTGAGGAATGAACAATGGGCTTGATCACGGATCAGCACTTCACACTCCTGAGTACACACTAAGTGGCCAAACAAAAAGTTTTAAGAAGTTTACCAAACCGCTTATGTCAAATATTTGTAGATCAAAATAAAAGAAAGATATTCCAAGTATCCCAAGTACAAACACGGATGAGCTAATGCTTCGTAATCAGGACAGTTATGCAGCTAATGCAAAACTATCCTTTCGCATCTCAATAAGAGAAATGCATCTACTCTCTGACACGTCATTTCACACACAGTATCACTAGCAACATCTCCATCTATTATCTGACACGCCACCACACACACAGTATCGCCAGCAACATCTCCATCTATTATCTGACACGCCACCACACACACACAGTATCACTAGCAACATCTCCATCTATTATCTGACACGCCACCACACACACAGTATCGCCAGCAACATCTCCATCTATTATCTGACACGCCATCATACACACAGTATCACCATCAACAGCTCCAAACCTTCTTCTGTTACTCTCCGCTCAGTGCAGGAGGTCACCAGGGCAGTTTTGCCCCCTTGGGCTAAGGGGTCATCCACATATAAAGTTACGCAATTTTTGCCACTTTTAAACATCAGAAAAAAACCAAAAACGCCTTCCTGTGTGATGTCAAAATTCTCTCCCCCTTTTTTCTCTTTTAATGTTAAGTACTATAGTTTTTTTATTGATTAAACTTTTACAAATATCTTCCCTTTAATGTGCCACGAGACAGGGCCTAACCTTTGACCTAATCATCTAAATGCTTTTGCAATACCGAAGGCAACAAAAAATAGTTTACAACAGATCAAATAAATCTAATTTTAATCAACAGTACAGTTTATTTAGCCTGCATTTTGTTTTGTATGCCGCGTATTACATTATGTTTAAAAAAAGAAATACATAATTTAAAACAAATTTGATATTTCAGCTGAAATTATCCAATACCATAATTCCCGCCGTAAGTACTTCGGTCGGTCGGTCGGTCAGTCACATTTTTGCACACCGTCATTTGCGCAGTTTTTCTATTTAACTTTCAATCTCAGCTAAGGGGGTGCAACTGTGGTTGAAAGTTAGACAATAATTGTATTGTTTCCCTTTATGTGTACTCTCGCGAAAATAGAAAAGTGTGACGGTGTGCATTAAATCAAGACAATAAAGATACTCTTCTGTACTTATCGTCAGACTTCATCCCAAAATTTTGACACCCCCCCCCCCTTTTCCCCAAATTGTGTGACGTCACATGGGGACGACCCATTAGTTATATTCTTAGTTTATATATTATGATTTTATTATTTCATTTGTAACTTTGTGCTCGGAACGATCCCTCATGTAGATGGTTTAGCGCGTTGTACAGGTAATTATACAAAAGTACATCTAACATCAACTGTGGAGGCCGAGATGCAAAAAATGAACCAGAGTTGGGGCACTGTAGGAAGGATGGCCGCCGATCCAACAAAGTGGAAGCAATTTGTTGCTACCCTACAAGACGCTACCAGGCGTGATGGCCACTGACTGCTTTGACAGTCTGCGGTTAAGGATCAAAGAAGAAGCGGAAGAAGACACCTAACACCAGCAGTACATCTAACATTAGAATAAACAACACTGAATAGTGTCAGACTAACAGATATACTAATGGAACAGCGCTGTATAATGTTTTCATTCATAACCCTCCACTCCAATGTATAATGTTTAACTGACGATAAAGTACAATGAAACAAGGCTGAATAATCTTTGACTAACGATTTACTAATGAAACAACACAGACCAGTTTCATCAATATATATAAAATCCCACCTTTTTCTGTCACTAACGCTAAGGGATGCAACTTTGGTTGAAAGTTAGACATTAATTGTATTGTTTCCCTTATTTGTACTCTCACGAAAATAGTAACACTCGACAAAGAAAAGTGCGCAAATAACGGTGTGCACTGTCGCGAGAGGTTCAGATGTTATTAGCATATAGGATATCCCAGACAAAAAGATGTATCAAAGGATACCAGTATAGCGCCAGATAAGAGACTGGTCTTATAAGAAATACCCCCTTCTCTGAAAGGAGTAAGGGTGTATCGACAATCAAGGTAGGGTCAAGCTGTATAAACCTTCAAGTATGATGATAGTGAATGTTAATGAAGGTCTAAGTGCTACCTCTCCAGATCCCACCCTGAATAATGGTTATATAGTTATTTTGACTCTGCTAGGGGATACATTAATTTAATAAATATGTAATATACATACGACTTACAAACAGAACCTAACTCAACTTGAATAATTAAGTAAGACTGAGTGTAAATATTTACAATTTATTGATCCTATACCGTTTCTCTTTTCGGTTAGGAAAATGATAATAAACTTCAAATGCTTTTTACATAATAGAAATAAATAAGTATGGAATGTTCATTTCCACAATAATTAAATATAATAGGTATATTTCAAATGTCAATTAATGTATTCATCTAAATTTATAGTTGTTATTTTCACTGGACTGTAAAGTGGTATAAGTGTATTAAATCTTTCATGGGTCATCACTCGATTGTTTGTTTGATGTGTGTTTTATTTATTATCAAATTGAGTCTGGATGTGCCGACCAGTGGAGTTATGTGGCCACCTATCTTTTATAAGGTGAAGCATCCACTATAGTCAGGATCATACAGTGTCTTGATCTCCAGGCTGGGAAACATCAGGGTGACTCGCTCTAAGTATCTTGAGAACGTTTCGCACCAACAGAGTTCCTCAGAATTGAAAGTCTCGAAGACTGTTAGTCATTTCAAGATAAAACCTGAGAAATACAAATAATCGCAAACCTTGTATGGTCCAGCACTATCTTATCCACACACAAACACAATGAACGTTACAAACAATCTCAGACAATGTGCTAACAGTTGCACATGACACTTTACATCAGTACCATTTACAGCGTTCGACGTGATTACATTTTCCTTATAAATCATAAGTTCGATCCATTGTCCATAATATGCCTCCTTACTATGATTAGGTTTAGCACAAACTAGTAAGTGACACCTTGATTAATACATGGTAACAATTCCTGACATCATTTCTTATGTTCCTGAACAGTGTGACGTTCCTTTATGAAATACTCCTTCCAATACATTATTAAACTTACAGTCGTAAATTCTGCCATAATTCTCAATTATCCTACACATTCCCAATGCTGGCTTTCGTCTCTAAAAGTTAACACATGCTTGCGTTCAAGCCGGCAGCACACTCGTCCTGTATTTTTTCTTAACACATATAACACACTACCGAACACCATAAGTGGATTTTACACAGGAAAAATACATAATTATATATATATATATATATATATATATATATATATATATATATATATATATATATATATATATATATATATATATATATACATATATATATATATATATCTTACCCTCAGGTAACACACAATAGCTATACCAGGCTTTAAATGGGTATCTAGGTCTGCTACTTAGATACAGCGGCAAATTATTTGACAGCAAGCGTTTGCCGCTTTCTTCTGTTCAGCGTAGTATTTGAAAATGTTGTGGCCTCAATTCTGCCAAGTTCAAGGTTTTATATAGTGTCGCATCGTACCTCGCGGATGGAAGGGGTAAAAACGGTGTTGATAATCTCAAAACAATGCGTCTTTTTGCCTTCTCGTTCAATGTGCAGAAATTTTAATATCTATTATCTTTCTTAATTGTGGACCGATTTTAATTATTTAAAGTTAGTATCCTACTGGTAATTTATCTCTATCGATCTATCTAAAATTTGGTTAGTTAGCAAAATGCGTTTAAATCTATGCAGCCTTTAACTAACTATATTGGGGACTACCCTGATGTATAAATGTCAATTAAACAGATTTTTCTCTTAGAATAACATACTATTCGAGGAAGTCTTTACACTTATCTCTTAAGTAATATCCCCGTTGTTAACCTAGCTATATCTTTTCGTTTAAATATCTTTAGGCTTTAAGAAATTAAATGGGAGCCGCGCTGGTGTAATGGCTACAACGTTGTACTGGCGACCAGGTGTTCATGGTTCAAACCCGGCCGTCGGCGTTTGAAGAAATGTTTACGTCGGAAATTTGACTGAATAATCTGAACGGCTCCTGCACATAAATCCCGTGTGGATGGGAAGGAGCGAAGCTCCTGACCGGGTTGGAAGGAAAGTCCACTGACCCCCCAGCCTCGCAATGACATGTCATTGGGCCGAAAGAGCTGGAAAGCTCGAGTGCCGCTGGTTATAGGAAAAAAAAAAAAAAAAAAAAGAAATTAAATATCTTCGTATTTTCAATTACACAAAATAGGCCTCTATGTTAAGCATAAACGGTTTCCTTATACACACCAGAAAAAGGAGCGTTCTCATTGGCTGTTATATTGGTCCGTTTTATCCTATTATTTTGAGCGGTAAATATGACCGTGGTGTAAGACAGACCAAAACACGACATGCACAAAAATATTTATAGAACTGTGGTGATGCACAGTGGTTTTTTAAAAAAAATACTTTTGAATAAGTAAAATTGCCGTTAGGTATTGGTGCTTTTGAATTTAATTCAATTTAATTATACACTAGTATAATAATACTCGCTCAAAGTAGACTAGAACAAACCAATAACCAATTAAATTTACACACAGCTAAATGGAATTGGGGCTGGATAAATCATATTTTCAGAAGGACTTCCCACAATACAGCTAGACATTCAATAGTGTGGAACCAGCAATGAAAGAGAATGACGGGGCGACTGAAAAAATATATTCACTGGAGAAGACTAATAAGAATATAAGGCAGAACGAGCTAAGGCAGCCTTAAAAAGGACGAAGAAAACAAGAATAGAGGGTACTGGAACATGAAAGATGGAATCAAAGGAAATCGATGAAGTCAAGCTGCCTTTGTGCTACATTCACACAGCCATGCAAAGACAACTTTCTGATCGACAAGAGAAACATTAACAGAAATGAAATATTGCAATGTTTTATTTATTATATCAAAGACAACAGTACTACGTCAACTGTTTCCAGTTAGATAATGCGCAATCCGTGAACAAATTGACTGCCTCAGAGATAACAAGGGAGCCCCCGTTGTCTGCGCTTTCCAGCAAGAAGTGGGTCATTATAAAATCTAACTCTAGTGCAGGGTTGCTTAACCTTTTTTTGTCTCATGGACCTCTTTAATTATCAGATGAAGATTATGGACCCCTTTGATTGTCCGATGAAAGCTATGAAACCCTTTGATTGTTCGATGAAGGCTTGGGACCCCTTTGATTGTCAGATGAAAGCTATGAAACCCTTTGATTGTGTGGTAAAAGAGGTTACTAGTGTTATTAATTAGGGGTAAACAGGTTGAGGTCAAGCTGTGTAAGTTCCCTGAGTCTAATTGTTGATGATGATGATTCTCAGAGTCCCTATCCGCCACCTCTCAGATCTCAATCTGTGTAAAATAGGCTCTGTGGTGTTATGTGGCTGAGTGTGTCTAGGGTAATGTATTTAATATAAAGACGAAATAAAATGTAAACAAAACTGTAACTCAATAATATTAAAGTGAGTAAGACTTGTGTTAAAGTTTAGGTAATTATCTTACAATTTAATTTCCCTGTACCTCAATTTTCTGGGACAGGGATTGTCAAACTCAATAAATTTGTTTATATACACTATTGAAAATAAATAACTGGAACTCTGTCCAAGTATCTTGTTTCTAGGAATAAAGATCACTATAAGAACTCCACCCACCGATCTGTCTATCTGCTTGTACGTATCACTGTTCATATGTTGGACAAATTGTCTTTGTCATCATCTCACGGTGAGTGTAATATTTATTATTATTATTATTGTGGTGGAATATTTGATGTTATACTCTCAGTGCCGGTATAACGGACTTAACTTATAAAACGGTGACAACTGTTGGCCCTTTGGTTCTCAAATACATTCAACTGGCTTTAGAGCTGAAGAACTGGGGTAGCTGCGGCAACAAGGCTGAGCGGTCCTCCCAAAGTTTCTTCCCTCACCCGGTTTCCTGCCACCAATAAGTATGCGGGTATATGACTTGTAATGAGAGGAAAATGCCCTCTCCATATAAATCTCATCTAATATTAAATTCCACACACAAACACGGTGACAACTCACCCTTATCAGCTGTGTGTGCTGATCATTGCACTAATCTGTATCTTCCATAGTTTAACACCACTGCTGTGTAAACATTCTTCTACAGTGATAGTACAAAGCTCTTGTTTCCTCCTCCAAGAAGTCTCTTGCATACAATAGATAGGGGTGTACAATACATAGCTTGTGATCCGGTAATATCTCTTACAACATCTTATACAGGGGTTTTCGTTCATACAATAGATAGGGTGTGCTTACTCTAGCACTGAAACCTGTGGATAAATACTTTCTAACATTCTCTACATGAGTTTACATAATATTTAAACATTTATGGCAAAAGCCAGTATCCCTTCTGGGTTACTGCATTGGCATGCGCAAAATTTGTAAGCCACTAGCAAATATTTTATGCCTTTCTTTCACTCCGAAAGACTGCATTCCTATTTTGGCTATCGTAACACACATTGTGGTCTGCATGTTAATTAAATCAATGCAAATATTTATTGTGCCTTACCCTCAAACAAGAATATCACATATCATAAGCTTGACTTTGGCAGTTAATGGGTTCTACCAGACAGGGGGTATGATGTGCTGGTGTTGTGGGTAGTGGGTTTCCCCCCTTGCTTCACCCTAGGCCTAGTGAATTCTGTTCATGAAAGGAGCGACCATTGCGGTGTTAGTCTCTTGGCCTAGCAAAACCTCTCATACCCCAAGATCGTTGTGCGTGGTGAAGAGCCACACCCTCCTCGAGGTAGTCCTGGTAACTGAGGGTGCGAATCCTCAGGCTAAACACAACGGATCTAGAGGAGCAAACCTCGATAATAAAACCGGTGCACTACACCGTACACGCCCTCTGTGGGTGGGAAGGAGCCAGATGGATACTGAACAAGTCTTGGGAGTGGGAACGAGTGTGGACTGCTCCCTGAAGATCGGAACCCATCGTACAGGCACAGAGACTCAGGACGTGACGATCCTATTGCCTTCAACTCTTGGTCACATGCCTAGAGCCTCGGAGAACTCGGCGTAACCAGCAGGCAATTTGGTGGCGGGGAAAGAGCACTGTGAGCCCTACCTTGGCTACGTATCACAAGGAGACGCAGAAACACCCCCTTTATCTCCCCCAGAGCTGGCACAGTACACTTCTGGCTTCTACCCGGGGCGTTAGGAAATCCACAGGCACCCCAGCATCACAATGCCAAGAAGATGACAAAGTTGGAATTTACTAACTCAAACCTGGCAGAGCAAGTCCTCCAACAGATGCGGCCGATGCTGGGCCCACTGGCGCGTGGACACGTCCCGATCCCCATCGAGACTTGCCCGGGGAGCCCACCCCGGCTCAAAAAAGCAGAGAAGGCCACTCTCCAAACCTCCGATGTCTTGCGGGCAGTGTTAGGATGTGCAAGAACATGGACAGGAAGACTCCACAACTTCCCCACTGAAGACACGCCCACGGCGACCGTTGCCTCAACTGGCTGTGTGTGGTGTACCCGGAAACGGGGCCTCCCAGTACTGAGACACAGTTAAGTCCCCGATGTCATTTATCGGTGCAGAGTTGAGAGAGATGGCTGAGCATCACAATCCCCCCTGTGTTGCAGCATGATGAGAACCCAGAATTGCACACTGAGCTTGGGGGGAATCACTTGGGCACCAGACTTAATACTGGCTCTTGACTGGATGGCCGCATGCAGGAGATTTCTACAATGGGGGGTTGGCAGGTGGTGGGTATCTGGAAGTGGCTCTGTGCAGGACGTGAGGATTCCTTGGGTGAGCCCAGAACCAGAGCACAGCATTGTGCAAGCTCTGCATAGTTGGAGAGCCCCCTGGATGACGGGGAATGCACAGTGTGCTACCCCACCTGTCCCCAACTGCTAACTTAGAACCAGAAGTGGGGTCCTCTGTATGCGTGCCAGGCCAGGATAAAATGCCTGGGAAAGAGACTGGAGCTCAGAACTCCCTAACTCAAAGTTGCAGGATGGCAGGAAAGACAGGGCTATTTTGAAGATAATGCAACCATATTTTCACCATACGAGCTCGGACGCCGCCTCGGTAAACAAGGTCCGCGCAGAGCAGTGACACCCCCAGGCTGCTTGCGAATAGTCTACTACTGGGAACATAAACAGATTAGGGATGAGCCCACTCTCCCGTTGAACAGGTGCTAAAGTCATAGATACTGGGCCAGAAGGCGCACCGGAAACCACAGTATCACGCAACTCGCTTTTTTTTTTTTCTATGGAGAGTACACCGTCAAATAAATCTCGTACTGGTGCTCGCCCTGTGGAGCTCCACCAGGCAGGTGCAGTGCCGGGCTCTGAGCCTCGACAGAGCCCACCCTCAGCTACTGGAGGACCCTCTAGACCGTCTTGTGGAGTCAGCAGACGGCGGAGGAGAACTACTGACCAAAACAAAACAGAAAAAGAGAAACCCAGAGTGCCACTTGTCATGATGCACTGGAATGCAGAGGGAGTGAACAGCAAGCAGGCTGGATACAGCAAAAAGACAGAGCTGGAAAACATCTTGTATGAGAAGCAAGTCAGTGTTTGCTGTATCCAAGAGACTCACTTGAAAGCAGATCAAACCTTTAAAATAAGGGGATATCAATGCTTCAGATCCGACAGAAAAAAGATAGACGAAAAGGAGGAGTACTTACTCTTGTAAGGAATAACATTCCTGCACACGAAAGGAAAACCTTCATGGATGGAGCAGAATATCAGCTGTTGCAGATAAAGGTAGACAAGATGGAAATAGAACTCCTGAACTATTACTGTCCGAACAACAAACCCCTGAGTCTCAGCTCTATACAGGTACCACCACCAACTTTATAGCAGTTGGAGACTTTAATAGCCACTCCCAGAGCTGGGGCTATAACCATCTGGATCACAGAGGTGAAGAGGTTGAAACTTGGCAAGATGATCACTCCCTAATCCTAGTCAATAATGCCACAGATACTCCTACCTTCTACTCCAGAGGATGGCACACAACTTCAACACCAGATCTTGCCTTCTCCACACCAGATATAGCTGGATCTATTAGTAGAGAAGTAGGAGACCAACTAGGGGGAAGCGACCATCGCCCAATCTTTCTTACTGTCCAGAGTGCAACTCTCAGTACAGGCCCAGCCATTACAAGATGGAACTACAAAAAAGCCAACTGGGGTTTATTCAGGCATCAGGTGAACACGCTGCTGTCTACCCTCAAGGTACAGAACAGAGACATTAATGAAGTGGTAAAAGACTTCAACAGATGCATACTACAAGCTGCAAAAGAAACCATTCCCAAAGGATGCCGGCGTAACTACATACCATACTGGTCCAGCACACTCCAAGAACGTCAGGAAGCCATGGACAGGGCTAGAAAGGACGCAGAGTCTCAGCCTTCACTTGAAACTCACAACAAATGGAAAAAGGCTGTAGCAGAGTTTCAGAGAACAAAGCTAGAAGAAAAACGGAAAAGCTGGAGAACTAAAACGGCATCGCTGAACCTTGAGAAAGACGGCAGGAAACTTTGGAGATTAGTCAAGTCTCTAAATGAAGAGCGTTCCTCACCTAGGCAGACTATCACATTGGATGAAGGTGGCAAACTTTTCAGAGGAAAACAAGCTGCAGACTTGTTTGCTAGAAGATACAGTTCAGAAAGCAACTTACCCATTAACATAGATCATCAGAGAGAGATAAGAAAAGAAATACTGGCAACCATGGGACAGACAGATACTCCTGCCCCAATGAGGGAACCCATCACACTAGGAGAACTACAGAAGGCTATTTCCAAGCTTAAGTTTCAAAAGTCACCCGGCCCAGACAAAATCAGCAACGAAATGCTAGTAAATCTGAGCTCAGCAGCAAAGACAAAACTGCTTGAGATATTCAACCACAGCTGGTTGAAAGGAACGGTACCCCAAGTATGGAGAGAAGCCATCACAATACCCATACTAAAGAAAGGGAAATGTAAGACCGAGGCTGCAAGTTACCGGCCAATCAGTCTCACAAGCTGTGTTGGGAAGACTATGGAGCGAATAGTCAACCACAGATTGAAATGGTATTTAGAGTCTGAGCAGATCCTGGTGCCGGAACAAGCTGGATTTAGAGAATGCTACAGTATAGAAGACCAAGTTACTTACTTGTCTCAAGCAATAGAAGATGCCTTCCAGAAGAAGAAAAAGGTCCTAACGATCTGGGTCGACTTCAAGCAGGCCTTTGACAAGGTGTGGAAAGATGGCCTCATTGCAAAACTTAGGAGAAGTAGAATCCAAGGCAACATGATGAAATGGATCCAGTCATACTTGCATAACAGGAGAACTAGAGTCACTCTTGACGGTCTGCAGAGCAGAAAAGTGTTGCTCCATCAGGGGGTACCTCAAGGAGGAGTAATTTCCCCAACACTCTTCCTTGTTTACATCAATGACCTGGTGAAAGATCTCCCTGCAGGAGTGAAAGCTGCCTTATATGCAGATGACCTAGTACTCTGGTGCGCTGATGAAAATGTCACCACAGCAAATTATAGAATGCAGCGGGCAGCAGACATGCTAGTGTCATGGGCAGAGAAATGGCTTATCACAATAAACACAGACAAAACCTCCACAACACTGTTCTCCCTCGCCCCCAAGGACAAAGCAGCTAACATACACCTAGGGACAACCGTGATCAAGGAAGAAAGCTACCCCACCTATCTTGGGGTGACATTTGACCAAAGGCTTACATGGAATAAGCATATTGAAAATGCAGCAGGAAAGGCCCGAAGACGACTAGGCATACTCAGAAAATTAGCAGGTACCAACTGGGGAGCAAATGAACGAAATCTAAAGAAGATTTATAATGGAGTAATAAGACCACACTTAGAGTTTAGCTCAGCAGCATGGTCATCAGCTGCTAACTCACATCTGCAGTCTTTGGACAAGGTGCAAAATCAAGCTCTCAGGCTCATTACAGGAGCCATGAAAACTACACCAATAACAGAGATGCAGAAGGTTGCTGGATTACAGACATTGTCCCATAGAAGAGACACAAAAACCATGATCCAGATGGAAAAGTATAACAGTATGCCAATGCACCCAATGAAGGCAAGACTAGATGATCTGGCATTGGGACGTCTAAAGCGTAGCAGCTTTGTGCATCGGGGGAAAAGACTTATAAGACAGCATCAAGAAGACCTATCCATGAAGACAACACCACTGAAGCCCACCCTATACCCTGTACCATGGGAGCAGGCCAGCAGTGCCCTCCAAATTAATACATCAGTCAGTGGTCTCACAAGTGGATGTGAGTATAATGATCTGCAAAAACGAACTGCTACATTGAGTATGATCCAAGAAAGCTATCCCGATCAATCATGGATACATGCCTATACAGATGGATCAGCAACTAATGCTGTTAGGAATGGAGGTGCCGGTATCTTTATCTCATATCCTGACAACCACTATGAGACTAGGCACATTCCCACTGGTAAATTCTGTTCCAACTATACAGCTGAGGTTCAAGCTCTAGAGCAAGCTGCAAATATGATTTATAACACCAACTCTGACTGCCACCAGGTAGTCATCCTCACAGATGCACTGTCTGTCCTGCAAGCTCTCAAGGGTGGTAAACTCCCGCATCTGAGAAATGAACTAAACAAGGTAGCTGCCAAAAAGAGAACCATACTTCAGTGGGTACCATCTCATTGTGGTGTACCCGGAAATGAAAAGGCAGATAAACTTGCAAAAAAGGGAGGAGAATGTGAACAAGAAGATAATGAAGTCACATACTTTGAGAAAAAGAGAGCTATCCAGACTATCAGAAGAGAACAGAACCAACCCAAAGACGACTATCACACTCTCGACCGGCAGGGACAGATAACTATTTTTCGACTCAGGACAGGGCATAACAAACTGAATAAACACATGCACAAGCTACGATTGTCTGCTTCACCACTGTGCACATGTGGATTAAACGAACAAACTGCTGAGCATGTTCTACAGGACTGTCCTCTGTATGACCAGTTAAGAAAGATATACTGGCCCAATGACTCAACACTAAACTCCAAGCTATATGGAGTTAAAGAGGAACTTCAAACAACAGTCGAATTCATCATGAGAACTCGTCTGACGGTGTAATCATCAAAGATGCGATCGCAAGAAGAAGAAGAAGAAGAAGCCAACG
Source organism: Oreohelix idahoensis (assembly GCA_024509875.1). NCBI lineage: Eukaryota > Metazoa > Mollusca > Gastropoda > Stylommatophora > Oreohelicidae > Oreohelix > Oreohelix idahoensis. The sequence goes on from JAMPIV010010290.1 coordinate 78,516, forward strand.
AAATGTTAATTTTATTGCCCCAAGCTACTCTACGCTTTGACCAATCAGAACGCGTGTCAAGAAATTTCTAACATTCTCACGCAACCAAATTGAGCAGTTGATAAGTGTGTTTGTTCGTCTGTCTCAATTTTTATTTATACCATATCTTTGTTATTAATGGGTCGATTTTTAATATTAAAAGTGATTATTAAAAGGACAACTGTCCTCTTTCTTCCTATATAGTTTTCATTTACCCATTTATCCTCGTTTTCATCTTGGGAATTTTTTCCCTAATTTATAGTGCTCTGTTCACTGAACTAAAATATTACTAAACTAATTGTCTAAGGCCAGATAATTTATTATAAGGGAAAATTGTATGATATATATTAACCAATATTAGCGCTACCCTTCAAGACATCCTAGTTACTTATAAAGAAAGAAATGATCTAAGTTTCTTTTCAAACGCCCAAGTTAGTTTTGATTTCCATTGTAATCCCTATAAACCGAGGCAAAAAGTTGGTTCGCTGCCAAGCTTTACGGCTTTCGTCATAAATATTGGGAAGGGTCGAGCGTGTGCGTGTGTGTTTGGGGGAGGGGGGGGGTGGTATTTTTACGCTTGGCGTTAGAAAATTCAAATGCTTTATTTTAAATGTTAGCTGTTGATTTGACGATGGCCTTGAAACCAAGGTCAAACATGGAATTTATTTATAGATTTTTAACTGTAATAGTGGAAAATTCAAATTATTTTGTCCAATTTTTAGCGGTAAGTTTGACCTTGCCCTTGGAAATTTTTCAAAAATAGTAGTAGTGGTTTATAGGTTATGAATCCACGTTACTAGATTTTTGGAGTACGTTAGTTAATTTTCAAACGGGGAAATTTGAGCGCATTGTGACCCAGATTCACTTCATCACAGATTGTCAGATGAAGGCCATGGACCCCTTTGATTGCTCGATGAAGGCTTTGGACCCCTTTGATTGTCCGATGAATGCTATGAAACCCTTTGATTGTCAGATGAAGGCCATGGGCCCCATTGATTGTCCGATGAAGGCTGTGAACCCCTTCTCGGGGAAAAAATGTGAATACAAGCATAATAAAACATTTTATATTTTAAATTTTAGGTTATGTACACGGACCCTCTAGAATCCCTTCACAAGGGGTCCGCGGACCACAATTTACAGAAACGTTTCTCTGGTGTAATCCAACAAGGTGGCAGCCCAAAACGCTAAACTGAATCAAGAAACCAATCTGCTACTTCGAAGACACTGAACATGCCCGTAAATAAAACATATTAAACGTCTTGTGCATTAAGGTTCGTTTCAAAAGAAAACTGTCTGCACTGCGACCACAAGGCCTACGCTAGGGAAAGAACAAAAGCGAGAGCTAAGTGAGAAACATGAGAAAATAAATACATAATGGCTTCGTAGGCTTTAGACACAATACACCATGGAAAACTACACGCATGTAAAATTAACTGACAGCCACCGCGGAACTATCGCAAATTTACTACTTCTTCTTCTTCTTCTTCTTCTTCCATCCTTAGCCATCAACCGGCAAAGCAGTATGTGGCCAGTACGCCTAGTGGCGTCTTAGGGCAACAACAAATTGATCAATCTATCGCTGTTTCCACCACGCCTAGTGGCGTCTTTGTGGAACAAAAACAGACCAAACAATGAGGTGTAACCTTTTCCAGCACGAAGATACTTAGCTAAGCAATTCTTAAAAACGCCTCAACAGGCAAACAGAGAATTCAAATCCTACACAAAAATCAGATTCTTCAACCAAAATGTCAAGTTAGTTCAACTGTATGGCCCCGAAACACGGAGAACAACAAAAACAAATAAGAAGTTAGAGAGTTTCTATAATGGGTGCTAGCGTAGAATAGAAGTATTGAAATGGTATGATACGATCACTAATGGGTGCTAGCGTAGAACAGAAGTATTGAAATGGTATGATAAGATCACTAATGGGTGCTAGCGTAGAATAGAAGTATTGAAATGGTATGATAAGATCACTAATGGGTGCTAGCTTAGAATAGAAGTATTGAAATGGTATGATAAGATCACTAATGGGTGCTAGCGTAGAATAGAAGTATTGAAATGGTATGATAAGATCACTAGTGGGTGCAAGCGTAGAATAGAAGTATTGAAATGGTAATCACTAATGGGTGCTAGCGTAGAATAGAAGTATTGAAATGGTAATCACTAATGGGTGCTAGCGTAGAATAGAAGTATTGAAATGGTATGATAAGATCACTAATGGGTGCTAGCGTAGAACAGAAATATTGAAATGGTATGATAAGATCACTAATGGGTGCTAGCGTAGAATAGAAATATTGAAATGGTATGATAAGATCACTAATGGGTGCTAGCGTAGAATAGAAGTATTGAAATGGTATGATAAGATCACTAATGGGTGCTAGCGTAGAACAGAAGTATTGAAATGGTATGATAAGATCACTAATGGGTGCTATCGTAGAATAGAAGTATTGAAATGGTATGATAAGATCACTAATGGGTGCTAGCGTAGAATAGAAGTATTGAAATGGTATGATAAGATCACTAATGGGTGCTAGCGTAGAATAGAAGTATTGAAATGGTATGATAAGATCACTAATGGGTGCTAGCGTAGAATAGAAGTATTGAAATGGTATGATAAGATCACTAATGGGTGCTAGCGTAGAATAGAAGTATTGAAATGGTATGATAAGATCACTAATGGGTGCTAGCGTAGAATAGAAGTATTGAAATGGTATGATAAGATCACTCATGTGGAACTGATGCCAGGAACTAGACATATGCCAGTGGAACAAGAGATTAGAAGCAGACACTGGCGATTAACTGGGACACACAATGAGGAAATCTGCTGATAGAATTACAAGCCAGTCCTTATTCAGAAATCCCCAGGGTAAGAGATCGAAGAACACATGGAGAAGAGAACTGGAGACAGGCATTACAACAAATGAGATAGATATGAAAAGACCTTAAGCTGATAGCACAGGACAGGGCGACTAGGCATCAGTTTTTTTTTTGTAAGCCTGTGCTCCTTCGGGGGCTGAAGGGAGATGAACAGAGAATCATGACAATATGCTTTTATGATGACCATATTTCTTCCTCACGCCAGGTGCTTGAGCTTGCGAACAATACAGAATGATTATTAACATTTGCTGCACGACACATACTGCTATTACCTGTAACAAACAAAATAAGCAATACTTAACACTAGGATAGATAGGAGTCGTAATTACAGCAAATACATAAGACAGACAACATAGAAAATCATATCTAGGATGCCTAATAACACCAGACGACGGAACAAGCAAAGACATCAACAACAGAATAAATGAAGCGAGAACAGCCTTTCCTAGTCTAAACCACACCTGGCAGTCCTCTCAGTACAGCACTAACACCAAGTTAAGATTATATGAGAGCTGCGTACTTTATGTGCTTCTCTTTGGTGTGGAATGCTGGAGAGTGACAGAGAAGGAAATGTCGAAATTGTCCTCCTTCCGCACAATCTGCCTAAAGAAAATTCTCCGAATCTTTTGGCCGAATACCATCACCAACCAAGAACTACTTACTCGGAGTAACCAAGAGGACATGCACACCATCATAGCTGGCAGATGCTGACAGAAAATATCTGCGCTTTAAAGACAATATAACAGGGTGACCTGACGTTTCGACACATTTTCGTCGGCGCACGACATGCAGGAAACTGCCGGAAATAAAGAACAATACATTAAAGTGAATGCAACTAAAAGAAGTAGTTATAAAGAAAGGAACAACGCCAATAAACTATTGAAAAATAAAATCTACTCAAATGAATGAAGTTAGCTCTCTGGCTCGACATAATCAAATAATTTATGATTTTAACCCCACGTTCGTGCCGATAACAAATAATTAATTAATGTCTAGACTTGTTCGGTTTCACTTAGTCGCGATCATGCTGGGGATGAAGATGCCATTGAGTATACTGATGGGTCTGTAGTGCGTGGTGAGAAATCAGGATGGGGCTTCTCAGCGAGAATAAAGGGCAGGGTCGTTGCTGAACAGAGTGGAGCCTACGTGACAACAATCCCCAACATGAGAATGGAGGTGGAGGCAGTTACTGCAGCACTTAGGTGGCTGTCTGAAATTCCATCAACCAGGGCAGTTATATTGTTAGACTCTCAATCCATGCTTCGGAAAGTTCAAAACCGGATGGCTGCGGCAGGAATGAAAACACGAATAGAATCCTTACGTCTTCAAGAACTAGTGTGGATCTACTGTCCTGGTCATGCAGGGGTACGTGGCAATAAGAGAGCTGACAGACTGGCCTCGAGAGCACCCATTGTGGGGACACTGGACGTGGACAAGGGAGAGATACTAAGGGCAATTAATGATCGCCTGCTGGATAATGACACTGCAATGGATGAATCAATAAGGCTGAGATTGTTGGAGTTTGGCATCAAACGTGGGACTAGCAGAGATGGACGTGAGAGAGGATGCATCCGTCGTATGTACAACCAGCGTGCTACAGGTACAATTAGCATTCATACTCTTCGAATTCTCTACATCCTGATTTATCTTTTGTGCTGTCCATTCAAGGTCTTTCAATATCTTGTTATTAAAATCCCCTACGTACGTCTCCTTTCTCCGTGTGTATTTTGGTCTTCCTCTACTTCACTTACCCTATATGATTTCAGAACTAGGACTGCCTTGTAATGCTATCAACTAGTTTTCTAAGTTTTTTTTTCTTTTAAATAAAATTTTGCCTCGCTTTGGCGAGGCGCGTCCCGTTCAGCCTAGTCGGTTATATTACGGCGCATGTCCAAATATAAAAAAAACCTTTTAGGTTTTATAACAAGAAACAAAATAATTCAAAATTTTCTAAATGTGTGTCCTGTATATTGCCAGTGTCTTTTACGCACATCTGCTCTACTGGTAACTGCCTGGGTTTTTTTCTGCTCAGGACAGCAACAAAGAAGTTATTGACTCTCAAAAATGGGTAGAACTGAAGGACTGAAATTGTATGATAAAGTCGCCAATGTGGAACTGACGACAAGAACTAGACGTCCCGGTTGAGCAAGAGATGAGAAGCAGACGCTGGCGATGGATGAGACACATACTGTGGAAACCTGCCGTTAGCATTACTAGACAGTCCTTGTTCTGGAGCCTCCGGGGTAAGGGAAGCCTGGTGTGGTAAAGTGGGATGATATAAATATTTATAGGGACTTAGTGTACTGACTGAGATCAGCTGTGAAGGTATCTGTATCTAATATGTGTAGTGTTTTACAGATAACCTTACTTACTGCCACATATTTATATCTCAGTCAGAATTATTCTGGAATATTGTGTTGGCAACGTTATATGTCTAGGGTTATGCAAAGGATGAAGTGTAAGTCACCACAACAACAACAGATAAACAATTTAATTATTCCACCACACTTGACAATACTGTGACACTCACAAACAGTCAACACTCTAGAAGATTAACTTAAAAGATTCAATGTTAAATTTCAGATATGTACATATGTATTGATTTTCTCTACAATAGTGATCCTGATTCAACTACACAGTGAACCAGGCAATATAATAACATGTAATTTCAAATATTATGTACACAGATATAAATGTGGTCTTTGCATTGACATACAATATTAGTATTCTATGTGTGTGAGTTGTGATGTGGTAATAGGAGGTAATACTGGTTTTGTTCTTCAAGATAGATTCTTATTAGACATCATGACTGCATGTGCGTGTGTATGTTGGAACTAGTATTGGAGATGGTCTCAGTTCCGAACATTAAAACAATTAATTGCCCCTCTTTAATTAAGTTAGAGTCATTTACGAGGGGTACCTAGTGTTGAGCTCTTTTGGCCACAGTGGGCTTAACTTTCGTGATGGCGGCAGGCAAGGACTCCTCTGCTCGACTATTCACTGTTTCTGAAGACACCTCACTGGTTACTATAGGGACCCAAGAGTATGTTGTAGCCTCTGGATTCAGCAAACGCTCAGACCAGGTGCGGCTTCAATACTAGGACCACAGTCCCAAAATTCAAGGAAATAAACACAGATACGTTGACTAGCACTGAATGTAGGCACAAATACTGGCACAAATTCCCATCTGCTTATGTTCCAGGCTTTTATTTAGCAAAAATATGAGCTGGCTTCAACGCACTGTTGCTTTATCAAGCTTATTTGAACTAGTGGTCTCGAACTAACGCTATCAATTAACTATATTAACAGACCTAACCAATCAGGCCATCTCTACCCAATCGTTTGAAAAAAAGTACTCTTACTTCCATCTCCCTTGACAACAAAAGATAGCATTTATAGTCCGACTAATCGTGTTTAGCCTTACATATCATTCCATCCAATCAATTCAAATGTAACTTGTGGCCTATTTCCGTACAATGGTGGTTTAAAATTCTTTCACTGAGCGATTCTGATGTTTTGGGGCTGTCCGACACCCTCACTATTTTCTTTTGCCTATAATTTATTAATTCCTGGACTATTTGCGTAACACTTAACATATTCTTTGTTAGCAAGTCTTAAGGAATCCAAATATATAAGTTTAATGGAGCTAAGTGGCTGCGTTCAAAATATGTATTTTCTAGGATAGTCGTGTAGTTGTTTTTTTTATTTTTTATGTTAGAACCGCCACCTGTCCTGCTGTACTGTCAGACTAATGTCAGGATTTCGGACATAAAACAGTAGAATGTCAGGTTTCCCCCAATAAGCGTTTTCCAGGTTTTTTAAAACCTAACTCTGGGAAGGGTAGTGTTTTTATCACTGTCCGTCTGAAATAAAGTTAGTGCATGTGACCTTACACGCGTGTTAGGGGTGGCATTAATATAGCGAGACGCGTGTTTAGTGTTGCTTGTTTTGCTGCCTTCAGCCCTCCCTTCTTTCTATCTTAGTCCATCTGTTCGTTCGTTTTGGTAACGTAGTATAATTAATGTTAGGATTAATTTAGGTCATTAATCACTTGCGTATCTCAAGGTTTTTCTTAGAAATGCAGTACCCGTTTTATTGTGTTGTGGAAACGCTTGTATTATGCAGTGGCTTGTATTTAACGTGGAAACGTTACAATTTGCAGACGAAGCATAAAACAAAGGGGATTTCGAGTACTGTCATTGCGACAGCACTGTTCTTTACCATTCTTCTTCCTTTTATATAATTTATTTGTTAGGCTTTACATTTACGTTTTAATTTATATATGTGGATGTAGAATTTCACGACAAATCCTCCCCTCTTAAAACAGACGTTATATGTCAGTCTATAATTCTATATACACATAGAGAAATTTATGTCTATGCCTGGTGATTTCTTTGATTTTCATCGCACGGATGGCGGCTTAAAAAATCTGCATCAACGTTTCTCTAATTTTATTTTGCTCATGGATTAATGCAGGTGGGTCAAGTCAAAGTAAGCACTACTGACGAAGGTTGCCTCAGACCTCTGCAATCCAAGAATCCATTTCAGATATGTTACTGTACAGCTGCAAGTGTTACGGCTTGTCTTACTACTGCTTAGCAATCAATATTCACCATTTTCTCTTCGTTGAGTCTGCTCAACGACATGTCCCGAGAATATTAGATGTTCCTCAATTTGTACGTTATGAGGAGTTGATCTATATGGTGCTATCTGAGTTGTGGAAGGGATCCAATAATTTCCGGATCAGCCTTAATAAACACTCGGACTATCCTCAATTCAAAAGGTAACAATGGAGACACTCTGCTCCTCCGAAATGTTCACAGCCAACAATTTGTCTGATCTCAGGCGGGATTGAATGTGGAAACACCCTTCTAATAATATATTTATAATGTTCTATAATGTGCCGCTCAAATGGAGGCTATATTCACCAACTATAGTTTCGCCTACCGACAATCTGGAGAATTAAGATATTATGTGGGGAAATGAGTTTCTGCATCAGAAATCAATTCGCCCTTAGCATTGCTATAAGATGTGTGGGTTTTCTCCATCCAGGGTCCGATCAATAATTTCCCTTGGACGGTGTGGGGTCGGGTGACTACCAATGTCACCAGTGCCCTTTTAATGCTAAGTTAATAGCCATAGTGTGAAGCGCTGTGAGCATTTTCCGAATTGCTCACTCGTCCACTGCCCACTGTTCTTATGTTAACAATTTGTTTCGGTTTTAACTTAGGCGGATCATCTTCAATGTCAATGTCAGCCAGCTCCCTAAATGCGGCTTCAAACTGTCCCTGGGTTGACTGGTCTGAATTTCTATTTTCTCTGGATGCCTTTCTCAGAGTTGCGAATCTAAATATTTTTGGTGAACACTGTTGGGGGAAAGGTGGATACCTATCCTCTATGTCAACCTTATTATTGTTATTTTCCTTGTTAATGTTAGGCCCATATGTTTCAGAATGCTTGGCTGGCATCTGATTATGATTTTCCCAACTTGGGGACTGTACCTTGCTACATTTTTCACAGGCCCCCACAAATTGTGCAATATCAGCAGCTACTTGGGGCCAGTAGAATTTTTCTGATGTCCTTTGACGGGTAGTCCCATTTCTCTGGTGTCCACCGTCTGGTACAACATGTGATTTTGCCATCACTTCTTCTCTGTAGGGAGTTGGGAGTACCAACTGTCCATATCCTTTGGGTCCTGCTCCCGCCTTCCTGTGGAGCAGTCCATCCCTCAAGTAAAATTGTCCTTTCTTAGGGTGTGCATGGCTGTTTAGTAATTTGTCAAAGCAAGGTTTTAATGATTTGTCCTTTGCCTGGGCCTTTCTCATCTGTTTATCAGAAAAGGTTAATGGGGGTTCCTCCTCCTTTCTACTAGGGGTCGACCTGACCTGAAGCGTGGCCATTACCACAGGTTTTACAGGGCTTCCTAGAAAAACATATTTACTTCCTAACACCAGCGGGTAATTAGGATCGTCACACACGGCTGCTCTAATCACTCCTTCCACGTACCTTGTCTCTACATTGATCTCGGCTACGGGAAGTGTCATGGTGGATATTCCCTTTACGGCCCCTTGTATCTCCACTTTCTCTGTGGTATACTGTTCAGGGTGCACTAGGGTTGCACTCACAACTGAGTCATATTCTAAACCTGAATCGTAAAGGCACCTAACCTTGGCCCCATTACATGTCACTTCTTCACAGATGGGGGGATGTTGAAGATTTATATGATTCTCTGTCAGTTTCTTCTTCCCCTTGTCCACTGTTATCATGCATGCCGCGTGATATGGAGGAACCTTCCTACCACATTCACTAGTATTATGATTATGCATCCTGCATATTTGACAATATTTTCCTTCCTGTCTGAAGGGTTTCCTGTTATCATATTTCCTTTCATTGAATTGTGGGGTTTTATTTTTATAGTCATTTCGTGGCCTATCAAACTGGTGCTTACCTTTGTTTTGATCTCTATGATCAAATTCATTAAAGTTTTGTGGTGCCTGATAATTATCCACCTGTTTCTTTTTATTACCTGTTACTTCTGCTTGGGCCGCTTGATACCTTTCTGCAACATTTAGCAACTCACCCAGCCTCTCTGCACCTTGTTCCATGAGAAACTTTCTCAGGTCTGGAGCCATGGACTCTCTTAATTGTTCTATAAGGATCATTTCCTTAAGATCTTGGGTTTTCCCCAGAGAAGTCCATTTCTCCAAGTATGTCTCTATCCGTGCAGAGAACTGGTGATAGGTTTCACCTGACAGTAGTTTAGCATTCCTAAATTTTTTTCTGTAAAATTCTGCGTTCTTCTCATATCTTAACAAAAGAGCCTGCTTTAGCATGTCATAATTTTCCTGATCATCTCTGTGCATTTTGGCAAAAACTTCATAAGCTGCCCCACGAAGTCCTTGAGATAACTTTAAGCTCCACCTTTCTCTCTCTAACCCATATGTGGTAGCTAATAATTCGTATCTATTTATATAGCTCTCAATATCATCGTCTTTCTCAACAAAATGATCTAAATGAAAGTTCATAGCTGAGGTTGAGGCTCCCTGAGTAGCAGTAGCATCAGAGGCAAAGGGACTGGCACCATTTTCAGGAGCATGGCCTTGAAACTCAAACTCCCTTAGTCGTAACTCATGTTCCCTTTGTAATCTTTTATCTTCTGCTTCCCTTTCTGCAGCTAATCTCTTCTCTTCCCTTTCTGCAGCTAATCTCTTCTCTTCCCTTTCTGCAGCTAATCTCTTCTCTTCCCTTTCTGCCTTTTGTTCTTCTACTTGGAGCCCTTAATCTCCCTATCAGCCTCCAATGCTTTAGCCTCTTTGTCAGCCTCAATCTGCAACCTCTTAATTTCTTTTTCAGCCTCTAACCTTCTTTCGGCCTCAAACCTTCTTTCTTCGCGTTCAATAAATTTGTCACATTCAGTAGTGACATAGGTAATCATAACTTGCCCATCTAATCCCAACTCTTTTGCAGTCTGTACAGCCGCAGATCGAAATTTGGCCAGGTCCGCCATTTTATATCAGGTAATTAAATAAAATATCTAACTAAACAATATAATCTGTAATATATATATCCAATAGACAAAACAGGCACCAAGAGCTCAACCTTATTTAATTCCACCCAAGGATACCTTTTAACTTTTTATATTCCCTGAAGTGAATTACCCCCAATATTTATACTAGTAAAGGATTCAATATCCCGGACCGGACCCCAATATATGTGGTAAAGTGGGATGATATAAATATTTATAGGGACTTAGTGTACTGACTGAGATCAGCTGTGAAGGTATCTGTATCTAATATGTGTAGTGTTTTACAGATAACCTTACTTACTGCCACATATTTATATCTCAGTCAGAATTATTCTGGAATATTGTGTTGGCAACGTTATATGTCTAGGGTTATGCAAAGGATGAAGTGTAAGTCACCACAACAACAACAGATAAACAATTTAATTATTCCACCACACTTGACAATACTGTGACACTCACAAACAGTCAACACTCTAGAAGACTAACTTAAAAGATTCAATGTTAAATTTCAGATATGTACATATGTATTGATTTTCTCTACAATAGTGATCCTGATTCAACTACACAGTGAACCAGGCAATATAATAACATGTAATTTCAAATATTATGTACACAGATATAAATGTGGTCTTTGCATTGACATACAATATTAGTATTCTATGTGTGTGAGTTGTGATGTGGTAATAGGAGGTAATACTGGTTTTGTTCTTCAAGATAGATTCTTATTAGACATCATGACTGCATGTGCGTGTGCATGTTGGAACTAGTATTGGAGATGGTCTCAGTTCCGAACATTAAAACAATTAATTGCCCCTCTTTAATTAAGTTAGAGTCATTTACGAGGGGTGCCTAGTGTTGAGCTCTTTTGGCCACAGTGGGCTTAACTTTCGTGATGGCGGCAGGCAAGGACTCCTCTGCTCGACTATTCACTGTTTCTGAAGACACCTCACTGGTTACTATAGGGACCCAAGAGTATGTTGTAGCCTCTGGATTCAGCAAACGCTCAGACCAGGTGCGGCTTCAATACTAGGACCACAGTCCCAAAATTCAAGGAAATAAACACAGATACGTTGACTAGCACTGAATGTAGGCACAAATACTGGCACAAATTCCCATCTGCTTATGTTCCAGGCTTTTATTTAGCAAAAATATGAGCTGGCTTCAACGCACTGTTGCTTTATCAAGCTTATTTGAACTAGTGGTCTCGAACTAACGCTATCAATTAACTATATTAACAGACCTAACCAATCAGGCCATCTCTACCCAATCGTTTGAAAAAAAGTACTCTTACTTCCGTCTCCCTTGACAACAAAAGATAGCATTTATAGTCCGACTAATCGTGTTTAGCCTTACATATCATTCCATCCAATCAATTCAAATGTAACTTGTGGCCTATTTCCGTACAATGGTGGTTTAAAATTCTTTCACTGAGCGATTCTGATGTTTTGGGGCTGTCCGACACCCTCACTATTTTCTTTTGCCTATAATTTATTAATTCCTGGACTATTTGCGTAACACTTAACATATTCTTTGTTAGCAAGTCTTAAGGAATCCAAATATATAAGTTTAATGGAGCTAAGTGGCTGCGTTCAAAATATGTATTTTCTAGGATAGTCGTGTAGTTGTTTTTTTATTTTTTATGTTAGAACCGCCACCTGTCCTGCTGTACTGTCAGACTAATGTCAGGATTTCGGACATAAAACAGTAGAATGTCAGGTTTCCCCCAATAAGCGTTTTCCAGGTTTTTTTAAAACCTAACTCTGGGAAGGGTAGTGTTTTTATCACTGTCCGTCTGAAATAAAGTTAGTGCATGTGGCCTTACATGCGTGTTAGGGGTGGCATTAATATAGCGAGACGCGTGTTTAGTGTTGCTTGTTTTGCTGCCTTCAGCCCTCCCTTCTTTCTATCTTAGTTCATCTGTTCGTTAGTTTTGGTAACGTAGTATAATTAATGTTAGGATTAATTTTGGTCATTAATCACTTGCGTATCTCAAGGTTTTTCTTAGAATTGCAGAACCCGTTTTATTGTGTTGTGGAAACGCTTGTATTATGCAGTGGCTTGTATTTAACGTGGACACGTTACAATTTGCAGACGAAGCGTAAAACAAAGGGGATTTCGAGTACTGTCATTGCGACAGCACTGTTCTTTACCATTCTTCTTCCTTTTATATAATTTATTTGTTAGGCTTTACATTTACGTTTTAATTGATATATGTGGATGTAGAATTTCACGACACCTGGATAGACCGAAGAACACAAAGAGAGAAGAAATGGAGACATAAATGAAAATTATGAGGTAGACATGTAAATATATTGAGTTGTATCAGCTGTCCATGTGACAGGAGGACTTGACATACTTTTGTTGAAGGACTATGCTTCTTGCGGAGCTGAAGATAATGTATGTATCAATGGTAGGTTACAGTGTCTTTGTTCCCCTTTCAGATCCCGGTAAAAAACGGGTTACTGGAATAATTCAGAGAGAAATCTTTCCTATCTGAAAGTGTCTTAGTATGATAAGTTTACTCAGAATTTCTGTAAATTTTATCAGCTTTAGAACCGCCCCTTTCTTATTTTTGATTTTGTCTCCTCCCCTATACTTTTCCATTGAGTCTTCTGTAAAATTCCAGACCCCGTTAGTGACAATCTTTATTTAGACAGCTCCTAAGATCTGTTCACTCATGTATCTTTTGCTCGTCTACACAGAGCCGACAGAATGCTTTCATGCTGTCACGGTGTATTTTTTAGACATCTTTGGTTCAAGGGAGAGCTACCTATTTAGTATTCCTTTGCTCTCATCAATGATTTAACTTTACGCGGAAAGACGGGAAAACGAGAACACCTGCTGGACCCGGTCTTTTTTTAAATATCCCCTGAGCTGCTCGGTCTTCGGACCTTTGGAAGGCCGGACGTTTCTCAAATCTCCCACTCGACCAAGGACCTTATTCTTTTACCTAGTCGCATCGGGGAGAATCCCCGTTTCCCCATAGCCTTTGTCAATGGCCAGTCCCGCAGTTCTTTGTGGCCACCTACGTTAAGAAGAAAGAGAGCATTGGCCATGTCCATCGCATGGAGGATGGTCGCATCCCGAAAGACATCTTCTACGGACAACTAACAGATTGCAAATGAACAGTTGGGCGACCGCAGCTGAGGTTCAAAGATGTGTGCTAGAGAGACATGAAGACATGGACATAAATCCAGCAACCTGTGAAGATGAAGCTGCCGATCGCACCAAGTGGCGATGCTCTCTACAGTGCCACCTCAGACTTGGCGAAAAGAAGCTCTCACGGCAAGCAGAAGAGAGGAGAAAACGTCGAAAGGAACACCAGGGAAAAAAAGAGCAGCTGAGGGCTGCCATCTCAGGATCGCATTCCCATAGTCGGTTATGACTGAAGGGGCTAATATATATATATAACCATTTGGTTAATTTTGTTGTTTTTACAGCTGTCTTGCTGTCCGAAGCCCACTTTTTCAGCTTGAAAGGTGGGTGTGTTTGTCTGCCTTAGTTGGTCCCTTACCTTCGACCTATCCGGCGAGGGAAACCTTATTAGTAGACATTACTCCTGAAGAGATAGTTCTTGTGCTCATATGGCCCTTGAATAATAAAAGTCTCCCTGTGTGAAAAATACTTAATTTTACTTACGTTTTCGCTCGCGCCGTGAAGCAAAGTGGGGGCGCTGAAGTTTGCATTCTTGCGCCAAGTGCGTCGCAATAGCGGATGTGGGCCACTGTTGTAGTAGGATATCTGTGATGTTATCTATGCATCTGCCTCGTGGCCTTCCCAGTGCTCAAAATACCAGATCTTCATCTGTTGTAAGCATGTAGTGGTAATTTAGCGGGCTCCATTCTCATGAGATGGCCAACCACTTAATTTTCTGTCTCTCTATACACTTGATGCAGCATAAAGTTCCAACAAGTTTTCTGGTGTAATCATTTTTCACTTCGTCCCTCCTGGTAACAATGCTTTTCTTACGTATCTCATCTCACAAGATGTGATTTTCTTCTCCCGCTCTTTGGTAAGGGATCATGTTAGACACTTATAACAAAGAATTGGTAAGAATATACAATTCATCAGCTGTCGTTTAGTTTCCATACTGATATTCCTATGCTTGAGTAGTGGTGACAGTTGTTAAGCCATTTCACTTGCGTTCTGATATCTTGTTTAAAATTCTCTGTCAAGCCTTCCATTTTCTGTAAAAATGCCGTGTATAAAGGCTGACCGACACCTAATTCAAATGCCTCTGGTTGTCGACCAGAAAGTCATACAAAAGCACGCAAACACTAACAAAATTGCTTCTTCAAATAACGTGCTTGTTGATTTATACCTAAAAAAAGAATAAAAAAGCTTTGCCGAGTGAACCATAAATCCTTGATCGATAGATAAAACCTTCAGGTAGGGCCAAGTTTCTCCACCGACAGTAAAAACATATCGATAAAGTGTGTATGAAAGTGTGTGATGTTTTTTAAAAGCTGGGATGGGCAAGAAACGTAATAATATTACCCTTGCTTAAGAATTACATGTTACAATTATATCCTTCCAATTAAATGTCCAGAAAGTTAAAAAAAAACAACAACAAAACTAAAGGAACTAAACATTCAGCAGTATGACCGCACGAACGCACACACCCACATCTACCCAAACACACACACACACACACATATATATATATATATATATATATATATATATATATATATATATATCTATATATACATATATATATATATATATATATATATATATATATATATATGGGCCCTATGTATATAATTGCATCACTGGGCGCGTAACGGGATCCTTTACCTTTTATATATATTATACATAGCAATAATATACCTATACTTCCTCGGGCGCACATCTCTTGCTGTAACATGCTCCACATATTTCAATTTGGTAATTTCCTATTACTCGTACCTTTTTGCTCCGCAGTGAATATGTGTAGATATGTCTTGTTTCGTAGCAGTTAGGGTTAGGGTTAGTATTAGGGTTAGGATTAATACTAACCTTAACCCAAACCCTAACACTAAACCTAACCCCAATCCTAACCCTAATACTAACCCTAAACCTAACCCTAACTGCCACGAAAGAACACTTAACTACACATATTCACTGCGGAGCAAAAAGGTACGAGTAATAGGAAATTACCTTTAATTAAATTAGAAAGTTATGTTAGAATGGCTTTTCGTTCGGTTTTCCATGTCTTTGATATTTTATTTCTGATTAATGTCTCAAGAGTCGGTGCCGCCTGGTCGAACCTTTTATACCAAAAAATATTGACAATTATAAAAAGTAAAAAAAACAATATTAAAAATAATAACAGTGACAATTACGACAATAATAACGACAGCACATCAATGACGATAACAGCAATCACGAAAACCAACAGCACTACTAATAACAACAATAATAATTAACCGATAATACACACATAATAACATCACAAATAACAACAAAAACAACAATAATAAAGACAATAACAAAAACAAACACAGGATGTAGACAGGCATGAAAGGTTGACAAAGATGTCCTTATGACTTTGGGGGCGTCCGCCTTGTATTCAAGAGGTAGTGGGTTCAAATCCCAGTTGAGGGATTATAATTTATTTAAATACCTCGGAGCTATTATAGACCGAAAGGGAGACATCAAAGAAGAGTTGGCCACTCGAAAAGCAGCAGCTGGGAGACTTTTTTCAGGCCATAAATCGAGGATTCCTCAGCAAGAGAGAGGTTGGTAAGAAAACGAAGATGGCTGTATACCGCTCCACCTATGTCCCAGTCTTGACATATGGATGCGAGTCATGGGCAATGACTACAACCCATAAAAGCCAGATCCAAACCTCAGAAATGAGGTATCTGAGGAAGGTGGTTGAAGTAACAAGAAGAGACATGGTACGCAACCAGACGATACGTCAAGGCCTTAAATCCTACCCCCCTGCAGACCCAAGTAGAACAATCCCAATTAAGATGGTTTAGCCATGTCTGCAGAATGGGAGAAGATCGGATACCATGACAAGCATGGGAAACAAAGAGCCAAGGATCCAGACCCCGAGGACGACCCAGAGTCCGCTGGGAGGACAACATTAGACAATCTTTGAAGGACCGAGGACTAGAATGGAACCAGGCCAGGAGGAAGACAGCCGATAGAATAGTCTGGCGCTCTCTCTTCCAAACCTCTACACCTCACGGTAGAAGGGGAACGACTAAGTAAGTAAGTAAGAAATATTTTTTTTCAGAACCAGTGGTCCTAATTACGTCATACTCCCCCCTGGTTTCATGGGTAGTGAGATCGGATGCCTAGCCTTCTCGGACAAGGGCGAAAAAATAGGAGGTCCCGTGTGCAAGTTGCGCAAAATTTAAAAAATTAGGAAACCTACCCGCCACAAAAAAATATTTATACATTATATACACACATTGGGATTCTCACACTGCGCTGAGAACCTCCTTGTGTGATCTAAGGGAGGAGATCGGAGCACTGATGGCGTTGTCCGTGTGCAATGAAGATAGTCCTCAAAAACCAAATCAAAGATGCCCAAGCTCCATACAAATGTTTTCTAATTACTGAAAGAGACTCACGTGCAGGGTTGTTAAAACAATCTAAGGGACGAACAGGAGAAGTTGTTAAAACAATATAAGGGACGAACAGGAAAAGTTGTTAAAACAATATTAAGGGGGGGGGGGGAGGGCAGGAAAAGTTGTTAAAACAATATAAGGGACGAACAGGAAAAGTTGTTAAAACAATATAAGGGGGGAACAGAAAAAGTTGTTAAAACAATCTAAGGGACGAACAGGAAAAGTTGTTAAAACAATATAAGGGGGGAATAAGAAAAGTTGTTAACACAATCTAAGGGACGAACAGGAAAAGTTGTTAAAACAATCTAAGGGACGAACAGGAAAAGTTGCTAAAACAATCTAAGGGACGAACAGGAAAAGTTGTTAAAACAATATAAGGGACGAACAGGAAAAGTTGTTAAAACAATATAAGGGACGAACAGGAAAAGTTGTTAAAACAATATAAGGGACGAACAGGAAAAGTTGTTTAAAAAATCTAAGGGACGAACAGGAAAAGTTGTTAAAACAATATAAGGGACGAACAGGAAAAGTTGTTAAAACAATATAAGGGACGAACAGGAAAAGTTGTTAAAACAATATATGGGACGAACAGGAAAAGTTGTTAAAACAATATAAGGGACTAACAGGAAAAGTTGTTAAAACAATATAAGGGACGAACAGGAAAAGTTGTTAAAAAAAATCTAAGGGTAGAACAGGAAAAGTTGTTAAAACAATATAATGGACGAACAGGAAAAGTTGTTAAAACAATATAAGGGGGGGGGGGGGAAACAGGAAAAGTTGTTAAAACAATCTAAGGGACGAACAGGAAAAGTTGTTAAAACAATATAAGGGAGGAACAGAAAAAGTTGTTAAAACAATCTAAGGGACGAACAGGAAAAGTTGTTAAAACAATATAAGGGGGGAACAGGAAAAGTTGTTAAAACAATCTAAGGGACGAACAGGAAAAGTTGTTAAAACAATCTAAGGGACGAACAGGAAAAGTTGTTAAAACAATATAAGGGACGAACAGGAAAAGTTGTTAAAATAATATAAGGGACGAACAGGAAAAGAAGAACAGGTTTAGACAACAATACCGACCTTGGAAGAACTTTTTTTGTTGTTGAAAATTTACTCTGACACTTTACATCTGAATACAAAAATCTTGATTGGGTTCTGTGAACAGTTATCCTTGCTTCAAGGAAAGATTGTTGATATCTTTTCGACACTGAAGACACAATTTGATTTATCAATGTACCCAGTGGTGTACAATTTCGAGTATGTCAACCACCCGGCTGAGTTCTTGAATTTCCTAACCTATCAGATATGCGTCTTCATACACAACATTTAAGCAATGCAGCTTGGCATATGCCTCCGAAAATTAAACCATCCTAAACTTTGTAACACAATTCAAATGCAGGTCCAGTCTTTGACGCCCACGCCGCAGTAGATGTTATACTGACTGACTGTGGAAAAGTATCACGTATCTCCATCCCCTGTCTCCCTCTCATACCAAGCGAATATCTCCATCCCCTCTCTCCCTTTCATACCAAGCGACTATCTGTTTGATTTCAAATGAATTAATTCCCGTTAAAAAATTACCTTTTCAATGACTACGTTTCTACGTTCACCGTTACGTTGTTAAAGCTCAGAGCCAGTCAGCAAAGTGCAACATGACGGGAACAGGTCATCCAACCTCATAAAGGTGGTCCTAGTATAGCAAAGTCTGTTAAATAAAACCTCACTCCTCTACGGCAGTATCTCCTGTGTGACTACCTTTACCTTTTTGTCCTACGGCCAGTTATATGTCTTATGGTCTTAAGTCAGGTGGTCAGATGCTCTGTGCTTGCTTACACCGACACAAAAACAACTCCAAATTAATATTAGACAAACATTGTGTACAAAGAAGTCACCGATAAATAATTGATCCGCTAGCACAACTTCTCCCACAGCAAGTAAGCGTTAATAGCCCGTTCCAGAACTGGCAATTTACACTACCATCCGAGTTGAACCACGTGGGACAAGCCACTTTGCGACCTTGATATTATGATTATAATTTAAAACCTCTTGAGCCTTGATGTTAACATAAATCACAATAGTCTTTTAAGATGTTTACATTTTTGTCGCCTTTTTCTAAGTTTCTACGTTTATCGTTACGTCTTTTAAACTTAAACAGCAATGGTAATGTTTTCAATACTGTTTTGTTAACGTGTGTCCTACTTCTTGCCAGTTCGGACTGGGTCAAAAGGTCAGTGGGTCAATGGACAATTTTTTACATCCAGGTAAGGAATTTCATCACTTGTACTTGAAAAATGAAGATTTAATGGAAACAATTGCTCTTCAGATAAATATCTCAATTAAAATAATAAAGGTATGCTTACATTAAATTATTTTCTCTTAGTATTATTCATGATTTTATTTGCAATTTTTACTACACGTACAATACATTCTAATATGAAACTGTCATTAAATATGAAATTATGATTTGGAAACGGACAGAAAAGTTTGTCTAGGAAGCTAGCTGAAAGCCTAAAACAGCAACGGCCGGCTATATCCTCCTTATTCCGTTCGTTGTCGTACTCTTTATGTTTAGAAATTTGATAACCCTACCTTTATCTAGCAGATGAAAGTTTATTCAGCCGTCCCTATATATTACTTACTGCCTTACGAAGCAATCTTTAGCTCGTGTATAGTCTAATAATAATAATAGCCCCTTCAGTCATAATTGACTATGGGAATGCTAGTGACAACCCTCAGCTGCTTATCTGAAACGTACCTTTATGTGTGTAATATTTATTTATTTATTATTTTCTTGGTGTACCTTTCGACGTATTCTCCTCTCTTCTGCTTGTTGTGTGAGCTTCTTTTCGCCCAATCTGAGGTGGCGCCGTAGAGAGCATCGCCACTTCGTGCGATCGGCAGCTTTATCCTCCCAGGTTGCTAGATTTATGTCCAGCGCCCTCATGTCTCTCTTGCACACATCTTTGAATCTCAGCAACAGTTGCGCAACTGTTCTTTGTATTGTCTACATAGTTTGTAACTGCTCCAACGGGAGCACCCAGCGTGATGCGAAACTGAACCACTACTTTCTAGTTTATAAATCTTTTTTTTTCACATCGTGAAATTGTCGCTTGATGCGGTAACGGAATTAACAAAAATTTACATAATAATGAACACTGTAAGTGGGATTTTCCACTTCAAAAAAAATTATATTGTTTTTTAAAATGTTTTGGTCTTAATGAAATGGCATAAAAATGTATTAATAAAAACCTTTATTCTACTGGTGGGTGTCATAAATATATTACATTTTTAGAGACTAACCAAAACTTCGCCTATGCCGGTCCCAAGCCCGGATGAAAAAGGAGGAGGGCGGTGTTGCGTGATAAATTCTCGAAACATCGTTTTATTACAATATCTATTTTATAACGCAAGGGCAACAACTGCTTGAAATTTATAGTCACTTTTCTCGGTAAGCATTTGTCTTCCCGCGTTGGTATTGAATGCAGTTAAGTTTTGAGCTGTGGTCTTTTTGCGCTGGACTGCGCATGACTGGTCTTGTTTTTTGGTCGATCGGTTTCCGCCCACCACTAGTGGAGTGAGCGATTTGAATGGCGAAAGAGATGCCTCGTTGAAGAGGGGATCTCCGCTATTTTTTGTTCTGTCAGGGATGTGTAGTCCTCTTAATGGATATTTCGTTTATTCGAGATAATACCTCTAGTGTTTCCCACATGTCGGGAGGCGTGATATTTCTGTATTTCTTGAAAGCAAGGTAAATTGACTTTTTCATTAACTCTATCGATTTTGGGTCGTGAGCGATTTCGATTCATAGCCTGTCTTCGAAAGTCGTCGTCACGAGATGTTTTCCCAGCTCACATGTCGCTGTATTGTACTGCATCGGTTGATGCATGTCCCAAGGACCATTACTTGCTACTTTGTTAAATGAACTAGGTTTGGAAAACCTTTATTATCTAGAGGATATTTTTGAGGACATTATTTATACTTCGGCAGACGTGTCTGTCTTGCTGAAGTCAGACTAAGGAGAGTGAACTGATTTCATACATCTGGTTATCTCCTGGCTGTTATAGAAAAGGATGGAGTTTTTCACCTGACTACATTTACAGCACTATGAAATATAACATGCATCTGACTCATCATTGTAATGCTGTCTACCGTCTATTGCTGTATTGAATGTTGCTGTGATAATGACTGTTTGATGTGCCTACATATTCGCGTAACCATTTTGTCACTGTGGCGTCCACAATAAATAATGAAGAAAAACGTCAACGGCTGTTACAAGAATCATTGACTTTATACGTCGTGAGTTTACTGACGTCCTATGTGGATTGCCCTGTTATTTTTGTATGAACATTGTTTGACTGAACACATCTGCACACTACACAAAACCAGACATGCGGATACCATCCATCATCATATGGCATCACGCATCATTTGGTGGCCATAAGCTGGTTTGATTCTGGTACCAGCAAACACGGGGTCCCTTACCCACTTCATTTTCAACAAGAATTCATCAGCATCCTTCAAGAAATTAACATTCTTCAATACAGTCAACATCTTCAAAATTTTCAAAGTACTCGGCGTTGCCCGGTAAAAGTCAAAATTTCAACTTTTTGACGGAAACAAGAATTTGACAGTACCCGGCGTTGTTACATGTTGCCGGATAACTCGGACTGCTGTTATCTTTTACGCAAGTCAAGCAAGTTGCTGCTGTCAAGGTTCCAGTGCTGTCGTTTTTGTGAAGGTCAAGTGCCGGTTGAAACGGGTTGTTTTCTGAAGAAGGCCAAGTACCGATTTCCATCAACTTATTTTTGGATTAGAAGGTCAAGTGCCGAAACAACTCAACACACAGTATTTCAGAAGCTCTTGTACCATCGTGTTAGCAGTGGAAGCAGTTCAGATGTGCCATCATCGTTGGAGCTTCGCTCTTTAGGACGTTGATTGACATCCGTTTTTTCTGCTGTTCTACGATTGGAAGCCTATAAGTTAAGTGGCCTGTTTGTATGTAAACTGTGCCCTTATACTTCTGCTGAGTCTTCTGTGTATCATCTCATTCTATATGTTATATGTCTATATGTTATTTGTATATTTATATGTTTATATTTCAGCGGGTTCTCGGTTGGGTGGTGTCTCCGTTAGATTATGCCACGTCATAGAGGTCGTCTATTGTGAGCGTTTTCTGTAGGGTTTGCAAATTTCCGATACTGGAATTTGCTAAGCGACTTCTGTTGCTATTTATGTTAGCTGTGATGACATGTTTTAATATTGTTTTCGTTATTATTTCGCATTCTTTAGTTTTGTTTTGATTTGTTTGTATTTGTTAGCCTACTCTTGTCTATAATTTAGTTTCATACAACATTTTTGTTTATACACTGTGGTGTCATGTATTTTGTTTAATTATAGCGCAGATATCGTCACATTTTTTGTGATATTTCATTAATTTCTGCTTTATTTTTAGTTGATTTCTGCGAACGTTTTTGTATTGTTGCTGATCTTTGTTATTGTTTACATTGTTATTGTTTACATTGTTTGCATTGTTTACATTTTCAATGTTTACATTCTGCATGTGTTTACATAGTCATTGTTTACAGTTATAGTAATTAGTTAATGGGCTATGCTAATGCACTGTTACTACTACACTGATGATAAATGAATGATGAATAGTGTCGTGCACTATTGAATGAGAAGTGCACTTATGATCAAGAATTGAGTGCTGATATTTCATATACAAGTTCTTTGATTGGAGACTTGTTTCCCACAGAGACTGGGATAATATAATGTGATGTGAATATACAAGTGCTTAATTAAGACTTGTTACACTTAGGTTTGAAATAAATTAGTTAATTATTTCAGGTTTTGGACTCATATGTTAGACAACATGTCTACATTTGAGCACTTTATTGAGCAGGGTAAATTGCTTGGGAAGACTGGTGATAAGTTAGAAGAATTTGCAACTGCTCGATATGATAAAGCAATGGAAGCTGAACAAAAGAAACTGCAGATGCAGGTGGATGAAAAAAGATTCCAAATGGAAATGGAAAAACAAAAAAGGGAATCAGAAGCTGAGGAGAGAAAACTCCAGCTACAGCTAGAGGCTGAAAATAAAAGACTTGAAAAAGAGGCTGAGAATAAAAGACTTGAAAAAGAGGCTGAGAATAAAAGACTTGAAAAAGAGGCTGAAAATAAAAGACTTGAAAAAGAGGCTGAAAATAAAAGACTTGAAAAAGAAGCTGAAAATGAAAGACTTCAAAAAGAGGCTCAGGCTGAGGAAAGAAGATTACAGAGAGAGTCTGATGAGAGGAAAGAGAAAGCAAAAATGGAACATGAAGAAAAGGTCTTAGCTTTAGAGTTGGAAAAATTGAAATTGACGAGCATGAGTAATGGTAATGATTCAAACAAGGGTTCATCTTCTGGTAAGGCTAATAATGATACTTTTAAGATTAAGTTACCAACATTTAGTCCTTCCAGTGATGACATAATGTTCTATCTGGACAGATTTGAACAAGCATGTACAGCTCATAACATAGACAAAGCAAAATATGTTTATCAGTTATCAGGGATACTGACAGGTAAAGCTCTAAGTATATTAAATATGGTGGATGAACCTGACAAGAACAATTATGAGGTTGTCAGGGCCGCTTTGTTAAAGAAATATCAGCTTAACGAAGACGGCTATCGTCTACAATTTAAAAACATGTTACCTGAAAATGGAGTTGAATTCTCCGAGTTTATTGCAAGAATACGCATTACTTTCTCACGATGGGTTGAACTATCTAAGACGGAAAAAACTTATGAAGGACTTATGGACTTAATACTTAGAGACAAAGTCATGTCGTCTGTCAATGAGTCTTTCCTTGCTTTCCTTCATGAACGTAAACCTAAAACAATAAAAGAAATGGAAGATTTCTGTTGCCAATACGTAACTGCGCACCCACACATAACCATGGGTAACTCTAAGGTGAAAGAAGGTTTACCAGTTGCTTCGGCAGCTCCGTATGGCCAAAACTTTGCTCGTAGATTCCAACAAAATTTTGATAGAAAGAGTAGCGGTAATTTCTGTCAAAATCATGGAAATCAATTTCATGGTGATTCTTCTTCGAAGAATTGGAGACAGCCTGATAGTACTCGTTACTATCACCCTAATAATTATAAGCATTTCAAAAGAGGATATGGTAATAGAGGTTATTCCTGCCGAAGACCTCAAACCAAACAAATAGATGTTCGCATCAATGTGAACATGATAGTAATCGTGGAAACTGGTATTCGAACCAGGATAACAATTACAATAGAGACAATAATAACTGCAGAGATAATAATAACTCTGATAACTTCAGAGGTAATAATAGTCGGGGTAGATCTCAACACAAAAAAAAAGAGATATCAGCAGGCTAATGCTGTACAACAGGAAACTGAGGGAGCCTGTAATCATGTTGTTGATAGTAAAAACTTTGACGCTGTCACTGGTTCTGCTTTTGACTTTGAGAGAGCAAACAAATGCCCCCAATGCAGTACTTTATTCGAACCGGGTACCATAACTACTTTGAGTTGTGGTCACCCACTTCCCGCTCTTCCTGCTGCTGTTGCGCATGACGGGAGGGGTTCTTTAATTCTACATAAGGGTCTTGTTAATGATACTCCGGTCTCACTACTTTTCGATTCCGGATGCACCACTATTGGTGTTAGACAATCGCTTGTAGATCCATCTTGTGCTACAGGAAGGGTTATTAAATGTGTCACATTTGGCGGCACTCTAGAAAAATATCCTACTGCTGTAATTCGCATTGCCACTCCTTTCTTTACTGGAGATGTGCATGCTTGTCTCTTACCTAATCCTATTGCGGACCTTATTATTGGTCGTATTCACGGAGTTAGGGAGTGTACCCCACAGCAGATTGCTGCTTGGGAAGATAATAACATGCAAGCTACAAATGCAGTAGTTACAAGAGCACAAGCTCTACAAACACCCGAAACTTCACTGAATAGTGATAATGAAGTTGATAGCCAAGATAGTCACTTAGTAATCACTCGTGACTCTTTCATAAAATTGCAAGAAGAAGATCCTTCTTTAAAAAAATTCTTCGTTCTTGCGAAGAAAGGTGATCCGAATCAGGATACAAATAGAAAATCTTGGATTGCAATGAGAAACGGCGTACTTGTACGTATGGTACAAGATTCGACTACGTCGGCACATTCGCAAATTCTTGTTCCCAAGAGCATGAGAGTGCAAATATTACAACATGCTCATGACTCGCAATGTGCTGGACATATGGGTTTTTCCCGTACGAAGTCGAGAGTCCTTGCGGCTTTCTTTTGGCCTTTTGTCAATAAGGACATTCGTATTTACTGCCGATCATGCAAGGTATGTCAGGAGGTCAAATCTAGAGGACCACGACATGCTGCGCCTATCCAGGCTGCTGACATTCCTATTCGGCCGTTTCAGAAAATGGCCATAGATATTATTGGCCCTTTTAAGGTCAAGTCGGCCAGAGGACATCAGTTTATCCTTACATGTGTCGATATGTGCACACGTTGGCCAGAGGCTATTCCTCTTAAGAGCATATCTACTACAGATATCGCAGATGCTCTTTGGTTGATATTTTCTCGCTTGGGGTTCCCCAGAGAAATATTGTCAGACCATGGCACTCAACTCATATCTGACACTATGTCACAGGTAATGTCTACCTTACATATTGAACGATCTCTCAGTAGTATCTACCATCCTATGTCTAATGGGTTAGTTGAGCGTCTGAATAGAACGCTCAAGACTTTGCTTGGTAAGATAACTGAAGATCATCCTCAAGATTGGGACAGGGTTTTACCCGCGGCTCTCTTTGCCTATAGAGAAGTCCCTAATGAACACACAGGATTTTCTCCCTTCGAACTTGTCTTTGGCGCGCGTCCACGCGGCCCTATGTCTTTATTACACGATCTCATCACTGCCGATGATATTAGCGATGAAACTCAATCCTCATATGAGTATGTCATTGCTCTTAGACAAAAGATCATTGAGGCATGTAAGCTAGCAACTGCTTCATCAGAAATTGCTAAAGAGAAGGCAAGACAGTTTGCTAACAAGAATAGATGTCTACGACAACTTTGTCCAGGTGACAAAGCATTCGTCCTACTCCCCAGTAGGGAAAATAGACTTCTTATTGCATGGAAAGGTCCGTATGCAATAGTCTCTCGGATTTCCGATGTTGACTATGTGGTCGATATTGATGGAAAGCATAAAACTTTCCACATAAACATGCTTTCGGAATTTCACGAACGTCCGGACTATTTGCTGCCTATTTTCCAGGCAACGGATGATGCTCCTGCACCTCACGGTCATTATTCATCCCTGTCTGTCATACAGGATGAGGAATCTACCTTCTCTGATGTTAATCTTCCCCTTCCAGTGGTTCCATTACATTCTACGGAATCTTGGAAAAACGTTTCTGTTTCTCCTAATCTTTCTGGTGACGAACATCGACAAGTCTCGTCGATGTTACAAACATTTCAGGATGTTCTCACTGACATTCCTGGACACACAGATGTCATAGAACATGACATAATTCTTACCGACAATAATCCAATTAGGGTTAGGCCTTATCCTATTCCTATACACTTTCAGTCGCAAGTGGAAAAGGAATTGGATGAAATGATTCAATTAAATATAATTGAACCATCGACTTCACCATATTCTTCTTCCATGGTTATTGTCCGGAAGAAGGATAAGAACATACGAATTTGTGTTGATTATCGCAAATTGAATCAGGTCACAAAGTTCGATGCTGAACCGATGCCTTTGTTAGAAGATCTACTGATTAGACTTTCTAATTCTAGATTCTTCACTAAACTTGACTTGTCTAAAGGTTATTGGCAAGTGCCTTTAGCAGAGCATGCCAAACCTCTTACTGCTTTTTCTACACCTAGGGGTCTATTTCAATGGAATGTTATGCCTTTTGGTCTCATGAACGCCCCTGCCACTTTCGTTCGCATGATGCGTCGAATTCTGTCACATCGTTCGGATGTCATCGCATACTTAGATGACATCTGTCTCTTCAGTGATACCTGGGAAGATCACTATTTAGGGTTATATGACTTACTGTCCACTCTACGTGAGAATAATTTGACAGCGAAACCTTCTAAAGCTTTTGTTGGTTTTGGTGAAATCTCTTTCCTGGGTCATCGTGTTGGTCATGGTCTCTTGAAGACAGAAGACACAATACTTCCAAAATACTGAACATCTCTGTTCCTAAAAGTATTTGGTATTCTTTCTTGGGTCTCCTCCCATGGTCTCTATTCTTAAGACCACACCTACTCCAAAAAAAAAATAGGAACTTTCTGCGCCTCTTCGGAGTGATGCTTCATCCACTGGGAGTACTCTCTAGGAGCAGCATTTGATGCAAGAATTTGCAAATACTCTGCATCCTCGCGCTTTGCTCTCACATTTCTGAAGAAATGAAAAACTAAATGCGGCAGAGAGGAACTACTCGGTTTTAGATCCCAGCTGAGTTGTTAGCGATGGTTTGGTCAATTCTAAAGCACTAGAACTACAAAGATTCCTTCCTGGGCGCCACATTTCATATAGAGATTCAGAGCTCTTGACAGGACTGATGTTCAGTTCGAAAGCTAGCCTTCAACCATCGCTATCACGGTCACAGAGCTAAGAATGCAGGATGATGTGAAGTTCGAGATGCCATTTGTCGATATGCTATCTGTACTGCTCTTCAGTGAAAACTAAATGCGGCAGAGAGGGATCTACTCGGATCTCACACGTGGGTCTATCCGAGCGATGGTTTGTGAATTCACGTGGTTCTCGTCCTGGGATATCATGTGTGATGGCTCGACTGATCATTTGTTTGTACTATTGCTGATGCCCCATTCAGACTAAGAATTTGTTCTTTATCAGCTCGAGATCACTCGATACTGCACAACTACTCTTCAACCTATATTTCACATATATCCTACACAAGTCAGCGCAATAAGTCTGTACTCGTGCTGACCTTATGTTGTCATATCTACAATAGTACCTGTGCTCGCACTCATCACCTCGTCACTATTACTTCTACATATCCTTTACAGAGTCACTATCCGCTCGCTATTTGTCATGCGACCAACACGCATTCCCCTGCTTCGTCCCTTTTGGACTTTAAACAATGATAGATTCGGCATTTGTTTCCGTAACTCAGATTCTGTTGGGCAAGCACGTCAGCCCACTCTAAGCTGATAAGGGTATTAACCCTATAGCTACGTTAGTTTAGGCACATCTTTACTTTAACTACAGCCACATAACTATTAAATAATGTTGTATCATTCTGTCTTTACATGAAGCATATTAGGGCGTTATTTATTAGCACAATTATATTGCTGTACCTGCTCAGCACTGTCGAATTGAGCTGCTATGAATTACCATTATATCCCGCATTGTACTTTCCAGTGAATGTCATTGTTGAGCTGCGAGGATCATTTTCCCCCCTAGATATCAAGCCATGAGATGTTCTAGATTGTGTACTTACCCTCGGAATACCAGAGCATATGTCCTGGATCGTCAAGTGTAGTATATACTTTCTACTTATGCGTCATTATGTCCCATCTATATCATGCGCGTCACCAAGCAACGCGGTGCACAATTTAAACTTTCCAGCATCCAGATTTGTAACATCCACATTCTTATAAAAGACCATACTTATTAGCTCGTATGCTGCCCGTTTAAGCGATGATTTCATCGGCTCTACCACTTGCGCCCTCTACGTTCTACATTGTGTTCAACATCATGCTACTCCGCTTGCTCAAATTGTGTCTGTTGTGATACCACACGTCCCTGATCGTTGCTCTATATTTTTCTCGACGCTACATACTTTTTTATTCTTTCTGTTTGCAAGGCTATATCATCTCTCTACCAGACCAAACTCCTACCTCTAATTCCAGCCTATTTTGTTCTGGCAATTTAGTAGAGCACATTATCATACAGCCGCGCTATTACTTCTCACGTGCCGTCTTTGAGCCGCTCTTATTCGCATGACTTTTGATATTTTATAAACTATAAAATCTACAATAATATGTCTCTACACTATTTTCTCTCGCTTTTATCACGGGATAGCGTCCGGTGCGTGATCCGTACTCGCTTCCCCGTGACATAAATACTCGAAAACTTCCCCGTTTCCTCGCTTTTACCTGGCGCTCTCATCTAAATCTATACCCTATTTTATAACGACCTAAGTCGGCACACCCCCCTATGCCGGCAACAACTGCTTGAATTCGCCTCTAGTCACTTTCTCTCGGTCTCTAGCGCACCTTTGTATCTACACGCACGTTTGGCGCATTATCGAATGCCACGTTCTAGCTTCGTGAGCTTGTGGTCATTCTTTCGCACGCACTGCGCTCATGCGCCACCCCCCCCCCCTCCTGGCACCATCCCGCGTCTATCGGTTTTTCTGCGCTCGCACTCAGCGTTTCCCGCCACACCACACCACTAGTAGCGACTTGTGGAGCCGATTTGGAATGCGCGAGAATCAGAGCGATCGCAGCTCGCTTGAAGAGGGCGAATCTCTCGCTATTTTTTTTGTTCTTGTCCCAGGGCTTCGTGTAGTCCGCCTTATGGATCATCTTTGCGTTTCCTTTCGGGTCTCAATATCCTCTAGCTCCGTCTTTTGCACACACTAGCCAGGGACGGCACGTCCCCCCCTCTAAATATCCTGTCTCTCGCTCTTGACAAGCCAATGCGTAAATTGCCTCCCTCTTTCGCATTCAAATCTCTCATAGAGCTTTGGCGCTCCGTGGAGCACGATTTCGATCGCGCATCTCGCCCTGTCTCTCACGCACTAGTCGTCGCTCCCTCACGTCGATCGCTTTTCCCAGAACCTCCCCACCAACCTTCGTCACGCTGGTGTATCCTCGCTTCTGCATCAGGTTCGATGCCTCATCCGTCCCCACCCCCAAGGACATTCACTTCGCCTCAATCTGCTTAAACTGAACCTAGCGTCTCTCGCCGAAAACTTATATTCTCTCATACGAGTCTATTTCTTCGAGCGACAGTATTTACTTCAACCTCGAGACGTCGTCCATCGTCTTTGCTGACATTGTACCACGACTAAGCGTAGAGTGATAATGATTTGCACCATCCAAATCTCCGCGTTTATCTCCTGGCTGTTTATTCAGCTCTAAAGGATGGACGTTTTTCACACACATGACTACACACTCTCTTAACAGCACTCTACTCGCTCAATATCAACCATGCATCCCTCCGCCATACTCACCATACCCTCTCTGTCACCTGATCTGCTCCCTACCGTCTATTGCGCTCGCTTGTATTCGAATGTTCGCACTGTGATACATGACTGTTTGATTGTGCCCCCTTCCTATACGCGCTAACCATTTCTCTCTGTCACTGCTTCGGCGCTCCACAATAAAAAGTCAAATCGCTCTGAACAAACTGTCCACACGCGCCTCGTCTATCATAGGCTCTCAAGCTTTCTCGAATTTATTACGTCGTGAGATCTACCCTGTAGTCCTCCTCCATGGTAACCGCGACTTGCCCCCCCATCGTTCTCTTTTTGTCCCCCCCACTGAACACACATTGTTTGAGCTGCAAAAACATATCCGCCACACTACACCAAAACCCACGACATGCGGCATACACCATCCCCATCCATCTCACTGTATCCCGGCCATCTACGCATCTCATGGACGGCATGCCACCTTCGGAGGACCCCCCCCCCTTACTAGCGCACCCCGCACTCGCCACACTCCACACCAAGCGCACAACAGGCACACCACAGGCACCACATAACCACAGTTTGCTTCCACAATACCCCCATGCCCTGGCACGCAGTTCACCCCGCTCACCACATCACTAAGACGAGACAACCACCGGCACTGATTCTTATCTCGCGCACGCCACCCCCCGACTTCTGCGGACTCGGCCACCCCTAAGGACTCCCCACAACCGCACACATCCTACTGGACAGACCACCTGTGGACACTCCCGATACTAGAAGTATAAATGGGAAGGCAAGTGGAGTGGTGGAAGAGCACCTGAGGATTATAACAGCACCAAACTAGAAATCCACTCGGACCCACTATCACCCGCGAAATACACAATCGCAAAAAAGGACAAGGCCCCCCCCCCCGGTCCCCATGGTTCCTACAATGGCAACACCGCCCCACCCCCCCCCCTCTCGCATCCTTACTCGTCCCCGGTGTCACCCTACTTTCACGACAAGACCGCACTAAAGGGGCCCCCCGCGCTGTGCGGTCCTCGCATTGCGCGGCCCCCACAAATCAACCAACTACGTTAGCTACTCCCAAGGCCCCGCGTGGGAATACTCTCAATGACAATGGAAAGCGACTCCTTAGACTCTGCAGTGAGCAGAATCTGATCATTACAAACACAAAGTTCCCCCATAAGCGCATACATGCATACACTAGATGTGAACCAACAAAGAATGAGAAGTCAGTGATCGACTATGCCATTGTTCGGAGAAGCTCATTCAAATATGTCCGAGATGCAAGAGTCTGGAGGGGGCCAGAGATTGGAAGTGATCACTACCTGCTAACATCAAACGAACAACTGAAAGAGTTGCTCAGCCTAGGAACTGCTCAACATCACGCAAGAAACCAAGTAAACGAGCAGGAGAAATGAGCATTAGGACCCACAAGCTGAGAGAGCCAGAAATTAAGACCAGATATCAGGGGCTTATTGCTGCAGCGGTGAGCAACACAGAAGAACAACCTGATGACTTGGAAACCCTCTGGATTAAATTCAAGGATATCATAAAGACAGCTGCTGCAGAAGCATGTGGTGAAGTCCGACTTGGGAACCAGAGAAAGAGGACACCTTGGTAGACAGAGGAAGTCAAAGAGAAAATAAGAGAGAAGAAAATGGCATGGAAACAATACTTAGGAGCTAAAAACACAACAGGACAAATGGAAAAAAATATAGAGAATATGTGACACTCAGAACAGAAGTAAAGAACAAAGTGCTAGCAGCAAAACAGAAGTCCTGGGAAGAATTTGGAGAAAAGCTAGAAAAAGATGCACAAGAAAACCAGAAATTGTTCTATAAGACCCTAAAGAACATGAGGAAGGAAAAACAATGCCCTCTCAAATTTATAAAGGACAAGCAAGGCAAATTGCTTACTGCCCCGAAGGAAGTAATGGAAAGATGGAAAGAATATTTCGCAGAACTCCTTGATGGTGAGCAAGGTCAAACATCAGAAATGATAACCACTATCACAGAAGAGGAAACCAATGGTGATGAAGATGACATAAAGATGGAAGAACTGAAGGCAGCACTGGAGAAAATCAAGATGGGCAAAGCAGCAGGGCATGATGGTATAACACCAGAAATGGTTAAGTACATGGGAGCATCAGGCGACCTGTTACTCTTAAGGGTCCTACAGGCAGCATGGTGCAACAAGACCATACCAAAGGATTGGGAGATCGCCATCATAACACCAATTTTCAAAAAGGGTGACAATCGACAATCTGGAAACCATAGAGGCATATCCCTTCTCAGTGTCCCTGGTAAAATCTACTCTAGAATCCTAGAGCAGAGACTCCGACGCCTAGCTGAGCCACAATTGGATGAGGTCCAGTGCGGATTCCGAGCAAACCGAAGTACTCAAGACCTAATCTTCACACTCAGACAGCTGAGTGAAAAGGCCCTTGAGTATAAGAGTGAGATCCATCTTTGTTTCATAGATCTGGAAAAGGCGTTTGACAGGGTCCCCTGGAGCAAACTTTGGGACTGTTTGGCAAGGAAGAATATTCCAGCACCTCTGATTCATGCTATACAGAGCTTCTACAAGTCTTGCAGAAATTATGTGAGGACAGCAAACCATAAGTCAGAAGAGTTCAGGACCACCACTGGTGTAAGACAAGGTGATATCCTATCACCTTACCTCTTCATACTCCTTATGGATGATGTCATCAAGGCATGTAAGGAGAGAACAAGAAAGTACTCAGTGGGGTACTGGAAGATGAGACAGGTCTATATTTCAGAGCTGGCATTTGCTGATGATGTTGCCCTGATTGCTAAATCAGAGGCACATCTCCAATCCAATCTGCAAGTCTGAAAGGAAGAGCTGGAGAAGAGAGGGATGGTCATAAGCAGCTCTAAAACAAAATCCATGGTGATATCACGAGAAGAAAGAAGACATCAGATTAAGCTGGGAGAACAGGTCCTGGAGCAGGTCGACCACTTTAAATACCTCGGAGCTATTATAGACCGAAAGGGAGGCATCAAAGAAGAGTTGGCCACTCGAAAAGCAGCAGCTGGGAGACTTTTTTCAGGCCATAAATCGAGGATTCCTCAGCAAGAGAGAGGTTGGTAAGAAAACGAAGATGGCTGTATACCGCTCCACCTATGTCCCAGTCTTGACATATGGATGCGAGTCATGGGCAATGACTACAACCCATAAAAGCCAGATCCAAACCTCAGAAATGAGGTATCTGAGGAAGGTGGTTGAAGTAACAAGAAGAGACATGGTACGCAACCAGACGATACGTCAAGGCCTAAAATGCCACCCCCTACAAGTAGAACAGTCCCAACTAAGATGGTTTGGCCATGTCTGCAGAATGGGAGAAGATCGGCTACCACGACAAGCATGGGAAACAAAGAGCCAAGGATCCAGACCCCGAGGACGACCCAGAGTCCGCTGGGAGGACAACATTAGACAATCTTTGAAGGACCGAGGACTAGAATGGAACCAGGCCAGGAGGAAGACAGCCGATAGAATAGTCTGGCGCTCTCTCTTCCAAACCTCTACACCTCACGGTAGAAGGGGAACGACTAAGTAAGTAAGTAAGAGACTAACCAATAGTTTTTAATTTTAGACACATTTTTACAAGTAAAAATTACAAACATCTGTTCACAAGTTGCCTCTCTTTTAAATCTAAATTAAACCCTAATCTGAAAAATTTTCCCTAACGTTTTCCAGCTACCATTTTGTAAGCATATTTTGACAATTCCTGCTGGTCGGAATTTTTCTGAAGATTTGGACACACTGAATACAAGCATGGAA
Organism: Oreohelix idahoensis; assembly: GCA_024509875.1. Taxonomy (NCBI): domain Eukaryota; kingdom Metazoa; phylum Mollusca; class Gastropoda; order Stylommatophora; family Oreohelicidae; genus Oreohelix; species Oreohelix idahoensis. Next base: position 112,502 of record JAMPIV010010290.1, read on the forward strand.
AGTTTCAGTTTTCTTGGTCATCTAGAAGTAGGTTAAAATTTGGGTGGGACATACCCCGGACACTGTCCTTTATCGATATAATAAAGAATGAAATGCATGGTTGACTAGATACAGAGATATTTTAAACCAGGTTTGATCGAATACACTACACCAATTCGGATTAGCACAAGTTGTCAATAGGAATGTGTGAGACATGCACGGAGGAGACTATATGCTACTTTTGTGTAGCGAGCAGCATAAAATAAGGGGAAAGTACATTGCTAGAGAGGATACAAATATAACCGGCGAGGAATCAAAATTAACGCACAACGTCGTAAGATAAACACAGATCAACAGCACTATGTGAAAGTCTAAACGAAACTTGTGGACAGCATTACAAGGCAGTCCTTGTTCTGGAATCCCCATGGTAAGAGAGGCAGAGGTAAACCAAGAAACACATGGTGACGAGAACTGGAGACTGAATGGAAAATGATGAGGAAAACGTGGAAAGAGCTTCAGCAGAGAGTACGTGACAGGAGGAAGTGACATGTGTTTGTTGAAGACCTATGCTCCTTGTGTGTGTGTATGTGGGGGGGGGGGGCGGCTAAAGGGTATTGATTGAATGACGTCTAAACATAAACCGTATGACCGACGAACGGCGAACAAAGAAAAAAAGAAAAAAGGCAAAGACAACAAGAAAAAAGGAGAAACATATGACCGACGAACAAGGCAAAGAAAAAAAGAAAAAAGGAGAAACATATGACCGACGAACGGCGCAAAGAAAAAAAGAAAAAGGAGAAACATATGACCGACGAACGGCGCAAAGAAACGACAAAAGGGAGAAACATATGACCGACGAACAAGGCAAAGACAACAAGAAAAAAGGAGAAAAATATGACCGACGAACAGGGCAAAGAAAAAAAAGAACAATGGAGAAACATATGACCGACAAGCAGTGCAAAGAAAAAGGAGAAACATATGACCGTCGAACGGCGCAAAGAAACGACAAAAGGGAGAAACATAAGACCGACGAACAGGGCAAAGACAACAAGAAAAATGGAGAAACATATGACCGCCGAACAGAGCAAAGAAGAAAAGAAAAAAGAGAAACACATGACCGACAAACAGCGCAAAGAAAAGACAAAAAGGAGAAACACATGACCGACAAACACCGCAAAGAAAAAAGAAACAGGAGAAACATATGGCCGACAAACAGTGCAAAGAAAAGACAAATGGGAGAAAGATTTGACCGACGAACGGCGCAAAGAAACGGCAAAAAGGAGAAACATATGACCGACGAACAGCGCAAAGAAAAGACAAAAATGAGAAACATATGACCGACGAACAGCGCAAAGAAAAGACAAAAATGAGAAACATATGACCGACGAACAGCGCAAAGAAAAGACAAATAGGAGAAACATATGACCGACGAACAGCACAAAGAAAAAACGAAAAAGGAGAAACATACGATCGACGAGCATCAAAAAGTAAAAGAACAAGCATACGAACAATGAACATTACAAAGAGACATAATAAATATATTACGGCAGACTCGCAGTTATAACGAGAGGGAGTAACGTATGATCAAATAATGGCGTAGAGCTCACCGATGGTGTGCTTGAAAAAAATATGGCCGACGGTGAGAATAATCAAAGGTGAGCGAAATATATAACTAGCGGAGGCAGGATGGGGAACAAAAGGTCTGCAAATTTTTATACGTGGTAGAATTCAGGGCTGGAATGTAATTATACTTATACCGACCAATGAAAACGAAGGATTTTAAATACTTAACTTCAGACATGGGGTTTTTGACGGAACGTAAAAAAGACAGGTAAGTGCAGATTTCCATAACCATTAATCGGAGCGTTAAATCAGGGACACAAAGGGTAAATAATCAGAATAGCTATATTAAAGGGAGCCCTACCGACAAATACCCAGATGCCATCGCAAGAACAGATAAGCTATGGACCCCTGAAGGAAAGCGAAAGAGAGGCCGACCAAAAATAACATAGCGGAGAACTGTGGAGGCCGAGATGCAAAGAATGAACCAGAGCTGGGGCACATTACGAAGGATCGCCGCCGACGAGTCTGTGTTGCTGAATAATAACCTTTCTTCTAGGACAGGGTTTCTCAACCCTTATAGTAGCAACGGCCCTCTTTTGACAACTAATATTTTTAAAAGCCCCCCCAACCCTTTTAACACCCCTTTGCTCTTTATCGTGTATATGCACACACACACACACACACACACACACACACACACACACACACATATACATACATATATTCCACCATACTTTAAAAAAAAGCAATGCAGTTAATGAGTTATCTTTTCTTATAATACAAAGAAAAAGATAAAGCACATTTATAAAAGCATAGTTATATTAAATATGTGTTTAAGTACGGAATTATATACACCACAAGTTCATTATCCTTGAATTACAAATTGGCAGAGCAAATGATATAAAATTAGTTCTTACAACTCTATAACTATCATCATATCATTTTAATAGCGCCTAAATGACTGCATATATATCTTCAAATCTGAAGATTTAAGCCTCTCCTTATGTAACCACTTTAAACATGAAAAAATTATTAGTTGATAATAAAGATAAAATTATATAAAAATTCACTTACTAATGAAGCTTAATGAGATTCTTGCGCTTGGTGTGACTCAGCCAGTTTTGTAATATTTGGTTCTAAGTTTGTTAAAAGAAGTCTCAAATCTCCTCTGTTACAAATCTGCAGTCGGTTTCGTTGCTTTTGTAGTAGCAACACTACTGCACTGAACCCCTTCTCCATCAAATACGACTTTGGGAATGCTGTAATTAGCAATTTAGTTTCACGCCAAAGAACGGGATACGCAAGCCTCTGCTGGATCCAGAATTTTTCGTAATGTGTGTGACTGAATCGTACTTTTGCCTTGAAGTCATTTTGTAGCTCAATTAATTCTTCTTGTAAATGTTGACTAACTTGTTCCACGTCTGATTCAAACGGATTAATCACCCAATCCGGTATTATTAGTTCTTGCAAGTCTTTAAATCGTATGCTCATATCATTTTTAATAGCGTCCAAATGACTGCAATAAACCTCTAAATCTGAATCTTTAAGCCTGTACCCCACCTAACTGCAGTATGCATGGAAAATGAGAAAGTTCTCGGCTACTAAGATTATTTTTATATAATGTCAATTTGTTGATGAACCCCATGATAATCACTTTCACTTTAATCAGACTGATCTCATTTCCTTGTAGCTTAAGAAGAACCTCATTTAAGTTTCCAAATATATCTGAAAGATAGGCCACATCGTTTCGCAATACTTCTCTTTCGATGCTAAATTCTACTTTGATTGAAACCAAAAACTCTACAACAGTATCAAATAATGCCCATAATCTTTTTAAAAAGTTACCTTTGGACAGCCATCGTACTTCCGTGTGTAGAAGACGTTCAAACTCTTCACTATTATCACAACAAAGTTTACGAAATAATCTATCATTCAACGAATGCGCCTTAATTTTGTTAATAACACTGATAACACAGTTCATTGATTTGTGGAGTCTGTCACTAAGATGCTTGGCAACTAAATGCTGTCGATGAATAATACAATGAATTGTTAAAACACCTGGTGCAACATTTTTTAAGTAGGCCAGAAACCCACGATGACGATCAACCATAGCTGGTGCTCCGTCTGTCGCACATGCGATGACATTGGAAAAAGGAATTATTTTTTTTCCAACAAAAATGATTCAAGGGTTTCAAAGATTGATCATCATCATCATCATTCCTTTTCGTTCCCTGTGGAACAAAATGCAGAAATAGTTGCTCTCCATCGATTTCTATTCTGGGCTGTCTTTTTCATCTGTGCCCAAGTCATTCCAATTTCCCTAGCCTCCTCTTCAACAATTCTTCTCCAAGTTCTCTTTGGCCTCCCGACTCTTCTTTTCCCCTGTGGGTTCCAGTCAAGGGCAACTCTGGCTATGCTTGATTTTTCTCTTCTGAGTGTATGTCCTATTCATCCCCACTTTCTTACTTTAATTTCTGTTTGTATTGGCTGTTGCCCGCATCTTTTCCTTAGCTCTATATTTGTTATTACATCTGGCCATCTTATACGAAGGATCCTTCAAAGATTGATAACCCTTTCGTATCTGCTGTCAGTAGTTTTGCAAATAACATATCCTCTATGATATTTTCATTCTTTTTGTATCTCACATATGCGAGCAGCAAAGCTTCGTTATCACGCAAGACGCTTTCATCCAACTGTAGTGAAAATTCAGTAGACTGCAAATCAGTGCACAGCTGATTTTCAACATCGCTTGCCATCTCATCTATTCTTCTTGAAACAGTACCATTGCTCAATGCAATAGAAGAAATTATGTCACTTGGATTTCTTTCCATCATTGTGCTAATTACCTCCCGTACAGCTGTTAAAATTAAGTTTTCTCCAATGTTGTGAGGTTTACCACATTTTGCAATCATGTGTACAATTTTGTAAGATACAATGACACATTTATCATTGTGATTATACATTTTCTTAAACATACTAGTGACAGTGTTGCTGCTTTCAAACTTTTGTTTTAAATCCTGGAAGTAAGAAATATCTTTGCCAACTTTATCTGAGTGTTTCTTGGTAAAATGCTCGTTAAGCCGTGACGGTTTCGTTGCTTCGTTAGAAAACACTTGCTGGCACAGCAAACACATTGGTAATTGTTCATTTACGGCCGAAGGTACAAAACCGAATTTCAAATATTCAACTGAATATTGTCGACACTTTCTCTTTACTGCTGACATATTGAAGATTTTAGTATAATATCACTGCACATACATCTACACCTCGTCAAGCCTTAAAACTGACTGAGATTAATTCTCTACACTCGAAACATGCAAAGATACATTAAAACTAAGCCACAACTGCCAACAACGTCCCTGTTGTGAGAAGGTATGTAAAGTGCACTCGCATCAAAGAGAGTTGAACACAAAGGTCACACGCAGTTCTGTGTAGTGCTGTGACTGTAACGTACACCTCGCTAAACAAAGAGGGGTTTTTTGGCAGGCACACGTGGAACACGTGATTGTGCGGGGAATGTTTTGGGAGGAAGTCGTGCTGTGAAAGTGGACAGAGTAGGGAAGGGGCTGTGATGTGTTCACGGGCTAATCAATGTTTGACGGGAATGTGTTTCCAGAAGAAAATATGTGTCGAGAGTGGAGAGAGAAGGTTAGCTTGGGTGTGTCGAGAGGGCAACGAATGTTTTGAAGGGACATAAATCTATGCCTACTGTCTCCTGACAATGGTAACATTTCAGATACTAAAATTTTGCGTTTGGAATCCTTGAAACACTTTGTGGCGAGAGGTTTTATTTGGCTGTAGGATCAGTATAGTACTGAAAATTACAGAAATAGAATTTCTGCAGAAAATGGTGAAGTCCCAGTGTCTGAGAGAACTACTGGTATCACAACTTAGTTACGGCTGTGAATGATCTGATCTCGAAACAATAGTAGAGAGGAGACCGACATAAAGTGCCACCTCCGCTGTGTAACTAACTGTGATATTAAACAAAACAAGGAAACAGATTTTTACTTAACAATGATAAATTTGACAAGTCGTTCAAAATACAATTTCCTTACATTTTATTTAGTATATACACTATCTACTCTTGTGCTGAAAGGTGAATGTTGAAAAATGGAATGTAATGAATTTGTAAGTTTACATATGATTTACAAATATTTATATTTATATAGATATGTAAATAAATATTACAACAAGTTTTCCAATTATAGGAACAAAAAATTATATCAGCTGTGCTGTTAATTAAGGATATAACACTTATCAGCTATGCTGTTATTTACGTATAATTTATCCACTATGATCTTATTATTGTCTCTTGCTACGCTAATTCACGTTTTCTCCATTGACTTAGATTTTGCTCACAATGCCGACAGAAATGGTACTAATGTGTACTCATCTCTTAGAAGTGCTGTCCTTCTTGGTTTGGTTGACACAAAACACCAGCTGTTGATCGTTTCGTTAGCCCACCCAAGACTGAGGGGGACTAAAGATGTAGAGTCTTGACAACCTCTATGCTCCTGCGGAGTTCCAGGCAGCTGGATTGACGACCCACGATCTCAGTTTTTATGACACGTATAAACCTGTAACAAGGAAAAATAGGGGCTAATTTCTGTCCTCAAGCCCACCTATTTCTAATGTGGATGAAATGAGCGTGTGCCTCAGTGTTTGCATGTAGGATGAATGACAACATGGCTCAGTATGATTTAGCAATAGCGAGACAAGACAGGTGTCTACTTGCAAAACATTCTTTCTGATAAACTAATACATGGATATCATTCAATAATATAAATTCAATGCATGAATACATTCAATAATATAAATTTAATACATTCAATACATGAATACATTCAATAATATGTACACCTAGGTGTGATACAACCATTTTCTTCCCCCTATAATATACCAGGCCCTCTCTGACGAGTGCTATACAAGCTGGTAACATATATCCTAACAATAACGTTATGTTCTTATGATAGGAGTATATGCGACGAGGACGGTTTGGTGATATATCAGGTTGGAGTTATAGGAGATAATAGATTGGAGTTAGATGAGACAATAGATTGAGTCCTAACAAGGACTGTTTTGGTTATATTGCAGTTGGTCTGAGATAATAGATTGAAGTATAGGAGACAATAGGTTGAGTCCTAACAAGGACTGTTTTGGTTATAGTGCAGTTGGTCTGAGATAACAGATTGAAGTATAGGAGACAATAGGTTGAGTCCTAACAAGGACTGTTTTGGTTATATGGCAGTTGGTCTTATCGGAGATAATAGACTGAAGTCATGTGAGACAATAGATTGAGTTATAGGAGACAATAGATTGAGGTATGAGTCCTATTAGTCTTTGTCTATTCAATCATAATAGGAAATACAATCATTATACTTAATTTCCCCAAGATACAATCAGTAACCTGATAGGTAGTATAAATGACACACAACAAATACCAACATTATAGACCTGCTGAAAGCCTATTTTCCTAAAGGTTATCGTAAATATATTTACCCTCCAAGATTTAAAAAGGCCAGTTTGACTCGACTAGTGAAGTAGGCTGCAGGTCGATGCCCTCAGGTAAGCAATAAATCGTGACAGCTTCTCTCCTCTTCAGTCGGTCGGTATCTCTGGCGTCGCGTCGATGATGTGTGTTTATGCATAAAATCCGCCCGATTATATAGTGTAAAGACGTTATTTCTTACTACACCTGTAGTACACCACTGTAAAGTATCAGTCTGTCTGCTCTGTAAGGAAGAGTGGTGTGTTGTTGAGATCAGGCATGCTCCAGTCTACCCAGCTGTAAATGGGTAACTCACCCTAGTCCTGAGTTAGGGAAGGCAAAGGCTCCAGGGGGAAGCAGGCCCTGAACTTGGTCACTTCAGCCGACGCAGGATGGTGTATGTATGAAGTAGAAGTGTAGAGTGTGATTACCGCGAATGGTGTGCTGTTCGTGTGCTGACCAATATAACCACTCACACTTGTCTACAAGGCACCAATGCAGACTGCTGGAATCTTAGTTTACTCAATTTATTCAGACGTACACACTGGGACATACGAGTACATCATGGTTCGTTGACATATCAATTTGTAGGTATACATAGCAGATCTGAAGTCATGACACATTCAGAAATAATGGCAGTACATCAAAGTTCAATGTCATGATACATTATGGCCGCATTCCCCTATCTGACTAAACGCGTCAGTGAAGGAATCGATAAATAACTAAAGTTACTTGACGTCCATAGTTTGTAGTATAGATTATGAAACCACGAAGGGGGGTTTCTAGCAGGATTGAGATCTCTCTGTCACTGTCCGATAATAAGATAAATAATCTGTTCTCTTGGCAGTGATCAAAACATATGATGACCGAAATCCAACATGGCTACCTCCCTGAGTTGTCGTTCACTCATGCATAGGGAGGAGAATATAAGCCAGAGTTAATTTGTAATGGGTATATAAAGGATTTCATAAATGTTTCCATACAGCTCTACGGTGATCAGGTTAATTTCACGTAGCCATAACCGCTGCAGGAAAATCTGTCATCTTCGTCGATACCAAACACGACACTAGCATAACGAAGCACCAAAAGTCAAGCTAGGCCTAACCGACGAGAGATCATCAAAATAGGAGCTGGGTTTACCTGGAGTCCGAATCATCTATATACTGACATAAGGAGAGTCTCGAACACAAACTATCGTAGAGACACCATCTCCTTCAGAAGAAATACCACTTCGTAAGACATTTTTTCCTGACGAAAGGACCAGCTCTAGAAAAACGTACCCCGCCATTTGTAAGCAGTACATCGGAACTCCTCACGACTTGTCAAGACAACTCATACTTCCGCTAGACCGGAATACAAGAATCTAGTCCCTCCTACCCATCCAAAATATACAATATAGGACTGATTCTACTTGTACTACTAATATGTAATACATATGAATTCAGGCCATAAACACAATAAGCAAATTAATATATTTTCTGGCCCTAAAAAATAAGTACAAACGCAAGCGCACTATCCTTGCGCCGGATCAATATCCAGAACGATTACTCCTATAATCAAAAGTGTGAATCAAACATGGATTATCTCGCTTTTACCATAGACAGCATTTTCATACACAAATGAATGCATGTCTATATTTTCCCATATCAAATAGCCATATCAATTTTTGTAAAATGTGCGTCAAAATATGCACGCAACAGATTACCACACCCCTCGGGAAAAAAAAAAATGGTACATTTTTTTTTTTTTTTGAAATACATCTAGGAGCAACATACAATAGGCTCACAACGCACCAATAACAATGCGCAGATGATAAGCATAAGTTTTATGACCTTAGAGAAAGTACTTCTCTAAGTATAAATATTTCCAGAGAGGTGTCACCAACGCATACTACAATATTAGCAATGACACAATTTCCACATTAGTTTATACGTAAATTTCATCTAAGATATCTTAACATCATGATCATCAAAGACGAAAACCATTGAAAAATCAGCGGTGAATACATATCAATGAACCGCTAAGTAGTGTTACAATCAATATATGATATATTACATATGTGTACACATTTCAACATAGAAACAACTGTATCAAAGTTGTATAACAGTTATGAATCATGTGGGCATCTAGACAAAATATCTGCCATCACATTTTCTGACCCACGGATAGCTCGCACCGAAAAATGAAATGGCTGTAGAGCAATCGCGTATCGCGTTGATCTCGCGCTCTTCAGATTTTTACTCTGAATAGCCGTAAGAGCCTTCTGGTCAGTTTCCACAATGAAATGCGCGCCCAGAAGAAATCTTTGCAGTTTAAGGATTGACCAAACCATAGCCAATAATTCACGGTCTAGGACCGAGTAATTCTTCTCTGCGGCATTTAATTTCCGAGAAATATACATCACCGGATGCAGAGTTCCAGAGTACTCTTGCATTAGTGCAGCTCCAATCCCGGTGGATGAAGCGTCACTACGAAGAATAAATGTCTTATCCTTAGAAGGCAATACTAGGATAGGTGAAGTAGAAAACATAGTTTTAACCTTATCCAAAGAGGATTGACATTCTTGAGTCCAATGGACTACATTAGGAGACCCTTTCTTTAGCAAGGAAGAAAGAGGTGACATAATGGAGGACAGATTCGGGATGAATCGTCCATAAAATTGTATTAGACCTAAGAGACTTCGTACTTGCTTTTTAGTCTTAGGAATAGAAATGTTAAGTATCTTACTTGTATTATGGTCTTCTGTTTTTAGGAACCCATGACCAACACGGTGTCCTAAGAAAGATATTTCGCTAAAACCAATACATGCTTTCGATGGTTTCGCTGTCAGGTTATGCTCGCGTAAGATAGACAATAGTTCATTTATACCATTATAGTGATCGTTCCAAGTATCACTGAAAAGACAGATGTCATCAAGATACGCAATGACATCTGAGCGATGAGATAGGATTCGACGCATCATGCGTACAAATGTAGCAGGGGCGTTCATAAGACCGAAAGGCATGAAATTCCATTGGAATAGACCCCTAGGCGTCGAAAAAGCAGTAAACGGTTTGGCGTGTTCGGATAGTGGAACTTGCCAATATCCCTTAGACAAATCGAGTTTAGTAAAGAAGTGAGAATTCGATAGTCTCGTAAGTAGCTCTTCTAGTAAAGGCATAGGCTCAGCATCGAATTTAGTCACTTGATTCAATTTGCGATAATCCACGCAAAGACGTATGTTATTGTCTTTTTTCCGTACTATAACCATCGGCGAAGAATATGCTGATGTGGATGGTTCTATAATTTTTAACTCTATCATCTCATCTAACTCTTTCTCTACCTGTGCTTGAAAATGTATCGGAATAGGATACGGTCTGACTCTTATAGGACTATGGTCAGTAAGAATAATGTCATGTTGAATGACATCAGTTTGACCAGGAATGTCAGTAAGGACATCCTGAAATTGTTCTAACATAGTAGAAACTTGTTTCTGCTCTCCTGGAGATAATTCTGGAGAAATTGCAACATCTTTCCATGATTCATTAGAGTGAAGAGGAATCATTGGAAAAGGTAAATTTACATCCGAGAAACTCGTTTCCTCATCCTGTATTACTGACAGAGATGAGTACTGTCCATGTTGGACTGGAAAATCGTCCGTTGCCTGGAAAACAGGTTGTAAATAATCAGGACGTTCATGGAATTCCGTGAGCATGTTGATGTGGAAGGTTTTACGCTTCCCGTCAATATCGACGATATAGTCAACATCGGAAACCTTTGATATTATATCGTACGGACCTTTCCAAGAAATGAGAAGTCTATTTTCCCTACAAGGTAGCAAGACAAATGCTTTGTCACCTGGACAAAGTTGACGCAAACATCTCTTTTTATTGGCAAATTCCCTTGCCTTCTGTTTCGCAAATTCAGAAGAAGCAGTTGCCAATTTGCATGCTTCAATAATCTTGTGTCTAAGTGCGATGACATATTCATAAGAGGATTTTGTGTCATCGACAATATTATCAGCAGTTATAAGATCATGAAGTAAGGACATAGGACCTCGCGGTTTCGCGCCAAAGACAAGTTCAAAGGGAGAAAATCCTGTATGTTCGTTGGCGACCTCTCTATATGCAAAGAGAGCCGCGGGTAAAACCCTATCCCAATCCTGAGGATGATCTTCTGTTATCTTACCTAGTAGGTTTTTCAGAGTTCTATTCAAACGCTCCACCATCCCATTGGACATAGGATGATAAATACTACTCAGCGATCTCTCTATCTTCAGAGTCGACATTACTTGAGACATGGTATCCGATATGAGTTGGGTACCATGGTCGGATAATATTTCTGCTGGAAACCCCAGACGAGAAAATATTAACCAAAGAGCATCTGCGATATCAGCAGTAGTTATGCTCTTTAGAGGAACAGCCTCCGGCCAACGTGTGCACATATCAACACACGTCAAAATAAATTGGTGTCCTCTAGCAGACTTTATCTTAAATGGACCAATGATGTCTATCGCCATTTTTTGAAATGGCCGAATGGGAATGTCTGCAGCCTGAATAGGTGCATCATGGCGTGGACCTCTGGATTTAATCTCTTGACATACTTTACAAGATCGACAATAGATTCGTATGTCCTTATTCACAGCAGGCCAAAAGAAAGATTGAAGAACTCTAGCTTTAGTACGGGAAAAACCCATATGTCCAGCACACTGCGAATCATGAGCGTGCTGTAAGATTTTAACTCTCATATTTTTAGGCACAAGGATTTGAGAATGAATGGACTTAGCGGAGTCTTGTACCATACGTACAAGTACGCCATTCTTCATCGTAATCCAAGATTTACGATTTGTATCCTTATTCGGATCACCTTTTGTTGCCAGAGTAAAGAATTTCTTTAGAGTAGGATCATCTTCCTGCTGTTTGATAAAGGAATCGTGGGAAATCTCCAAGGGATCATCTTGGATCTGCGCATCATCATCTTCAGAATGTGAAGATTGTGGCATATTGAGAGCTTGAGCCCTAGTGATTACTGCATTAGCAGATTGCATATTAACATTTTCCCAATTAGAAATTTGCTGTGGAGTGCATTCTTTCACTCCATGAATGCGACCGATGATAAGATCAGCGATCGGATTCGGCAAGAGACATGCTTGCACCTCTCCTGTAAAGAAAGGCGTAGCAATATTGATAATGGCAGTGGAGTACTTCTCCAATGTGCCACCAAATGTTACACATTTGACTATATTGCCTGTAGCTCGAGAAGGATTTACGAGTGATTGCCTCACTCCAATGGTAGTGCACCCCGAGTCGAAAAGAATTGATACCGGAGTACCATCTATTAGGCCCCTATTAAAGACAAGAGCACCCCTTCCATTATGCGCGATTGACGCATGGAGAGCGGGAAGTGGGTGACCGCAGCTTAAAGTAGACACTGTGGTTGGATCGAATAATGTTTTGCATTGCGAACACTCAGATGCTCTAGCAAAATCAAAAGCGGAATTCGCTACACTATTGGAGTCTTTTTTATCATTATTCTGATTATCGGTGTCGTGGAACTCCTGTTGTGCAGAGTTTGCCTGGTAATACGATTTACCATGTCTTTTGTGTTGTGATCTACCTCGGTTATAATTGTCTCTATAATTATTATTGCCTCTGTTATAACCCCTATTTGGGTTTGAATCATAATATTCATGATCATAATCATCATGCTCATTATATTGAGTATCCCTGTAATATTGTTTCTTTTGTCTCCATGAAGCACTTGGGTAGTTCCTATAGCTACTCCCTTTCCGAGAATTTCTAACATTATGGGCACCCCTCGCGTGTCGAGGACTATCAGCCCGATTCCAGTTCTTCGAAGAAGAACTCTGATTTGAGCGGTTATCTTGGTTTTGATACTTATCCCAATTAACCTTTTTATCAAATTTATTTTTAGCTCCTTGGAATTTGTGTGAGTAATTCTGATTATATTCTGTTGCCGAAGCAACTGGCATACTCTCTTTAATGTTAGAGTTACTAAGAATCATGTCAGGGTGTGCCGTGGCATACTGGTCACAATATTCTTCCATTTGCTTTATTGTACTAGGTTTACGCTCATGTAAGAACTCTAGGAATGATTTATTTACAGAAGACATGACCTTGTCTCTTAGCAATAAATCTGTAAGACCATCAAATGTTTTCTCTGTTTTGGATAATTCAATCCATCGTGAAAGTGTAATTCGTGCTTTTGAGATGAAATCTGAGAATTCTACACCTACCTCAGGTCTCATTGTTTTAAACAAAAGACGGTAACCTTCCTCAGACAGCTGATATCTCTTTATCAAAGCTGCCCTAACAGCATCATAATTGTCTTTGTCGGCCTCTTCAACAAAATATAACTTACTCAGAGACTCCCCTTTTAGATTTTCAGACAACTGATTCACATACTGTGATTTGTCAACATTATGAGATCGACAAGCCCGTTCAAATCTAGAAAGCCAAAATGTTATGTCATCACTGGTAGGGTTAAACGCTGGTACTTTGACCTTGTACACAAAGGGTTTACCATTACCACCAGATGCCTGATTAACATTACTCATACATGTCAATTTTAATTTCTCTAATTCAAACTCATGTTCTCTTATTGCTTTTCTCTCTTCAGCTTCTCTATCTAATCTTTTCTGTTCTGCAGCCGCTTCTAATTTTCTTTCTGTTCTGCAGCAGCAGCAACTTCTAGTTTTTTCTGTTCTGCAGCAGCAGCAACTTCTAGTTTTTTCTGTTCTGCAGCAGCTTCTAATTTTTTCTGTTCTGCAGCAACTTCTAATTTTCTCTGCTCTGCAGCAGCAGCAACTTCTAATTTTTTCTGCTCTGCATCAGCTTCTAATTTCTTCTGTTCTGCCTCAAATCTCCTTTCCTCCACTTGCATCTGCAATTTCTTAAGTTCAGCAGCAGTATCAGCTTCTTTTTTTCTAATCTTTTTTCTTCAGCTAAGGCTTTCCTTTCTTCTGCAGCAGCTTTTTTTTTCTTCTATTTGAAGTTTTCTCTCCTCAGCCGCAGCTTTTTTTTTCCTCAGCAGCAGCTTTTCTTTCTTCAACAGCAGCAGCAATTTTTTTTCTCTTCTGCAGCTAATGCTTTGTCATATTGAGCAACAGCCCATTGTTCTAAGTCTTTTCCAGTCTTATCAAGAGATTTTCCTTGTATAATGAAATAATCTAATGTAGACATATTGTCTTCTTAAATCAGAAACCTGAAAAAGTAAATAAATTACCCTCTTTCAAGTTAATGGGAGACAAGTCTATACCTTAGACCTAGTCTTAGTCCAAACTTGTATGGTTTATAATAACCAATGATAACTTGAGTACCTGTGGACAACAATAATTGTATCTCAAATACTGTGGGGACAAGCCTTACAAAGGTCTTGTATACCTCACTGTAATCAAAGATCACTTGAGTACCTGTGGAAAAAAAATATTTCCCTTTACCAATCACTTTGGGAGACAAGCCTTACAAAGGTCTTGTATAACTCAATGTAATCAAAGATCACTTGAGTACCTGTGGAAAAAATAGTTCCTTTTACCAATCACTTTGGGGGACAAGCCTTACAAAGGTCTTGTACATTTTGTTTTATAACAATAACAATCAGAGAGTACTGATCTGTACTATACTATCAGTGTATACCACTATACGTCATATGTCAACTAAAGACATTACAAATGACAAACAAGAAAAGACAATCTGAAAACATTTGCAGAGATCAAATTAAATTAAATAGAAGAAATGAAAAAATGATCACAGAAACCGTGATGATAACTGCAATAATAAAATGACAAGACAAATAACGCCACAGTGTATAAACATAAGGGTGTAAAAAACTGAAATGAAAGAAAAGATGAGACCTACAATTATACAAACAAATCAAACAAAACTAAGGGACACAAAATTATTAACAAAAACAACGAAGAAAAGAACACCTCATCACAACTAACAGAAATAGCAGCAAATTGTTGCTAACAAATTTCCAATTAAGAAAATGTGTACCTATCGAATACTAGTACCAGACCAATGTAACTCGGCATACCTTGTACTAGTCACACAGAACATAAACTAATTTAATACATAACAAATAACATGTAAGCATAAATAGCATATAGCATACAATATCATTTATGTCATGAATGGAATGTGTTGCAGGTATAGTGTTGTAAAGCAGGCACAGTTTATTTAAATAATAATAACTTGCCACTTTATTCAGTAATAGATTTAATTCTAAACTATTACACTGTCAATTTTTTCTCTTTTGAGCATATGAAGATCCCACGATGAACTATGCACTTTATGTTCCACAACACTGTGATTCTTCTGTACGTTGAGAAATGTCAACAATATTGCTCCAGATATTTTCTACACTTGATACCACTGTCCTGTGTAATACTGTCTGTACAGCGAAAAAACTGTCAACAAGCGCTGAAGCAGGCCCTGAACTTGGTCACTTCAGCCGACGCAGGATGGTGTATGTATGAAGTAGAAGTGTAGAGTGTGATTACCGCGAATGGTGTGCTGTTCGTGTGCTGACCAATATAACCACTCACACTTGTCTACAAGGCACCAATGCAGACTGCTGGAATCTTAGTTTACTCAATTTATTCAGACGTACACACTGGGACATACGAGTACATCATGGTTCGTTGACATATCAATTTGTAGGTATACATAGCAGATCTGAAGTCATGACACATTCAGAAATAATGGCAGTACATCAAAGTTCAATGTCATGATACATTATGGCCGCATTCCCCTATCTGACTAAACGCGTCAGTGAAGGAATCGATAAATAACTAAAGTTACTTGACGTCCATAGTTTGTAGTATAGATTATGAAACCACGAAGGGGGGTTTCTAGCAGGATTGAGATCTCTCTGTCACTGTCCGATAATAAGATAAATAATCTGTTCTCTTGGCAGTGATCAAAACATATGATGACCGAAATCCAACATGGCTACCTCCCTGAGTTGCCGTTCACTCATGCATAGGGAGGAGAATATAAGCCAGAGTTAATTTGTAATGGGTATATAAAGGATTTCATAAATGTTTCCATACAGCTCTACGGTGATCAGGTTAATTTCACGTAGCCATAACCGCTGCAGGAAAATCTGTCATCTTCGTCGATACCAAACACGACACTAGCATAACGAAGCACCAAAAGTCAAGCTAGGCCTAACCGACGAGAGATCATCAAAATAGGAGCTGGGTTTACCTGGAGTCCGAATCATCTATATACTGACATAAGGAGAGTCTCGAACACAAACTATCGTAGAGACACCATCTCCTTCAGAAGAAATACCACTTCGTAAGACATTTTTTCCTGACGAAAGGACCAGCTCTAGAAAAACGTACCCCGCCATTTGTAAGCAGTACATCGGAACTCCTCACGACTTGTCAAGACAACTCATACTTCCGCTAGACCGGAATACAAGAATCTAGTCCCTCCTACCCATCCAAAATATACAATATAGGACTGATTCTACTTGTACTAATAATATGTAATACATATGAATTCAGGCCATAAACACAATAAGCAAATTAATATATTTTCTGGCCCTAAAAAATAAGTACAAACGCAAGCGCACTATCCTTGCGCCGGATCAATATCCAGAACGATTACTCCTATAATCAAAAGTGTGAATCAAACATGGATTATCTCGCTTTTACCATAGACAGCATTTTCATACACAAATGAATGCATGTATATATTTTCCCATATCAAATAGCCATATCAATTTTTGTAAAATGTGCGTCAAAATATGCACGCAACATATAGGTAGGTGAATTCTTAAGCAAGGCTTTCGGTTGGTTCCTGGCGGAGCAAGCTGATTGGTTTCCTCCGGTTTGGTACCTGGTCTCATACAGCCTAATTTTATTCAGTTTTAATCCGTCATCTTGCGTGAACATGATGGCCGTTAATTTATTCTGTCTCAGAGACTGATGAACGTTGCTCATTGATTGGTTGAAGCAAATCTGTATCTCGACATAGTGATTAACAAAGTAGTGGGTTACACTCGTTTCACGACATAGCCCCCTCCTTTCCTAGCTGTGACTTGTCATAGCTGACGTGTAAACCCCTGCTGTGGTTAATCCTTTTGCGTCTGTCCTTCCAGTGTACTAGGGTGTCGACTTACAAAATCAGCTCCTACATTGTCTCTTCCCGGAATGTAATTCACGGTAAAGGAATAAGGTGCCAGAAGCAGACTCCACCTTAACAATCTCGAATTTAGCTTTTTAGATGCAGCCAAGAATGTTAAAGGTTGGTGATCGCTTTGGACAATGAAGTGTGATTAAACTCGTAGTGTCCGTCTGATGTACTAAATGCCAGCATTTTCCTAACTTCTGGTTTCACTGGTATTTGGTAGTATCCCTTGCTTAGATCTACCTTCGATAAATACCTAGCCTTACTCAGTGTAGAGAACAGCTGGTTGGTGTCAGGTAATGGGTCCACCTGAGATTCTGTGATCGCATTAAGCTTCCGGTAGTCAATACATAACCTGTGTTCACCACTCGGTTTTCTCAATAGCACCACACTTGAGCTATAGGGAGATTCAGACTTTGAAATAATTCTCTTTTAAGAGATAGTCAATCTCATCCTCGAGTGTTTGTGCTTGCTATTGTTCAGTCCATATCCGCAGCAATGCTTCCAGTGGACTGTGTATGGGGACGGCAATACTACAACGTTGCCGGACCCACACCTATTTCTATAAAAAGGGGCAGTATACCGAAGTGGGGCCTGTCTCCCTCAACTGTTTGGTACAGCCCTGGTTCCTACCTCCTTTGGTTCGGCTTTGTTTCTGCAGCTTTTTTAATACTGGTTGCTGACTAACCAAATTTTCCAAATGATCCAGGCCATGGTGTTCCGACAAATATCTAGTCGGGGTGGGATGTCTCTCGTCCCCTCTCTGTACAATACGGAGAGTTGCCATGGTTACTGGTGTAACAGTAGACTTGTTGTGATTTCGTTTTCTCGTTATCACTGCTTCTACCTGTTGTTTTTTCGTGTGTATCTTCTTTGTGGGCCTACGTCCGCAACAATGCTTCCCTAGGTCCTGTAACTGGTCTACGCTTCTGAATGAGGTTACCTGGTTACATTCTGAACAGGATTTCATATACCGACTTATGTCTTCAATTATTCCTGGCCAGTAATATCGCAATGCTATATTTTGACCAGTGGCCCCTTTTCCTCTGTGGCCACTGCCTGATGTAGCATGCTCTTGCTCCATAATTTCCTCCCTACAGAATTTTGGCACTACCAGCTGTCCATGCCTTTTAGGTCCTTTTCCAGCTTGTCTGTAGAGTAGGCCATTTTCCATATAGTAGTCTCCTTTCTATGGAGGGTTATGGGCCTTTGGCAATTTGCCAAAACAAGGCTTCAATGTGCTGTCTGCTGTTTGAGCCTTTTTCATCTTTGTACGATGAATGGTTATTGGATCTCCCTCCCCCTTTTTGGTGCTCGACCTGGTATGGTTTGCTGCCATGACAACAGGTTTTATTGGGTCACCCAAAAAGACATATCTACATCCTATTACCAGCGGGTATATAGGATCATCACTTACTGCTGCTCTTATCACTCCTTCTACATAGCGAGTTCTCACGTTGATCCTTGCTATGGGAAGTGTCATGGTGCCGGTTCCCTGCATTGCCCCTTGTATGTCCACTGTTTCTGTGGTAAGTTGGTCAGGGTGCACTATGGTTGCACTCACGACTGAGTCGAATTCCAAACCTGAATCATATAAGCACTGAATTTTAGTGCCATTACATGTCACTTCCTCACAGACAGGGGGATGATGGAGGTCATTCTGACTACCTGCCAGATCCTTCCTTACCTTTTTCCCTGTTGTGAGACACGCAGCGTAATAAGGAGGGTTGTTCCTTCTGCAGTCTGCAGTATTGTGGTTACTCATTAGACAAGTTTTACACCACTTTCCTTCCTTCCGGTAAGGTGTCTTATCCGATCTTAGAGGGTTTTTGTCCTTTTGGTTAAATCTTTGTTTGTTCCTTGTGGTATGGTCTTTTTGTTCATATTTGGTATAGTTTTGTGATGATGTGAAGTTTTCATCCTGCTTTTTTCTATTTCCTAATACTTCTGCCTGAGCTGCTTGATATCTCTCAGCAACAGTTACAATATCTTCCAATCTCTCTGCTCCTTGTTCCATGATAAACTTCCTCATTTCTTGAGGCATGGACTCTTTTCACTTGCTCCATCATTACCATTTCTTTCAGATCCTGACACTTTCCTAAACTACTCCATTTTTCCAAATAGGTTTCCAATCTAGCAGAGAATTGGTGATAGTTTTCTCCTGGAAGAAGTTTAGCTGTTCGGAATTTCTTTCTATATGATTCTGAGTTCTTTTCATATCTCACAAGCAGTGCCTGCTTCAGGATTTCATAATCTTCCTGGTCATCTCTTGAGAGCTTCAAATACACATCGTAGGCCACACCTCTCAATCCCTGAGATAGTTTAAGCCTCCACTTTTCTTTCACTAAGCCATAGGTAGTGGCCAGTCTTTTGTATCTATCCAGGTACGACTCAATGGCGTCTTCTTTCTCAACAAATGGGTCCAGATGAAAATTCATGGCCCCACTTGAGGTGCTCTGGCTGGAGCTACTCTCAGAGTGAGGTGAGCTACCACCATTATTGCCAGTATTTGCCTGAATTTCAAGCTCTTTTAATCTCAACTGATGGTCTCTCTCTGCTTGTAATTTCCTTTCCTCAGCTTCAATTTTCTTTGCCTCATTTTCAGCCTCCCATTTCTTGGCTTCAATTTCCAGTCTTTTGTCTTCTCTCTGAGCTTCCAGTCTTTTGGCTTCTCTTTCAGCTTCCAGTCTTTTGGCTTCTTTCTCTAATTGCAACTTTCTTTCTTCCCTATCCATGTGTTTGTCCACTTCTGTTGTGACATACTGAGTAAGAGCATCACCTGTCATGTTTAATTCCTTACCCATCTGCATGATCGCAGTCCTGAACTTCACTAGATCAGCCATGGCGTTACTTAGATAGGGTATGTATATCTACTATAAACAAATTATTGTAATTAAACTTAATTAAATTAAATGAACAAAAAATTTCCGTGCAACTTTGTGAGCATCAACTATTTACTGAGTACTAAATGGTACTCCTCCTAAGAAAATAATAAAAAAATCCTATTAAAGAATTTCTCAAAAAATTTTTTTCTTATGTTATCTATGGGTGGCACAAGATAGAGTGTAGATAGATGAATAGACTAAGTATGGCTCAAAGATATACAGAAATATCCCAGGAACGAGCCCCCAGTGTGGCGAGAGGTTTTATTTGGCTTAGGATCAGTATAGTACTGAAAATTACAGAAATAGAATTTCTGCAGAAAATGGTGAAGTCCCAGTGTCTGAGAGAACTACTGGTATCACAACTTAGTTACGGCTGTGAATGATCTGATCTCGAAACAATAGTAGAGAGGAGATCGACATAAAGTGCCACCTCCGCTGTGTAACTAACTGTGATATTAAACAAAACAAGGAAACAGATTTTTACTTAACAATGATAAAATTGACAAGTCGTTCAAAATACAATTTCCTTATATTTTATTTAGTATATACACTATCTACTCTTGTGCTGAAAGGTGAATGTTGAAAAATGGAATGTAATGAATTTGTAAGTTTACATATGATTTACAAATATTTATATTTATATAGATACGTAAATAAATATTACAACAAGTTTTCCAATTATAGGAACAAAAAATTATATCAGCTGTGCTGTTAATTAAGGATATAAC
This sequence comes from Oreohelix idahoensis, assembly GCA_024509875.1. Lineage (NCBI taxonomy): Eukaryota > Metazoa > Mollusca > Gastropoda > Stylommatophora > Oreohelicidae > Oreohelix > Oreohelix idahoensis. Next base: position 133,287 of record JAMPIV010010290.1, read on the forward strand.
ACTTATCAGCTATGCTGTTATTTACGTATAATTTATCCACTATGATCTTATTATTGTCTCTTGCTACGCTAATTCACGTTTTCTTCATTGACTTAGATTTTGCTCACAATGCCGACAGAAATGGTACTAATGTGTACTCATCTCTTAGAAGTGCTGTCCTTCTTGGTTTGGTTGACACAAAACACCAGCTGTTGATCGTTTCGTTAGCCCACCCAAGACTGAGGGGGACTAAAGATGTAGAGTCTTGACAACCTCTATGCTCCTGCGGAGTTCCAGGCAGCTGGATTGACGACCCACGATCTCAGTTTTTATGACACGTATAAACCTGTAACAAGGAAAAATAGGGGCTAATTTCTGTCCTCAAGCCCACCTATTTCTAATGTGGATGAAATGAGCTTGTGCCTCAGTGTTTGCATGTAGGATGAATGACAACATGGCTCAGTATGATTTAGCAATAGCGAGACAAGGCAGGTGTCTACTTGCAAAACATTCTTTCTGATAAACTAATACATGGATATCATTCAATAATATAAATTCAATGCATGAATACATTCAATAATATAAATTCAATACATTCAATACATGAATACATTCAATAATATGTACACCTAGGTGTGATACAACCATTTTCTTCCCCCTATAATATACCAGGCCCTCTCTGACGAGTGCTATACAAGCTGGTAACATATATCCTAACAATAACGTTATGTTCTTATGAGAGGAGTATATGCGACGAGGACTGTTTGGTGATATATCAGGTTGGAGTTATAGGAGATAATAGATTGGAGTTAGATGAGACAATAGATTGAGTCCTAACAAGGACTGTTTTGGTTATATTGCAGTTGGTCTGAGATAATAGATTGAAGTATAGGAGACAATAGGTTGAGTCCTAACAAGGACTGTTTTGGTTATATTGCAGTTGGTCTGAGATAACAGATTGAAGTATAGGAGACAACAGGTTGAGTCCTAACAAGGACTGTTTTGGTTATATGGCAGTTGGTCTTATCGGAGATAATAGACTGAAGACATGTGAGACAATAGATTGAGTTATAGGAGACAATAGATTGAGGTATGAGTCCTATTAGTCTTTGTCTATTCAATCATAATAGGAAATACAATCATTATACTTAATTTCCCCAAGATACAATCAGTAACCTGATATGTAGTATAAATGACACACAACAAATACCAACATTATAGACCTGCTGAAAGCCTATTTTCCTAAAGGTTATCGTAAATATATTTACCCTCCAAGATTTAAAAAGGCCAGTTTGACTCGACTAGTGAAGTAGGCTGCAGGTCGATGCCCTCAGGTAAGCAATAAATCGTGACAGCTTCTCTCCTCTTCAGTCGGTCGGTATCTCTGGCGTCGCGTCGGTGATGTGTGTTTATGCATAAAATCCGCCCGATTATATAGGTAGGTGAATTCTTAAGCAAGGCTTTCGGTTGGTTCCTGGCGGAGCAAGCTGATTGGTTTCCTCCGGTTTGGTACCTGGTCTCATACAGCCTAATTTTATTCAGTTTTAATCCGCCATCTTGCGTGAACATGATGGCCGTTAATTTATTCTGTCTCAGAGACTGGTGAACGTTGCTCGTTGATTGGTTGAAGCAAATCTGTATCTCGACATAGTGATTAACAAAGTAGTGGGTTACACTCGTTTCACGACACACTTCATGGGACTCAGGGCAAATAAAAACTATCGTGTTACAAGCTATGCGAAGTGGAATATCTTTTGCAACGGTTTCATATTGATTCTTGTAAAAATGTACACAACGCACCCCCCCCCCCCCATCCCCAACCGAATGGAAGAAGCGATCCCCAATCGTTGCGACCCATCAGAACGCCCCCAGACATCTTGAAAACGCCCCCGTTGAGAAACACTGTTCTAGGAGAACCTCCAGATTTGGCTCCTGGAATGTTGGAACATTGAACGAACATGGGAAGACGGCACAAGTGTCAGCAGAAATGAGAGACTACAAGTCAGTCCTTGTTCTGGAACCCCCAGGGTAACAGAAGAAGAGGTAAACCAAGAAACATATGGAGAAGAGAACTGGAGACAGAAGTGAAAATGTTGAGGAAAACGTTGAAAGAGCTTGAGCTGATGGCACGTGACAAGAGGACTTAATATATGTTTGTGGAAGGCCTACACTCCTTTGGGAGCTTAAGGGTTTTGATTGACAATATCACGCTGTAAGAATATGTGGTCTGGCATTAGCTTCCTCAAAAAAAAGTAAGGGGGGGGGGGGCATCTGCCATGGTGGCTCTATATGGTGCGAAAAAAGGAAAGAATAATACAACAACAAAAGGAACATCAAGGTTATTTAGATTTCTAGGTAGGCAAGTTAGCACACAACACATTAAGGCGGTAGCAGAAACATAAATGTGTGATGTCATTCCCGTAAGCCAGCGGTCGGCAACCCAAGAGCTGTGGGGGTCAACTTTAGAATCACTAAGCTCTCTAAAAAAATCTACCTTATAAAATCATGTTTGTTTTCAGGTTTCAGATTATTTAGAATTTGTAATAAGTGCAGCACTATTGTAACATCTATCTCTGCCGGGCGATCTGCTTCCTACAACCCCATCGATAGAGCGGTAGAAAATTCAAGCTAAAAGATATTTTACCGATTGTTAACTTCACTTCAAACAAAATATCAATTCCTATCTTACGTAATTCATCATTATCATTCCTTTTCGCTCCCTGTGCTGAAACGTTGCTCTCCATCGATTTCTATTCTGGGCTGTCTTTTTCAGCTGTGCCCAAGTCATTCCAATTTCCTATGTCAGCAGTACAAAAGAGTCGTGATACAGTGGATCCCTTTTCACTGCAACATCCCTGGAAATGAAGAGGCTGACAGATTGGCAAAGGAAGGGGGAAAACTTCCTCAACTTGACACAAATATAACCTATGAGGAGTCCAAGAGTTTTATCAAGCGCAGGTACAGGCACAAGTGGGAAGAAGAGCATCCAGGCCACACAAAAAATGATCCGTATTACCAGCTCAGCAGAAGGGAACAAGTAGTAATCTTCAGACTTCGCACAGGTCATAACAGATTGAGATACCACCTATTCAACAAATTAAAGATAGGAACTAATGATGAGTGTGACTGTGGCACCGATAAAATGACTGCCGAACATCTGCTTCAAAGGTGCCCAACATATGAGGAACAGAGAAAACGCATATGGCCATCACCAGTACCATTCCTGGAGAAAATCTATGGAGATATCAACAGCCTCAGGCTGACCACTGCTTTCTTTAAACTTATTCAAGTTGACATCTGAGGGTGAACGAAAAAGAAGATTCCAATTTCCTTCGCCTCCTCTTCCACTGTTCTTTTCCAAGTTCTCCTTGGCCTCCCCACTCTTCTCTTCCGCCGTGGGTTCCAGTCAAGGACACTTCTCCCTACGTTTGATTGTTCTTTTCTGAGTGTATGTCCTATCCATCCCCACATTCTTACTTTAATTTTCATTTGTATTGACTGTTGCCCGCATCTGTTCCTTAGCTCTATATTTTTTATTACATCTGGCCATCTTATACGAAGGATCCACCAGAGACATCTATTTACAAATATCTGTAGTTTGGAGGTGATACTCTTTGAGACATGCCATGTCTCTGAGCCATACAGCAAGAGTGACTTTACATTTGAGTTAAAGATTCTAATTTTGTTCTCTCTGGATATAGATGAGGAGTTCCATATTGGTCGAAGGGCATTAAACGAGCATCTGGCTTTATTTATCTTAGAACAGACCTCACCATCGGTTCCCCCCTCCTTTGTCAATGTTACTCCTCAAATATGTAAAGCTTTCTACTTCTTCAATAACTTGACCATTGATCTTCATCGAGTCCATCTGCCTATTACACAGCCCTACCAAAAAAAAAATCTTTTTTGGTGCCAAACATTTTACTCTTGATTGTACATAAATGAGGCCTGCTCAATCCAAATATCACATTTACTTGTCTGTAGCAGCTCTAGTTTTTGAGATACAGACATTTTTGTATTTCATTAATACAGGGTGACCCAAAAAAAAAACCGGCCCGCGCGCGCACAAAGAGTGCGCGCGCGGGCCCGTTTTTTTGGATCACCCTGTATTATTACAATATTTTCTATATAAGGCTCTGTAAAAAAAACTATTGCTGTCTAGTCCTTTACAAAAGAAAACTGCTTGTTTACTCTCAGTTTCAGTTTTCCAAGAACCTTCCCAGAATTGCCTTTTTTAGATTTTAAGCCACTGCATGCATGTTAGTATACTACTTATTTTATTACACTTCTAACAGAGAATGGCATCATCTTCAAGAACAGCATGTTTTCTTTCACCGCATTTATTTTGTTATATTTGTGGAGAGTACACTTTCAAAGAAGAACATAGGAAGCATATTACTGTTTTTGTGAAAAAGGCATACTTTGCTTACTTTAAAGTAAAACTAGGTGATCAGGACAAGTCTTGGGCTCCTCATATTGTTTGCAAAACATGTGTTGAACATCTGCGACAGTGGACTTGTGGGAAAAGAAAATGTTTAAAATTTGGAATTCCAATGGTTTGGAGAGAGCCCAAGAACCACTATGATGACTGTTATTTCTGTGTTGTGAATATTAAGGGAATTAATGGAAAAAATCACAAAAAGTGGAAATATCCAGATTTAGATTCTGCTAGGCGACCTGTTCCACACGGAGATGACATACCAATTCCAACTTTCAATCAGATTTCGGATTCCCTGCTAGAAGATGAGACAGCAGTGGCATGTGGAGCGACAAGTGACAGTGATAGTGATTTCGAAGATGATTGTTCAGATGCTCAACGCTTCGACCAGCTTGAACTAAATGATCTAATCCGAGATCTATATCTCTCCAAGGAATCTTCAGAACTTTTGGCTTCAAGATTGAAAGAAAAAAAATTACTGACTGCTAAAACAAAGGTTACATTTTATCGCAGCAGAGAGCAAGGTTTTATTCCATTCTTTTGTAAAGAAAACAACCTTGTGTTTTGTACTAATGTAGGTCTTGTTAACAAAATGGGTGTAAGTTATACACCAGATGAGTGGCGATTTTTCATTGACAGCTCTAAAAGAAGTTTGAAGGGTGTTCTCTTACACAATGGTAACAAATATGGCTCAATTCCAATTGCTCATTCTACTACAATGAAGGAGGAGTATGCAACAATAAGCACAGTTCTGGAAAAATTGAAGTATTTAGAACATAACTGGATGGTTTGTGTAGAACTTAAAATGATGAACTTCTTGCTTGGCCAGCAAATGGGATTCACCAAATATCCATGCTTTATATGTTTGTGGGATAGCAGGGCAAAAGATATGCACTGGACAAAGAAACAGTGGCCGTTGAGGGATGAATTTAAAGTTGGAGAAAAAAATATTGTCAATAAGCCTCTCATTGATCGAAAAAGAGTTCTACTGCCACCATTACATATAAAGATTGGCTTGATGAAGCAATTTGTTACGGCACTGAACAAAGATGGTACCTGTTTTAATTACTTATGCAGAAAGTTTCCAGAATTGAGCATAGACAAACGTAAAGCTGGAATTTTTGATGGACCTCAAATTAGAAAGTTAATAAACGATCCAAATTTTATTGATTCCATGAACAAAACAGAGTCCACAGCCTGGTCATCATTTGTTTTAGTTGTGCAAAACTTTCTGGGTAACTTTAAAGCAGACAATTATTCTGAATTAGTTGGAAACATGCTGTCGAGTTTTTGTGAACTTGGATGCAACATGAGCATAAAATTGCACTACCTCCATAACCATTTACATTTATTTCCGGAGAATCTTGGCGACTTTAGTGAGGAGCAAGGTGAAAGATTTCACAAAGATATAAAAACAATGGAAGAGAGATACCAGGGACTTTGGGATGCCCACATGATGGCAGATTACTGTTGGACCCTTGAGCGTGACTGTCCGGGCATATCACATTCCAGGAAGTCCTCGAAAAGATCCTTTTTGCGTGTTGACTAAACAAGTGCTAGTGATAAAGTTTTATTACATTTTTGGTAATATATGCAACGTAATTACATATAATATGAATGCAGAATAAAGTCAAAATGCCACTGATAGCACCTAACTCTAGGATTGTACATAACAATTGCCCTACCAATATGGTCATTCTTAGTTATCTCAAAAACTAGAGCTGATAGAAAAAATCTGATTACATTTTTGGAATCAGCAACCCAAAATTACCCAAGAACAGCTATAAAATTTAAGGCACCAAAATGTGTGTATACCAGTGTTATTTATCATCATTTCCTTTGTTTTATTTACCTTCATGTGTAGTCCCATCTTTGCTGCTTCTGTCACTAATCTATTTGTTTTCTCCTGCATATCTTGCATATGTAATAGCACGTACAAATCATCTGTAAAGTCAAGACCCTCCAGCTGTTTGTTAAAAGTCCACTGTATTCCTGTTTTCTCTTCTTCTGATGTTTATCTCATAACCCAGTCTACGACCATGAGAAAAATTGTTGGTGATAGCAGACATCCCTCTCTGACCCCGCTGTGTAATGTACAGGGCTCTGATAGTTTTCCTTTGTGCACTACTTTGCACGAGGCCTCCTGGTAGAAATCTTGAATGATTTTAATGAATTTCTCTGGGATTCCATAATGTCTCAAGATTTTCCATTTCGCAGTATGGTCTATACTATCGAAAGCTTTTTCGAAGTCCACAAAATTTATATTTAAGGGGGTCTGCCATTCGTTTGATTGTTCTATGATGATTCTGAGTGTTGCTGTCTGGTCTGTACATGATCTTCCTGCACGAAATCCTGCCTGGTCTTCTCTGAGTTTGTCATCCACCGCTTTCTTAATACGGTCAAACAAAATTCTGATCAAAATTTTTCCAGCCACTGCTAGCAGTGTTATACCCCTCCAGTTGCCACATACAGTTAAGTTTCTTTGTTTTGAGCAGCTTGATAATGTGGCCTTCCTTCCAGCTCTTTGGGATGGCCTCTTTTTCCCAGATTTTCTTGAAGAGTTGGTGTAGCAGCTCTGTAGTGTATGGTATATCTGCCTTCAGGGCTTCTGGTGGTATTTCATCTGGTCCTGCAGCCTTCCCATTTTAGCTGTTTTATTGCCCGAGAGATCTCTTGTTTAGTGAGTGGGTTCATGTTGCACTGTAGTGGCTCTTCTGCTGGTTCTATGATGGGTTGCTGTATTGGTTGGTTTCGTTTTAGGATTTCCTTAAAATATTCAGCCCATCTGGCCCATTGTTTCTCTTCATTGCTAATGTTTTGTCCTTCTCTGCTCTTCGCTGTTGTATTGTGGTTTAGCTGTTTCTTAGATAAAGTTCTAGTGATATTATACAAGTTTTTAAGTCTCCTTTTTTGTCGCAATCTCGGCTTCCCCTGTTAGTTTTTTCAATAAATTCTCTTTTATCTTGCCCGGCACTCTTTTTCACTTTCCTGTTTAGCTCCCAGTATATTTTGAGCAGTTGTGTTTTCTATTCTGCATCTTTACAGTTGGTTACTTGTTGTCTGATGTCTCTTCTTTCTCTTATGAGGTTCCATGTGTTTTCTGTGAGCCACTCCTTCTGTTGTTTATTTCTTTTGCCAAGAACTTCCTTACATGTATTACTGTATGCTTCCTGAATTGTGCACTAATGATTATCTATACTTTCCTCTTCAAGGTTCTCCAGTGCTTCAAATCTATTTCTCAACATTAGGTTGAACTGGACTGTTGTGTCCTTCCTTGTTCATAAGGTTCTGGATATTATATTTCGGGCTTGCTCCTTCTGCTCTGTCCCCAATTTTATCCTTAGTGATGCTAGAGGAAGGTGGTGGTCTGACGCTTCGTCAGCTTCTCTCTTTACTCTAACATCTTGTAGGCAGCGTCTCCATTTTCTTTCTATGGTGAAGTGGTCTATCTGATTTTGCGTGTGCCCATCTGGGGAGTTCCATATGGTCTTGTGTATGTCTTTATGTGAGAAGATAGTCCCTCCGATGACCAGGTCATTCAAACCACAAAAGTTTACAAAGAGTTCTCCATTTTCATTTCTGTTTCCTATGCCATTCTTTCCCATGGATTTGTTCACAGTTTTTGTTGTCTTTTGCATTTAAGTCTCCAATTACTATCTTAATGTCTGTAGTAAAATCTGCGAGAATAGACGCTCATTTCAGTAAGATTTTTGTCATAAAATGATAATAAATAAATCCGCCCTATTGTGTCTGACAGTGATGCTCTCACACGCCAGCAACGCTGCCTTTTGTGCAGTGCTAAAACCATAGAACGATCCCACGGTAAAAATCTAACACGCGTTTTAGTTTCGGTTTCGAAAACGTACTACCAATATTTAACATTTTGCCAGATCTGCTGCATGCATATCTGCAGCCTAGCCTTATAATTAACGATTTTGCGGAAGTGTGCCGCAAAATAACTATCTGAATTAACGTATTCTGTCAACTTTAACGCTGGTAATAAGTAGTAATCCTTACATTTTTTGGTAGTGTTACACGATACAATACAAATTATTAACGCCAATTCTTAATCCGCCATGCCAACACCCCGCCTCGCTTGACAGTCCGCCATGCATATATACACGCTGGAGCAAAGCCAACAGAGGCAAAACACGCAGACAATTTTATTGCCTCCTCGCGGTAATGTTTCTGACGTCACAAAAACAAGTAGTTATTTGAAAAATACATGCTGGCGAGATGAAAGAGAGGGGAAGATGGCGGTCTTGTGTAAAATTTTTATTTGACGATGACCGGTGACAAAATTGAAAATCTAAAACCATAATGAAACTGATCATAAAAATCATATGGTAGTATAGCTTAGAGTCCACCGAGCAAGAATGTGTTTTAAATAATATAATAGTCCCAGTATTAGCCAAGTTATTGAGAAAATACTAAATGTCTACGGACGCACGACCAGGCGGACTGTTGTTCCTGCTTGTTTTTTTTTTCATAACGTTAGTGGGGACACCGGCTTAGAAGGGAGGCATTGAGATAAATTCAAATTCGCTTGGGTAACAAGAGTATAGGAGGAGAGGGGAGCGGTAGGAAAATTGTTACCAAAAACTAACATCGTTTTGTATTGGCATAACTAAAGCAGACTGGCCAATCGACTACCAGACGCACAGTATGTTTGGAATTATTTTTGTTTTTCAAAAACTGCATTTGAATTCTGGTAGTCGCAAGCTTTCGATTGGCCAGTGCTACTAAATATTAGCAAAAAGCTTTCACTATTCATTGCCAGTTGAACAGTATTTTTATTCAGATACGCTGAGAACAGCTGTGATAAATTTAAAAGTAAATTAAATAACTAAATAAGTATTTCACAGTCTGGGCGGAGCAGAAGAAACTGAGGCCATTTCTTTGCAAAGTCAGCGTCATTTGTTTATATTTCTTGATTTGTGGTAAGAATGCTTTATGAATTTAATATGTTTAATCCCATTACCAAAGTTAGATACTGCTATTGGGAAAAAGTGAAGGACGTGCCGGGAGCAGACATTGTTGAGTCCTCACGTTGAAATGTATCTAACTAATGTATGTTGTCATGATTATGTTTGAATATTATTGTATTAGAGTATATTAGTAAGCCTCCGTGTTCAAGGAACACTGTTCAACATGCCTGAAGCATTTATATTTAAAAAGAAAAAGATGAGAAAAATATATAAAAGGAAATGTGGTTACCCCACATTATATTATTGAGGAAAACTATGTAAACGTACAGTGGCGTATCTGCCATAGGGACCTGAGGGGTGGTCACAGCAAGGTGGGAGTCATGAAAAATTAGGGGGTGAGTGCACCTGAAATGCACGCGAGGCTGACCCCATACCCACGTATGAAATTAAATAAAAGAATAAGTGATCAGATGTAAAAGGCCAGGGTATCCTTTTGTTGCAGAGGTTTTGTTTCCTGTTGCCAGCTGGTGACAGGAAACCTGAGGCGTGACGATAACGCCAAGAAGTCTCCGACACTTCATGTATGCTGTCAAGAGATAACAGCAGGAGCTTGGGCATGTGACGTGATATCGATATTTCTGCAACTACACACTATCTTATCATTCAACAAGAAACCCCAGGTGATATGTTAAGGACCTGGGTATATCTGACAGTTTCGGTTTAAATAAACCTTGGTATTTCAAAACATACTCAGGAAGTTGATGGGGTATGATGATAATACAGCGCTTCATACACAGTGACTCTCCATCTTAGAAGAATATAGTGTAAACTGTGAACATTCCAACAGGAAAGACATATATTAACTTTGTAGTTATTTGGGCAGATTGTCCTCACAATTTTAGTTAATCTTTTATTTAAACTATCTTGTCCTCATTTTCAAAGACCTGTCCAAACGATATGACTGGACAGGCAAAATAAATTGTACAAAAAATTATCAAATTTAAAGAAAAACTTAACCACAGGTTTTATTCACTTCCTCATAGAAACTTAAAGTGTTTTTGTGTTGTGTACCATCATTTCATTTCTCCCCTAGACACTAAGTACATCATACACCAGACACTAGAGCCAAAATAGCGACCATGTGAGATCTAGGGAGGTAGCGTTAGGTTCCCTGCAAATATTTCATCATCATCTTTTAGAGTCAGGGGACTACATGTGCTTGACCTCACACGGTTAATACAGACACGGATTTCATTCTTTTAGGATACCATCATAACCTCCCCAGCAAAATCAAACTTTGCTACATAAATTGGTAGGCGTGTCTGGGATTTGAATTTCTCCTAGTACTACATTCATTGGGGTCTGGGTTAGCATTAACAACATTCTAATTTTCCCAGGGAATCCCCATATATTATTACCTAAGATTTGGGAAGTCAAGAAACTGTCAGAACCCAGAATTAATTAGATAAATTTATACTTATTTAGAAAGTTAGTTAGAACATTTTGCATTTATCAGAATGGCAGATCTGGCCAAGTTTCGATCTGCGGCTGTTCAGACTGCAAAAAAATGTATATGGAGGGTCAAATCTTAATTGACTATGTCACCTCAGAATGTGATAAATTTATTACTAGGGAAGAACATAGGTTAGCTGAGGAAAGGAAAATGCAATTAGAAGATGCTAGGGAGACTAAGAAATTAGAGGCTGATAGGGAGGCTGAGATTAAGAGGCTGCAGTTGGAGGAAAAGAAACTTGAGGCTGAGGCAAAGAAACTTGAGGCTGAGAAGGAGGAAAAACGTCTACAGATGGAGGCGGAACGAGAGAAAGAAGAAAGGAGATTGGAGGCGGAACGAGAGAAAGAAGAAAGGAGATTGGAGGCGGAACGAGAGAAAGAAGAAAGGAGATTGGAGGCGGAAAGGGAAGATAAAAGATTACAAAGAGAACATGAGATACGACTAAGAGGGTTAGAGCTGCAAGGCCTGCTCCTGAAAATGGAACTAGCCCATGCACTTCCGACTCAGCTGCATGCCAGGGGGCTCCTCATCAGCCATGGGGTTCCATTTAGATTACTTTGTGGAAAAGGATGATGACATTGAGTCGTATTTAAGCAGATACGAAATATTAGCCACTACTTATGGGTTAGAAAGAGAAAAATGGGGTGTAAAGTTGTCTCAGGGTCTTCGGGGAACAGCTTATGAAGTGTTTTCCAAAATGACCAGGGATGACCAAGACAACTATGACATGTTGAAGCAAGCTCTTCTGTTAAGATACGAAAAGAACGGAGAGTTTTATAGAAAGAAATTTAGGAATGCCAGGCTACTGTCGTGTGAGACCTATCACCAGTTCTCCGCCCGGTTGGAGACGTACATGGATAAATGGGCTTCTTTGGGGGAAAACCAAAGATCTCAAAGAGATGATACTCATTGAACAGATGAGAGAGTCCATGGCTCCAGACATGAGAAAATTTCTCATGGAACAGGGCGCGGAGAGGCTGGGTGAGATCATAAATGTCACCGAGAGGTATCAGGCAGCCCAGGCAGAGGTAGCTGGTATCAAGAAAAAACCAGTAGATCAGTATAAGGCTCCTTTTTTTTCGTACGCCCGCTAATACTCGAGGCGAAATCTCAGGTTATTATTTATGTCTAACCTGACATTGATTTTACGTGAGTATCCCTTTATTTCTTGTACAGAGACAGGTGTCCCTCGCCATTCAGGCAAATACTCGCCGATTTCGGAGGTACCCATTGCAGCTGGGTCGGCTCAGGAGCCACCAGTCCCTGGTCGACGACACTCCTTCAAATGTCCTCGCCAGGTCTCGAGTTAATCCAGTCCAAATCCCGGTCGACGAAAAATCCTCAAATGCCGTCGCCCGGGTTTGATCCTGTATCACCCGGTCGCCAGAGCGGTGTTGTAACCACTACGCTAGCGCGGCTCCCATAAGGCTCCTCAAAACCATAATAAATTTGATAACAGACATAAGCAGAACTTTGATAGGCTTCGGAATGATTTTAAAAATAAAACCTCACATTTCAATGACAGAAAGAATGATGAAAGAAAGCATTTTAACCAAGGAAAGAGGTGGTGTAAACATTGTAGGAAGGACAACCATAACACCGAATTCTGTAAAAGTAAACCTTCTGGATGTGCTATGAGAAAGGGGAACCAGGAAGTAAAGGACAAACCTGCTGGACAGCAGGAACCTTATCACCCCCCAGTTTGTTAGGATGTTGTATGCAATGGGGTCACCATAAGGTGTCTCTATGATACAGGTCTAGATTTTGATGCTGTCGTGAGCGCGCACTTGGTGAACCCAGATCAGTATACCACAGAAACAGTGGAGATACAAGGGGCGACCAAGGACCTACCACTCATGAAACTTCCCATTGCAAGGATAACAGTAAAAACTCGCTATGTGGAAGGGATAATCAAAGCAGCAGTGATAGACGCACCCATCTACCCTCTGATACTGGGGTGTCATTATGTCTACTTGGGAAATCCCAAGAGACCGGTGGTCTTGGCAGCAGTCCAGACCCGATCACAATCCAGAAAGGAAGAAGATGAACCTATAAATACTCATCCAGAGGAGATGAGAAAGGCACAGGCTGAAGATAGGTCACTGAAGCCGTGCTATAAGAAACTCCCAAAGAGCCATACTCCTCCTAATAAAGGAGAATTCTATAAGAAGAATAAATTGTTATATAGGAAGGCCGGCACTGGTTCAGCTGGTCACGGGCAGCTGGTCCTTCCCAGTTCATATAGGGAAAAGGTAATGGAGTTAGGTCATGCTATCCCCTTCAGTGGTCACATGGGGATTAGCGCAACAGGACAGCGTATAGCTTGTCGTTATTTCTGGCCAGGGATAATGGAAGACATAAAGAGATATGTAAAATCCTGTCCCGAATGCCAGAGAGTAGCTCCAAAGCATTGGACTGCTCCAGCAACTCTTGGGGAAATGCCCATTGTGGGAACCCCTTTTGACAGAGTTGCAGTGGATATCGTGGGACCTCTCACTCGGACCAAGAGGAGGAACAGTTACATCCTTACTCTGGTAGACACTTGTTCCATGTGGGGAGAGGCGGTAGCCCTGTCATCAATCGATTCGAAACATGTGGCAGAGGCATTACTTACGATATTCACAAGGTTAGGATTCTTGCATAAAATCTTGACTGATAATGGCTCTCAGTTCAAGGGGAAACTAACAGAAGAGGTTTTCAGGTTGTTCCAAGCCAAGCACTTTCATTGTAGTCCGTATCACCCCCAAGGGAACGGCCAGGTAGAGAGGTTCAATGGGACTCTCATTTCTATCCTCAGAAAGCTGGCACATGAGAAACGTGATACGTTGGACCACTACTTGCCCGCTGCATTGTTTGCGTACCGGGAAGTACCACATAATTCAACCGGAATGGCACCCGCAACACTGTTATTTGGGAGGCCAATAAAAGGTCCTTTAGAAGCTTTGTTAAGGACCTGGACAGATGAGAAGGCAGAGGAGACTGTTACCTCATCTTATCAATATGTGAACGAACTGACCACTCGTTTAAAAACTAGTTGGAAACTGGCAAATGATAATTTGAGACAAGCCAGGAAAAAGCATGCTGCTTATTATAATAAAAAAGCTAAGGATAGGGAACTTGCTGTAGGGGAGAAGGTACTTCTTCTATTGCCAGGCAGCAACAATAAACTTCAGATCGGATGGCAAGGGCCATATACAGTTTTGGAAAAGGTATCCAGAACAAATTATAAGATAGACAAAAAGGGAAAGGAAAAAGTCTATCATGTGAACCTTTTGAAGAAATATCTGGACAGACAAATCCAGGAAGGAACACACCTATTGGCCTTGTCTATTGCAACCGAAATGAAAAATGACCCTCTCTCCTCATTCGAATATCCACTGAAACCCAGTGAAACATTTGCCCAGGTGAAGATCAGTAATCACCTGACAAAAGGACAGAAGGAGAAGGTTCAACAGGTCCTTGAGAAACATACAGATGTGTTAATGGATAAACCGGGGCACACAAATTTGTTGGAATATGATATGAAACTACTAGACCCAGCACCTATCTGTATGAGGCCCTATTCTATTCCTTTCGCTAAGGAAAAAGCTTTGAAAGAGGAGATTGATTATTTGTTACAAGAAGGGATTATTTCTCACAGCGAGTCTCCTTGTAGTTCCTGTGTGGTTTTGTTGCGGAAACCATCGGGAGAACATAGACTGTGCATAGATTACAGGAAACTGAATGCTGTCACAGAAGGTCAGGTGGATCCATTACCTGATACTACTCAACTATTTGCCAGGCTGAACAAGGCAAAATATTTTTCTAAGGTGGATCTTAGCAAAGGCTATTACCAAATTCCAGTAAAGCCTGAGGTTCGACCTTATTTAGCCTTTAGCACCTCGGAAGGTCACCGAGTGTGTTTTCAAGGATGATGCGAAAATTATTGGATCCCCTGAAAAATCCATGTATTTCGAATTTTATGGACGATATCCTCATTGCTACGGAAACATTTGAGGAACACGTTACCTCTTTGAATATGCTGTTTGATAGACTCAGAGAGGCTAACTTAACCTCTAGGCCAACAAAATGTTGTATTGGTTGTAAAGAGTTGGAATTCTTGGGACATACTGTACATCAGGGTAGCATGACCCCTGATCCCAAGAATCTGGAAAAATTAAAAAGAGCACCTAGACCACAAACAAAGAAAGATGTGCGATCTTTCGTGTCATTGTGTGGTTTCTACCAAAAGTACATCAACAATTTTAACTCTATATGTGCTCCTCTGACAGAGTTAACTCGCAAAGGTCAACCTGATACAATAAATTGGTCCGCACAGTGTGAATTGGCTTACCAGGAGTTAAAAGAGAAACTTACAAGCAGGCCAGTATTGCAATTGCCTGACTTGAATCTAGAATTTATCGTGAGAAGTGACGCAAGCAATGTGGGCCAAGTGCTACATTGTTGCAAAGGTCCTCCTCACAGGATGGGGAATTGAACCCAGTTGCTTATGCAAGCCGCAAGTTGAACAAGGCGGAAAAAAATTATTCAACAAGTGAAAAGGAATGTCTAGCTTTGATATGGGCAATAAAAAAATTCCAGATTTATTTATATGGCAGGACATTTGTGGTCCAAACGAATCATTCACCACTTGTATTCCTGTCACAGGCCAAGCATGAAAATTCCAGATTATTGAGATGGTCCTTGTTATTGCAGCCATACTCATTTCTGATAGAATATATTCCCGGCTCTCGGAACGTAGGTGCAGACTTTTAAAGTAGACATCCTTGTGATGAAGATCAGAAAAACGCGTAAGACTTCATGGAGCTAAGTTATCTCTCAGATTATAACCTGCTAATGATTGCATGTTTTAGGATGGGAGGTGTGTAGTAAAATCTGCGAGAATAATCAGTAAGATTTTTGTCATAAAATGATAATAAATAAATCCGCCCTATTGTGTCTGACGGTGATGCTCTCACACGCCAGCAACGCTGCCTTTTGGGCAGAGCTAAAACCATAGAACGATCCCACGGTAAAAATCTAACACGCGTTTTAGTTTCGGTTTCGAAAACGTACTACCAATATTTAACATTTTGCCAGATCTGCTGCATGCATCTCTGCAGCCTAGCCTTATAATTAACGATTTTGCGGAAGTGTGCCGCAAAATAACTATCTGAATTAACGTATTCTGTCAACTTTAACGCTGGTAATAAGTAGTAATCCTTACATTTTCTGGTAGTGTTACACGATACAATACAAATTATTAACGCCAATTCTTAACCCGCCATGCCAACACCCCGCCTCGCTTGACAGTCCGCCATGCATATATACACGCTGCAGCAAAGCCAACAGAGGCAAAACACGCAGACAATTTTATTGCCTCCTCACGGTAATGTTTCTGACGTCACAAAAACAAGTAGTTATTTGAAAAATACATGCTGGCGAGATGAAAGAGAGGGGAAGATGGCGGTCTTGTGTAAAATTTTTATTTGACGATGACCGGTGACAAAATTGAAACTGATCATAAAAATCATATGGTAGTATAGCTTAGAGTCCACCGAGCAAGAATGTGTTTTA
Source organism: Oreohelix idahoensis (assembly GCA_024509875.1). NCBI lineage: Eukaryota > Metazoa > Mollusca > Gastropoda > Stylommatophora > Oreohelicidae > Oreohelix > Oreohelix idahoensis. The sequence continues at coordinate 149,701 of JAMPIV010010290.1, forward strand.
AATAATATAATAGTCCCAGTATTAGCCAAGTTATTGAGAAAATACTAAATGTCTACGGACGCACGACCAGACGGACTGTTGTTATTGCTTGTTTTTTTCATAACGTTAGTGGGGTCACCGGTTTAGAAGGGAGGCATTGAGATAAATTCAAATTCGCTTGGGTAACAAGAGTATAGGAGGAGAGGGGAGCGGTAGGAAAATTGTTACCAAAAACTAACATCGTTTTGTATTGGCATAACTAAAGCAGACTGGCCAATCGACTACCAGACGCAGAGTATGTTTGGAATTATTTTTGTTTTTCAAAAACTGCATTTGAATTCTGGTAGTCGCAAGCTTTCGATTGGCCAGTGCTACTAAATATTAGCAAAAAGCTTTCACTATTCATTGCCAGTTGAACAGTATTTTTATTCAGATACGCTGAGAACAGATGTGATAAATTTAAAAGTAAATTAAATAACTAAATAAGTATTTCACAGTCTGGACGGAGCAGAAGAAACTGAGTCCATTTCTTTGCAAAGTCAGCGTCATTTGTTTATATTTCTTGATTTGTGGTAAGAATGCTTTATGAATTTAATATGTTTAATCCCATTACCAAAGTTAGATACTGCTATTGGGAAAAAGTGAAGGACGTGCCGGGAGCAGACATTGTTGAGTCCTCACGTTGAAATGTATCTAACTAATGTATGTTGTCATGATTATGTTTGAATATTATTGTATTAGAGTATATTAGTAAGCCTCCGTGTTCAAGGAACACTGTTCAACATGCCTGAAGCATTTATATTTAAAAAGAAAAAGATGAGAAAAATATATAAAAGGAAATGTGGTTACCCCACATTATATTATTGAGGAAAACTATGTAAACGTACAGTGGCGTATCTGCCATAGGGACCTGAGGGGTGGTCACAGCAAGGTGGGAGTCATGAAAAATTAGGGGGTGAGTGCACCTGAAATGCACGCGAGGCTGACCCCATACCCACGTATGAAATTAAATAAAAGAATAAGTGATCAGATGTAAAAGGCCAGGGTGTCCTTTTGTTGCAGAGGTTTTGTTTCCTGTTGCCAGCTGGTGACAGGAAACCTGAGTAGTGACGATAACGCCAAGAAGTCTCCGACACTTCATGTATGCTGTCAACAGATAACAACAGGAGCTTGGGCGTATGGCGTGATATCGACATTTCTGCAACGACACACTATCTTATCATTCAACAAGAAACCCCAGGTGATATGTTAAGGACCTGGGTATATCTGACAGTTTCGGTTTAAATAAACCTTGGTATTTCAAATCATACTCAGGAAGTTTATGGGGTATGATGATAATACAGCCCCTCATACACAGTGACTCTCCATCTTAGAAGAATATAGTGTAAACTGTGGACATTCCAACAGGAAAGACATATATTAACTTTGTAGTTATTTGGGCAGATTGTCCACACAATTTTAGTTAATCTTTTATGTAAACTATCTTGTCCTCATTTTCAAAGACCTGTCCAAACGATATGACTGGTCAGGCAAAATAAATTGTACAAAAAATTATCAAATTTAAAGAAAAACTTAACCACAGGTTTTATTCACTTCCTCATAGAAACTTAAAGTGTTTTTGTGTTGTGTACCATCATTTCATTTCTCCCCTAGACACTAAGTACATCATACACCAGACACTAGAGCCAAAATAGTGACCGTGTGAGATCTAGGGAGGTAGCGTTAGGTTCCCTGCAAATATTTCATCATCATCTTTTAGAGTCAGGGGCCTACATGTGCTTGACCTCACACGGTTAATACATACACGGATTTCATTCTTTTAGGATACCATCATACCTCCCCACCAAAATCTAACTTTGCTACAATGTCTCTCCTGTGTGTTTTGTCCAATGTTCCTTGGAGTTCTTCATAGAAATCCTGCTTCGTATCTGTCACAAAATTAACCGTGATACAACGTTAAAATATCTCCAATGATACAACGTAGGGATAAAAACTAATGCGTAAGCTGCTAGAATACATGATCGCCCACGCCGCGGGTCATCACCCGCCATGGAAATTAAATTGTTAGACTTGAAGGCAAAACGGAACGGGATGAGAACGGAGATCAAAAGGAAAAATCTGACTGAACGCGTGCTTGAAATTAGCAAGGCTAAAGGACGTAAATTGGTGGGGAAAGGAGGAAAAAGTCACGTTCCCCAAGTTGACATAAAGTAATGAAATCGACAAAAGGGACCTTGGATATTATACGCCACAGTCATTTTTTTGGACGCTTTTGCGATAACTTAGTCCGTTTATTTGAATGCAGTGATGAACGCATTCCAGAAGATTCTAGAAAATATTTGAAAAGTAACTTTTCTTAATAATAATGTTAGGAATATAAAACCTAGCTGGCCGGATGGCCCATCTTGAGCAGTGAAATAATATGCTTTCATTTATACAGACGGACAGATAATAAGAAAGATATTGACAAAAGACTGTGTTGTTCATATCAACGATCGTCTGCATTGAAAAAAAACCTGTCACTAATTTTCAAAAAATTGTGGCCTTGAAGACGCAAGTGCTAAAATCTAGTTGGAATGAAGAGACGGGGTTGGATGGTGAATTGTGGCTAAAAATAACTTTAAAGGGCAAAATTGTGTAGGGGAAGGCAGAGTTGGTTCAAAAAACAAGTGTGTTTTTTTTGTGAAACGCAAGTAGAGACGGACGGACCAACAGACAATAAGGCATACTTGACTGAGGTATGACTGAAATGACTTCTTGGTAGGATATTTGAATTTGAAAAAATAAAAGGCAGTGATTGGCCATAGATGAATATATTATCGGCGCTCAGACGCGCATTTTGTGCCAGTCATTATAAGTTGTCCTAGTAGACACAGTGAATTATTAAGTGGTGTAATTCCCAGAAGCTATTGAAATATTTAGAGGGACGCCATCCTAACGCCAGCAGCTCAGCTGAGTTTTGCTAGCATTTAACTGTGTTCTATATTCATAATTCTGGTAAGACTGAAATTATTTCTTTGTACATTTTAATATTTGTGTAAGGTTTCGAGTGATTTGATACTGCAATAGCATAATCTGTCCCTTACAACAAGTAAGGATTCGCTCTAGACCCCCCGCCCCAGTTCAGGGTCTAGAGACAAATAAAATACATAAACTCCAGCAAGGATTATGAAGGACAGATCAAGTGTTGAGATCAGTGGAACATATCACCTATCCTATTCTATGGCAGGAAGCTAATGAACATATTTCAGAATACGTAGTCTGGGAGAACTTATCCTATGTGAAACCAACTTGGTAAGATGTGTTGTTTGGTCAGAAAGATCTGACCCGTCTATGTGGTGTTGTTGTTGTGTAGTGTTGTGTCCAGAAATGGTTAGAGGATGGAATTCTGACACATGACTAATACTTTGATTGCAGAACTGTGAGTTTCAGTTGGCACCAATGCGGTGTCAAATGAGTTGTTGAAAATTACAAGAGTGGACCCGTGCAGTGACATTTTGTCAGAGCAGCCTATTATAGCCCCCAAGCACGGAGAGGTGGGGCCACCATACTTCTATTATAGCCCCAAGCACGGAGAGGTGGGGCCACCAGACTTCTGATATTGCCCCCAAGCACGGAGAGGTGGGGCCACCAGATCTCAGCACCAGAGCTACACCTTCAAGCTACGTGAGCGCCTGGTCTGCTGAGAATTCACCAACTCAACTTATTTGCTAACACACCCATAAAAATTCCATCCAATAACTGGACAATGTGTAGTCACCATAGACAGGGAGTGATGAGGCCACCCCAACAGCACATCCATTAAGTGTTCTCCCAAAATAGATTACAACTATAAACAGTAGTAATATTAACTAGTCTAGTAACATACATATGTACACACCTTGCATTTATTATGTAATATTCATGCATTTCTTTCATAATTGCAAAACCTTTCAAATGTTCTGACCAAATTAAAACCTTGGTTCAGAACAAATAAATTTGAAGAAAATTACTATCAAAAATTTTACACACTTGAGTTAGTTCAGTGTATTATAACATTTATTAATATTATTAGACTTAGTAAATATCTGTGTGTGTGTGTGTGTATGTAAACTACCACAACACATTACATATCATTACCCTAGACATTTAACGTAGCCACATTCAGTAGTAAAAAAAGATAGGTGTGAGGTCGTAGTGGTAGCACGAAGGGCCTTCTGACAATTCACAGCTACATTTTATCTCAGGAGCCTTCACAGCTGACCTCATGCATCACACTTAGTAATATCACCATCATACAATACCATCAATCCACTACATATATTGGGGTCTCTTTGTCCCGGGATAATTAGCCTATCAAATATATTAGGATCTCCTGGGGGGAGAATTAGATTAGGGGAACACATTATAAAAATTAAAAGTGTCCCTTAAAAATTAAAAGTGTCCCTGAAAATAAAAGTTGGTGAATCTTCACAGCCAGTGGTAGTTAATTAATTAATTAGAATTATTTTAGTCTAGAGTAATTTGAATTACTTTAGTAGTTGGAAATTTTATTTTGCACATTGCTAGATTTGTTTAAAAAATATGGCGGAGCTGGCCAAATTCAGATCAGCTGCTGTGCTGACGGCAAAGGAGATGGGAATGGATGGTCAGATTTTAATTCAATATGTAACGGCTGAATGTGATAAGTATATTGAACGGGAAGAAAGAATATTAGAAAAAGAGGCTGAAAGAAAATTAGAGTCTGAAAGGTTGGCTGAAGAGAAGAGGTTAGAGGCTGATAGAGAAATTAAGAGGCTGCAGATTGAGGCAGAAGACAAACGACAGCAAAGGGAGGCAGAAGATAAAAAGGCCGAAAGGGAGATAGAAGATAGAAGGTTGCAGAGGGAGCACGAATTACGACTAAGGGAGCTGGAGCTACAAGGCCAGGCTCCTGAAAATGGTGCCAGCCCTTTTGCCTCAGATGCTACGCCCAGTCTGGGAGCCTCAAACTCAGCTATGGGGTTTCATTTAGACCATTTTGTTGAAAAAGACGATGACATAGAGGGGTACCTAGGACGTTTTGAGTTATTAGCTACTACATATGGGTTAGAGAGAGAGAGGTGGAGTTTAAAGCTATCACAGGGACTGAGAGGTACTTCTTACGAAGTCTTCGCAAAAATGAACAGAGAAGACCAGGAGAATTATGACATGTTAAAGCAGGCTTTGTTATTGAGGTACGAAACAAAAGGGGAATTTTATCGTAAGAAATTTAGAAATGCCAAACTGTTGTCTGGGGAGACATACCACCAATTCTCTGCCAGACTGGAAACCTATTTGGAGAAATGGACTGCTCTGGGGAAGACCCAAGATCTTAAAGAAATGATCATGATTGAGCAATTGAGAGAGTCCATGGCTCCAGACATGAGAAAATTTCTCATGGAACAAAGTGCAGAGAAGTTGGGGGAGGTTTTAAATGTCGCTGAAAGGTATCAGGCAGCCCAGGCAGAGGTAAGTGGTGCTAAAAAGAAGCACATAGACAATTTTAAAGCTCCACAGCAATTTAATAAATTTGATAATAGAGAGCAGGGAAATAAAGGTAGGACAAACTTTGAACGGCCAAGAAATGACTACCGAGACAGAAACTCACAGTTCAATGACCAAAAATCTAATGAAAGAAAACCGTTTAACCAAGGAAAAAGATGGTGTAAATGGTGGAAGAAAGATAACCATAACACCGAATTTTGTAGAAGGAAACCTTCAAACATTGCTGCAATGAAGTCGGGGACTCAAAGATTAAAGGTTAATCCTAAGGGACAGCAGGAACCTTATCACCCCCCAGTTTGTGAGGATGTTATTTGTAATGGGGTCACCATAAGGTGCCTTTATGATACAGGTTTGGATTATGATTCAGTTGTGAAGTCTAGCCTAGTGGACCCAAGTCAGTATACCACAGAAACAGTGGAAATACAAGGGGCAACTAAGGACATACCACTCATGACACTTCCCATCGCAAGGATAACGGTGAAAACTCGCTATGTGGAAGGAGAAATCAGAGCAGCAGTGATAGATGAACCAATCTACCCTCTGATATTGGGGTGTAGATACGTCTTCTTGGGGAATCCCGAGAGACCTGTGATCATGGCGACAGTGCAGACCAGGTCACAGAAGAAGGAGGAAGAAGGTGAACCTATAAATGCTCATCCAGAGGAGATGAGGAAGGCGCAGGCTGAGGATAGGACACTCAAGCCATGTTTTAAAAAATTGCCCAAATGCCACACACCTCCGAGCAAGGGGGAATATTTTATGAAAAACAAACTCTTATACAGGAAGGCCGGAACTGGAACAAATGGTCACAACCAGCTGGTTCTTCCCACTTCATATAGGGATAAAGTGATGGAACTCGGGCATGCGATTCCCTTCAGTGGTCACATGGGGATCAGCGCCACAGGACAGCGTATAGCTTGTCATTACTTCTGGCCAGGGATAACGGAGGATATAAAAAGATATGTCAAATCCTGCCCAGAATGTCAAAGGGTAGCTCCAAAGCACTGGACTGCTCCTGCAACTCTAGAGGAAATGCCCATAGTGGGAACACCTTTTGAGAGGGTTGCAGTGGATATTGTAGGACCTCTCACTCGGACCAAGAAGAGGAACAGTTACATCCTTACTCTGGTGGACACTTGTTCTATGTGGGGAGAGGCGGTAGCCCTGCCATCAATTGATTCAAAACATGTAGCAGAGGCACTACTTACAATATTTACCCGATTAGGATTCCCGCATCAAATCTTGACGGATAATGGTTCTCAGTTCAAGGGGAAACTAACGGAAGAAGTTTTTAAGCTATTTCAAGCCAGACACTTTCATTGTAGTCCGTACCATCCGCAAGGGAACGGCCAGGTAGAGAGGTTCAACGGGACTCTCATTTCTATCCTGAGAAAGCTGGCACACGAAAAATAGGATCTGTGGGATCAATTCCTGCCCGCCGCATTGTTTGCGTACCGGGAGGTACCACATAGTTCAACCGGGATGGCTCCCGCAACTCTGCTATTTGGGAGGCCAATAAAAGGTCCATTAGAAGCCCTATTAAGGACCTGGACAGATGAGAAGGCGGAAGAGACTGTTACCTCATCTTATCAATACGTGAACGAACTGACCACTCGTTTGAAAGCTGGATGGAAACTGGCAAATGATAATTTGAAACAAGCCAGGAAGAAACATGCAGCATATTTTAATAGGAAGGCAAAGGACAGAGAACTGGCAGTGGGAGAGAAGGTGCTGCTTCTACTACCCGGTAGCCAGAATAAATTACAAATTGGATGGCAAGGTCCATATACGGTTCTAGAGAAGGTGTCTAGAACAAACTATAAAATTGACAAAAAGGGGAGGAGAAAGTTTATCATGTAAACCTGTTAAAGAAGTATCTGGACAGACCACTCCAGGAAAGCACCCCCTTACTGACCTTAGCTATCGCAACTCAAATGCAAAAGAAACCACTCACCTCACATGAATACCCATTACATCCTTGTGAAACAGCAGCACAGGTAAAAGTCAGTAAGCACCTGACTAAAAACCAGAGGGAGAGAGTTCAACAGGTTCTGGAGGAACATACAGATGTATTAACAGATAAACCAGGCCATACAAATTTGCTACAGTATGACATGAAACTGGTAGACTCAAACCCAATCTCTATGAGAGCCTATTCTATTCCGTTCGCGAAGGAGAAGGCATTGAAGGAAGAAATGGATTATTTGTTGAAGGAGGGGATTATTTCACACAGTGAATCATCTTTTAGCTCTAGTGTCGTATTGTTGAGAAAACCGTCTGGGGAACACAGACTGTGCATAGATTACAGGAAACTGAATGCTGTCACAGAAGGACAAGTGGATCCATTACCAGACACAAAACAGTTATTTGCCAGACTGAACAAGGCAAAATACTTTTCAAAGGTGGATCTTAGTAAAGGCTATTACCAGATCCCAGTGAAGCCTGAAGTGAGACCTTATTTGACTTTTAGCACTTCGGATGGACATTATGAATTCAACATGCTACCATTCGGACTGAAAAATGCTCCGAGTGTATTTTCAAGGATGATGCGCAAATTGTTGGATCCCCTGAATAACCCATGTATCACGAATTTCATGGATGATATTCTCGTCGCCACAGAGACATTTGAAGAACACATTGAAGCTCTAGAAATGTTATTTAATAGGCTTAGGGAGGCGAACTTGACTGCTAGGCCAACAAAATGTTGCATTGGATGCAAAGAGTTGGAATTCTTGGGACACACTGTATATCAGGGTAGCATGACCCCTGATCCCAAGAACTTGGAAAAACTGCAGAGAGCACCTAGACCACAAACAAAAAAGGATGTGCGATCATTCGTGTCGTTATGCGGATTTTATCAAAAATATATCAAAGATTTTAACTCTATTTGTGCTCCTCTGACTGATCTGACTCGCAAGGGACTTCCAGATAAAATTAATTGGACTGCACAAAGTGAGTTAGCGTTCCAAGACTTAAAGGAAAAACTCACTAGCAAGCCTATTCTCAAACTGCCTGATTTGACACAGGACTTTGTCTTAAGAACCGATGCCAGTAATGTAGGACTCGGAGCGGCTTTGTTGCAAAGATCATCTTCACCTGATGGGGAACTGAAACCAGTCGCTTATGCAAGCCGCAAATTGAATAAGGCGGAACAAGGATACTCCACAAGCGAAAAAGAATGTTTAGCGTTAATCTGGGCAATAAAGAAGTTTCAAATCTATCTGTATGGTAGGACTTTTGTGGTCGAGACGGACCATCAGCCTCTCGTATTCTTATCTCAGGCTAAGCATGAAAACGCAAGATTGCTGAGGTGGTCTTTATTGCTTCAACCTTATCAGTTTAGTATCCAATATATCCCAGGCAAATTGAATGTCGGTGCAGATTTCCTCAGTCGGCACCCCTGTGATCAAAATTAGAGTAATGGCAGGCGTAAGGAGAGATTTTGTCTATGTGTATCACTGGTTTTAGAACTTGCCTTAGGCATGTTTTCAAGTGGGGAGATGTGTCACAAAATTAACCGTGATACAACGTTAAAATATCTCCAATGATACAACGTAGGGATAAAAACTAATGCGTAAGCTGCTAGAATACATGATCGCCCACGCCGCGGGTCATCACCCGCCATGGAAATTAAATTGTTAGACTTGAAGGCAAAACGGAACGGGATGAGAACGGAGATCAAAAGGAAAAATCTGACTGAACGCGTGCTTGAAATTAGCAAGGCTAAAGGACGCAAATTGGTGGGGAAAGGAGGAAAAAGTCATGTTCCCCAAGTTGACATAAAGTAATGAAATCGACAAAAGGGACCTTGGATATTATACGCCACAGTCATTTTTTTGGGACGCTTTTGCGATAACTTAGTCCGTTTATTTGAATGCAGTGATGAACGCATTCCAGAAGATTCTAGAAAATATTTGAAAAGTAACTTTTCTTAATAATAATGTTAGGAATATAAAACCTAGCTGGCCGGATGGCCCATCTTGAGCAGTGAAATAATATGCTTTCATTTATACAGACGGACAGATAATAAGAAAGATATTGACAAAAGACTGTGTTGTTCATATCAACGATCGTCTGCATTGAAATAAAACATGTCACTAATTTTCAAAAAATTGTGGCCTTGAAGACGCAAGTGCTAAAATCTAGTTGGAATGAAGAGACGGGGTGGGATGGTGAATTGTGGCTAAAAATAACTTTAAAGGGCAAAATTGTGTAGGGGAAGGCAGAGTTGGTTCAAAAAACAAGTGTGTTTTTTTGTGAAACGCAAGTAGAGACGGACGGACCAACAGACAATAAGGCATACTTGACTGAGGTATGACTGAAATGACTTCTTGGTAGGATATTTGAATTTGAAAAAATAAAAGGCAGTGATTGGCCATAGATGAATATATTATCGGCGCTCAGACGCGCATTTTGTGCCAGTCATTATAAGTTGTCCTAGTAGACACAGTGAATTATTAAGTGGTGTAATTCCCAGAAGCTATTGAAATATTTAAAGGGACGCCATCCTAACGCCAGCAGCTCAGCTGAGTTTTGCTAGCATTTAACTGTGTTCTATATTCATAATTCTGGTAAGACTGAAATTATTTCTTTGTACATTTTAATATTTGTGTAAGGTTTCGAGTGATTTGATACTGCAATAGCATAATCTGTCCCTTACAACAAGTAAGGATTCGCTCTAGACCCCCCGCCCCAGTTCAGGGTCTAGAGACAAATAAAATACATAAACTCCAGCAAGGATTATGAAGGACAGATCAAGTGTTGAGATCAGTGGAACATATCACCTATAATATTCTATGGCAGGAAGCTAATGAACATATTTCAGAATACGTAGTCTGGGAGAACTTATCCTATGTGAAACCAACTTGGTAAGATGTGTTGTTTGGTCAGAAAGATCTGACCCGTCTATGTGGTGTTGTTGTTGTGTAGTGTTGTGTCCAGAAATGGTTAGAGGATGGAATTCTGACACATGACTAATACTTTGATTGCAGAACTGTGAGTTTCAGTTGGCACCAATGCGGTGTCAAATGAGTTGTTGAAAATTACAAGAGTGGACCCGTGCAGTGACATTTTGTCAGAGCAGCCTATTATAGCCCCCAAGCACGGAGAGGTGGGGCCACCATACTTCTATTATAGCCCCAAGCACGGAGAGGTGGGGCCACCAGACTTCTGATATTGCCCCCAAGCACGGAGAGGTGGGGCCACCAGATCTCAGCACCAGAGCTACACCTTCAAGCTACGTGAGCGCCTGGTCTGCTGAGAATTCACCAACTCAACTTATTTGCTAACACACCCATAAAAATTCCATCCAATAACTGGACAATGTGTAGTCACCATAGACAGGGAGTGATGAGGCCACCCCAACAGCACATCCATTAAGTGTTCTCCCAAAATAGATTACAACTATAAACAGTAGTAATATTAACTAGTCTAGTAACATACATATGTACACACCTTGCATTTATTATGTAATATTCATGCATTTCTTTCATAATTGCAAAACCTTTCATATGTTCTGAACAAATTAAAACCTTGGTTCAGAACAAATAAATTTAAAGAAAATTACTATCAAAAATTTTACACACTTGAGTTAGTTCAGTGTATTATAACATTTATTAATATTATTAGACTTAGTAAATATCTGTGTGTGTGTGTGTGTATGTAAACTACCACAACACATTACATATCATTACCCTAGACATTTAACGTAGCCACATTCAGTAGTAAAAAAAGATAGGTGTGAGGTCGTAGTGGTAGCACGAAGGGCCTTCTGACAATTCACAGCTACATTTTATCTCAGGAGCCTTCACAGCTGACCTCATGCATCACACTTAGTAATATCACCATCATACAATACCATCAATCCACTACAGTATCTTTATCTGCATTGTTTGTAGGGGAATAACATTGAATAATGGTGGTGATTTTTCTTCCTTTTCTCTGGAATCTTGCCGTTATTATCCTCGGTGATACTGATTCCCATTCTATTAGTGCTTTTCTGGCTTCCTGGGACATCATAATAACAACCCCTTATGTGTGTGTGGTCTTCATCCTCGTGTCTTGAATATATGACATTTTTCCCTGTATTGGTTATGAATTCACCAGTTCTATTTATTCTCGTTTTTGCTAGTCCTAAGAGTTTTATTCCATATCGTCTCATCTCTCCAGCTACCTAAGCTGTCCTTCCGGCCTCCTTCATTGTTCGTATGTTCCAGGTGCCTATTCTAATTTTTGCCCTCGTCGTTAGAAGTGGTGTCGGAGCCTGACTTCCATTGACTGGCTTTCACCAGGTCTCTGCGTCATACGTCCCCCTTGCTAGTGTTCTTCCTGACTCTGGCTTTTACCTCTTTCCTCAACTGTTTCAATTTCTGTGACAAATATGTTTTTCCGGCAGGGCTGTCAGCCCTGTTCTCCAACCTCCTTTAAGCTGGAGGAAGGGTTTTTTTTCCCCACTTTATCTGTCCCTTCCATTTTACCTGCTCAGTATGGTTGAACCTACCAGGAGCACAAGCTCCTGCTGATGTAGCTCACCACATAATCAAGGCACTCAAGCCGACCCACCACTTGAAGGTGGAGCACCATGGTCGGATCTTATGCAGCTAGTTCAGGAATAAATTGAACTTTAGTATGCTATCTTGCGGTTTCTCACTAGGAATGTTGTGCACGTACCTTTAAACATGGGGACAAAGTACTTTAAAGTGCAAAAGGAAAGGGCTAGTCCGCAATTTACCTAGGTGAAAAACTCTTCTTTTACCCCTTCTGCCACCTAGAAAAGGCTCACTACATACCTCCTGGCAAATGGGTACATTGACACTACCATTCAGAAAGGAGGTATCCCAGGTACACCGGGATGTCTACAGCACGCCACAATGATCTGGGAAGCAATTCAAAAGGCAAAGTCTGACAGAACAAACCTCCATGTAATCTGGTTGGATCTAGCAAATGCTTATGGGTCCGTTCCACACCAGATGTTGTGGCAGGCCCTAGAAATGTATCATGTTCCACAAGAGATTGCAGCAATGCTGAAGCTGTATTTCGCAGGGTTCTCTGTCAGATTTTCAACCAGAGAGTACACAACGAAGTGGATTGGCCTTGAGGTTGGAATTGCGATAGGATGTACCATCTCTCCGATACTATTCGTGATGGCTATGCAGGTAATCCTCAATGCGGCTATAGGTCCAAAGCTCAGTGGAATGTGTCACATGTCACCGCTCAAAGCATTTATGGATGACACAACAATTCTGACATCAGATGAACATCAGGCCCGGAGGATGTTAGCACGTCTGGATGAACTAGTCAGCTGGTGCAGAATGAGCTTCAAACCCAAGAAGTCGAGAAGCCTATCAGTCAGGAAAGGGAAGATAGCAGAGATCATATTCATGGTTTCCAACCAAAGAATCCCTACTGTCATTGAGGAACCTGTTAAAAGTCTTGGCAGGGTATACGATGCTTCATTAAAAGACTCGAAGGCAGTGCAACAGACCATAGAAATGGCAGACAGAGGGCTACAGATCATAGACCAAAGCAGACTCCTAGGAGAATTCCAAACTGTGGTGCCTCCAGTTCATGTTGATACCTAAGTTGCTGTGGCCACTGCTTATATATGAAATAAGCACAAGTACAGTGGAAGCTATAGAGCAGAAGGTCAACAAGTTCATGAGGAAATGGCTAGGGTTACCACCAGGTCTGTCAGATGTAGCACTGTACTGCAAAAAGTCAAAACTTGTGCTTCCTTTCAAGTCAGTTGTTGAAGAGTACAAAGTTGGAAAGGCAAGGCTTGCAATGATGCTACGCGAGTCAGCAGATGACGTGGTTAAGTCCATTCAGCCCACACTGAAAACGGGAAGGAAGTGGAGAGTGGAAGAAGCTGTGGATGCTGCCCAAGAGTCGCTCAAACTGAGGGAGGTAATCGGATATACACAAAAGAATAGATCGGGATTTGGTCATGGAGACATCCGCTGGTGGTCCAAGGCATCAAGCAGGGAGCGCAGAGACATGGTAGCTCAGGAGATACGAGTTGAGAATGATAAGAGGTTGCAAAAGGCAGTGCAGCAGGCCCAACAAGGCCAATGGACTACATGGGAAGGAGCCCTGCAAAGGTCCTTGACATGGAATGATATATGGCATATGGCACCTCTTAGGCTCAGCTTTATTGTTAGATCAATGTATGACCTTCTACCATCAGCCACAAACCTTGGGGAAAGTCGGATGATGAGCAGTGCCCCTTGTGCCACGAGAGGCAGACACTTGAACACGTGCTCTTAGCTTGCAAGGTGTCATTAGGGCAAGGGCGATACACATGGCGCCACAACAAAATGCTAAATGAGCTGGCTGCGGCAATAGATCTGGCAAGGATAAAGGAGAATAGCAATGTCAGGCCGAACACCGCAAACACATACTTTCTGAGAGCAGGAAAGTCAGCACACCCAAAACCGAGTAAATCAGGTAGCAGTGTATTGTGATCTGGCCGGATATAGTGCGCGGATCTGAGCAACATTTGTTCAAAGCGGCCAAGTAACACGATAGGTTCACTGCAAGGGTCATGGCTGTTGAGGTGGGTGCAAGAGGGCTCGTGGCTGCATCAGTGTATGATTTATTGAAACTGTTGGGGCTGATTAGACAGTCGAGAACAAGGGCAATGAAGAGGCTTACTGAAACTACGGAAAAGACATCATGCTGGCTGTGGAACAACCGCAATGGGCAAAGGAACTCGGGACAGTAAACTATATCCCCACCTGCGTTACAGGAAACATCCGGAAAGTGGAAGTTTTTCTAAGTCCGCAAAGCACTGAGTTTTTCGTTGTATTGGTGGCTTACAGGCAACACGCGGCGAGTATTATATGAGGTGTCGGGCGCAAGTAGATTTCAGTTGCTAGCGTGCAGTGGCTTCAAGCCTCGTTGGCTTTCCGCAGGTGGGTCAGTGTCTGTCCCTAGTCGTGGTGTGCTCTAGCACAATAATTTGTTTTCAACATAAAGGTTACTTTCACAATTACCTCCGGCTGGCAGAATTGTGGATTTTAAAGCTGCAACCAAGGTGGAGTGCGTTCATTTTCTACATAAGACAACAGGAGGCGGAGAGACTTGGGAGTCATGACCCAGGTGGGCCCGCCCTCCTTAGAGTGTAAAGGAGTATACAGGGCCGGAACACTTGTTCGACGGGTGGACTGCTTCTGGTGATCAGACTGCCTCCTGTTGTATCGCTCTGTATAGAGTTTCCTATCATCTTACTATATGATCCAATGGGATGTACCGGTAGCTCAAGATCGATGGGTTGGCGACCCCTGCCGTAAACTATTTTCGTTTAATCTACACTGCACGACGTCTAAACAATTAAAACACATTAGTAACCCGTATATATGAGTTTAAGTTGTCTTTTGTGACACAGCAGATAATGATAGGACTACGAGAACGCTTTAAAAAAACAATTACATAAATGGATAATTTTTTCCACGCACAAACTATATACGTCATCCTGACGGGGCATGCAGCCCCCACTACTGACGGGTCATGCAGCCCCCACTACTGACGGGGCATGCAGCCTAGGGTTCCCATTCGTCCCGTTTTTACCGGGACAGTCCCGTTTTTTTATAAAATGTCCCAGTGTCCCGAATTTATTCCAAATGTCCCGCTTTTTAAGGGTCCTTCCTAACAAAAAATCTTTGGGTAACAGATTTTATTCCGTGTTTTAGTAGTGTTACTTTATCAATTTCCGGTTACAGTGGACCCTCGGTTTGAATCTCGAAAAAAAATTCGAAAGTCGACCAAAACAGTGTTCAGTGAGCATCTACCAAATGATTTAACTACAGGAAGGCAGAACAGTTTCTTACTACGGTACTGTGAGAAATCCGTTGCAAGAATTAGAAAAAGAAGGACACATAACAGTTGAAAAGTTTCAAAGCTATGCAGTAGATTTCTATGACACCTGCATTGAATATATTCAGGAGTGGTGTACACCATTTCTTACGCCTCTTCAGTCTATGGATTGGATCAATTTGAAGGGAAAGGAGTCTGTGACTTGGAAGAACATCCAAGAAAGCTACATATTCATGAAGACAGTGTCACCAAATTTTACTGTGAATGAAGAGGACTTATTTGATGAGTTTGCATGTGTGAAAAAATATTGTGAAAGCAAATTTGATGTGTGGAGTGAACTGAAGGATCAAAGTGTCAGTGAAAAATGGTGTGAGATGTTCGCTCATTTTACAAAGCAGGATATAAATGCTGAGAACCTGAAATGCCTAGTTAGTTTTTGTTTGGCACTGCCAGGATCAAATGCAGCTGTTGAACGTATTTTTTTCATTAATAAATGCGCTTTGGACAGACGAAAAAAAAAAAACAGACTTAAAATTGAGACAGTTAAAGCTTGCCATTATAAAGGCCCACAACGGGCTGATCACCCGTTTCCCAGTCACTTCGATTACGGAAACAACAGCAAATGGGTTGATTTGCCGTTGCCCTAAAGACGCCACTAGGCGTGATGGGAAACAACGGCAAAGAAAACCTATCTGCTGTTGCCCTAAGACGCCACCAGGCGTAATGGCCACTGACTGCTTTGACGGTCGGTGGCTAAGGACGGAAGAAGAAGAAGAAGAAGAAGAAGAATTATAAAGGCCAATTTTAAGGATTTCTCTTGTGCTGAGTTCTATGTCCAAATATCGGAAGAAAAAAAAAACTTCTTGAACAGGCCCATAAATCTGATAAATATTCTGATGAATCTGAAATATAAACTTGACTATTGTGTATTTTTTAAAGGTGCGATTTTTCTAATTAAGTATGTTTGTAATTTAGAATTCTTTTTTAAAGTGGAAGTTGTGTTAGTTAATGTGTGTATTTTTATACCAGTATCTTATTTTAAGTGCAACATATAATATATAATAGATTTATTTGTGCTTTACCTTAATTTTTAACATGTCCCGTTTTTTTACAAAATGTCCCGGGTTTTTTAAGGTAAAAATTTGGAAATGTCCCGGTTTTTGAACAAAACATTATGGGAACCCTAATGCAGCCCCCACTACAGACGGGTCATGCAGCCCCCACTACTGACGGGTCATGCAGCCCCCACTACTGACGGATCATGCAGCCCCCACTACTGACGGGTCATGCAGCCCCCCACTACCGACGGTCCTGTAGGAAGTCTGCGTAAAACAGTCACGTGCTCTTGCAGCCGTGGTGTCGTCTGTGGTAATTTTGGTTTACATAATGAAGTTGCCAACCTCAAGCAGACAACCTCACATTAGTAGCCTTCTACGACATGCCTGAGGGTGTAGTTGTCCTATTCTTTCTTTGTCTCTTCAGAGGTCCCCCCCCCCCCCCCCCCCCCCCTTCTCTCTCTCTCTCCCCCGGAACTACATGGAGAGGACTAAATACACATGCTTCCTTTATTCCCCACAAACTCAAAAAAAAAAACATTTTGAAAAACAAGCAGCGACCGTGAAACGATTCAATTACAGGGAATGAAAAAAAATATTGCAGAGATAACGAATATATTGCTTAAAAATTGCAGCCCTTGTGTTTGTTTCGTGTGTGTGTAAACTGAGGCCTGACAGTGGATACTAAGAAGCAAAGATTCAGCTGTCTTCTCTCCCGACTCCAATGAATGCTGATAAGAACATCTGAATAGAATTGTTTTTTTTTCTTTTTCATTTACATAAATGGAGAATATTTTAACACGCACAAACAACATAAATATGTTTTCCTTCTCCCACCCAACTGACAAGAGACATTGAAAAAAAAAACAACAACAACAATCAAACAAGTGAAATAGTATAGCAACATGGAACGAATAGAAAATCACAGAGAAAAAACGCATTTTTAAACAATGCAGGTCTGCGCACAGCGAGATCTGATAAAACAGGGGATATAAGAATTTGGACACTATCAAGCATATCGTAAAAGGCTACTAAGGAGCGTTGTGAGCAACTAAAACTACCAGACAAACCACCACCGCAAGACATGGTGAAAATGTTTTGACACAGTCTTCCGGCAGGTTAATTAGGTACTCCAGTAAGTTAAATATGATTTCCTTGCAGTGAGTTGTGTCCTCTTGCAAGTCCATGGTTCTTTCCTATAAAGCTAATGATGCCTTCCTTGCAAGGAGGACAACTGCAATGATGACCGCGTACTTTGGTGATGATCTCTGTGTGTGTGTGTGTGTGTTATGATATATCATAATCATATTCTTTTGCGCTCCTTATGGAGCATGGAGCCATCCCTGCAGCTGGTCCCCATGCATAAAGCCTACACCATGCAGTTATATGCTCTTGACGCAGTGGGTTTTTGTGTATGTGTGGCAATTTGTGTTACATGATGAGGTTGCCAGTCCCTGCACAACCTCACGTTAGTAGCCTTGTACGACATGCCTGAGGGTGTAGTAATCCTATTCTCTTTGTCTCCTCACAGACCCACGGGATCTACACGGGGTAATATTATATATAAACGTGCCAGACAATGACATATAGGATTTGAGAAAACCAGACAAATATACCGACAAATATACCTACCACTAGAAGCAGGTAGTCCAGAGATAAACTAATATAAATATTCCTGATCCACACATGTCCTAATTACAGCAGTGGTATGATGAACTGATTTGATCCACACATGTCCTAACTACAGCTGTGGTATGATGAAGTGATTTGATCCACACATGTCCTAACTACAGCTGTGGTATGATGAAGTGATTTGATCCACACTTGTCCTAACTACAGCAGTGGTATGATGAACTGATTTGATCCACACATGTCCTAACTACAGCAGTGGTATGATGAACTGATTTGATCCACACATGTCCTAACTACAGCTGTGGTATGATGAACTGATTTGATCCACACATGTCCTAACTACAGCAGTGGTATGATGAACTGATTTGATCCACACATGTCCTAACTACAGCAGTGGTATGATGAACTGATTTGATCCACACTTGTCCTAACTACAGCAGTGGTATGATGAACTAATTTGAAGCAACGGGTTTTGCCAATAAACTGATGACATTTTACACCGAATCTGTGCTGAAATAAATAAAAATACAGATCTCATTAATTTGAAAACTGTGATAAGTGCATACTCAAAATGGAATATCTTTTTTTCCTTTTTTTTAAAATTATAGATCGTTTGCATGTAAATATCATTTAATAATTCAGTTTGCTCCAAACTTTGTTTTATTTTTAAACTGAATGTGAACGGTATGGCATTAGCAGTAGATTCATTATGCAAACGGTATTAACATTAGGTTCAATATGCAAAATATTGACATTTTTTATACATAGATGTCGCGTTTAGATAGGTTTTAAAGTTATTTATGGTCCCGCCTGAGTATAAGAGATGGTGACAAGTACGTGAGAAGTAAAGGTGTAAGAAAATGGAGTTTCACGAGTGGATAGTGTAAGGAGAAGATCTGTCTCTGGACTGAGTAGTTTTTCTAGTCCAGCCTATCTGTACGACTATAATTTAGTATAAGACAATCTTGCACCTACCTACATTTAGAAATATAAGTTTACCTAAGCACTCACACACAGCTATGTGACAACAAGACACACAAACGTGAAAAAACTATGGTTAAATGGGTATGGGTCTGACCAACACACAAAGTTTAGTTCTTTTGTTGTTTATAAAAGAAAGATTTTGAGTGCGCGTTATCCCTCGTTTTCTGCTCACAACCTTTCTTAGTTTTTTGAGAAGATCTGCATAGTACTGTCCATTAACTGTGTTGCCACGAGGCAGATAATCTTTCAAAAGGGACCTGTGCCGTCCCAAAAAACAGTCAGCATCACTTTTCCTGCAGATTTCTGCGCCCTCGGCTTGACAGGTGTTGGGGAGCCCGGGGTTTTCCATTGCATGCTGGCAATTTTGGATTCGGGGTCATAATGGTGTACCCAAGTCTCATCTACTGTCACCATGGTCTCCAAAAAATGTAGGTATTTTCCCCTGAAACATCAGAAATTTTATCACAGCTCTGGCCTCCTTCTTTTCCATTGTTTTGTCAAATCTTTGGAGCAGCAGATCCGGTCAATAGGGTACATTGCGCCGTACACCGTAGCGGGAAAACTCATTGAAGAAACAAACGCGTACTTCACACATTCAGTGCAAATATGATGAACTTTAAATGTGCCGAGTTTCATCTTCCTCCTGTGACTCCTTCATGGTCAGGCCCAAGACTTATGTCAATCCCCTTGTGTGTATATATATATATATATATATATATATATATATATATATATATATATATATATATATATATATATATATATATATATATATGTAGAGAAAATAACAGAACACCTGTGCCCTCTCCTCGTTGAGAAGATAAGAACCATACAAGTTAATAACCCCAAAGGTTTAAATGTTTTGCACTAGGTTACAGTATAGACAGTAAAGAAATACAAAGGTCCTAATACGTGCTACTCCGTAAAGTAAACAATTTTTAAAAGCAAAATAACCAGTTTGGTACAAGCTACCGTAACAAGAAAATATTCAATCTCTCTCTCTATCATACGTGGCCACGCTCTCGCTCCTTACCTAATCTTGGTGGTATTTCCTGGGATATACAGTTATCCTGAATATATTTATCGATATTGATAATGTCTCCTGCCTTGAAATAATATTTAGGTGGATGTCAAGTGCAAAGTCCAGCCTTGACGATAACTTTATAAGGTGGACGCCAAGTTTGGTGGTGTACTCCTGGATCAATAATGTCACCTCGTATAGTTAAATGTAGAAAAAAATCGAGATCTTGTTTTCACATCAAAGAATGGAAACAAAATACTTCTAGTATTTGGACACAGCTGTTGCAAAAAAAATTTTGTTACTGATGATGGTGATTGATTGATTGGTAAATCCTATCGGCTGGCTCTGTAATGAGTGCTGATTTTGAAACAGCACAACTTTCTGGATAAATCCGGTGCTACGACTGTCAAAAGTCAGGTATTTATATTATTGCATATACCACGTGGGCTGATAAATTGAAAAAAAAAATCTGGGTATTGATAATCCAGTTAAACTTAATAGTTAAATGTTTATTTGTCTTTTAGCCAGTCGTGTTCACAACTGAACTTGGGGACTCGTAAGCCACGAAGAAGACAACATAAATCCAATCAGTAACTGGAGACAATAATAGAGAAAAACCGCTTGCCGCTCTGTCAGGTCTGCGAGAAGTAAACAAGACATTATGAAAAACAAATGCAACTAGTCTATATGTACACGGACGGGGACAAGACGATCTCTTTCCCGCTCCGGCAATCCTACTTAAAGATAAAAGGCACACGGTGACTTTATTTACAACTATACGGTCAGCTTTTCGCCCGCGCTGCACTTTCAAGTTCGGACCAAGGTATGCACCGTCCCGCCCCTCTGCGCGCACGTTAACGATCAGCTCACATTGTCAATTATTGTTTAATTACCCCTACGCGCACTTACAAATATCGTCTGTCGTTAATAGTTATTTTATTGTCGGCGCCTGTTAGTTTAGTCATAAGGTATAAACAATAGTCACTTACTATAAAACACAAAATGAAATAAACGAAAATCCTATTCGGTCACTATAGTCGGGCTTAACCCTTAATCAATCAACTAAACCGTATCTTCTGGTGTGAGAAGCGGGCGATAAAATTACATTCTAACTGCACCTCTGGCAAAGAAAAATAGCTACGCGTTATTTAATTCACTAGTTTTAACGCTAGAAAATAGCAGTGAATTATAATGGTAAACTTAACACATTAAATCACGAAAATGCTAATTTCTATTACCACAGATCAGAGATGAAACAAATCCCCACGAAATGCTATTAACACAACTCCCACAGTGGTTCTAGAATAACGTGCTTAGATTATCCAAAATTCTGAGCGACAACTGATTAGTGAGTTTAAGGAACCACTGTTTATATATATTCATTGGCTCTCTGATCCCTAATGGTGTTAATTTCGCATTAACGTGCGAACTATAAGAATTGGGAAACTGGACCAGATGAAAAGTCCTCTGAGCCCGCCACCGTTTCTCTCGTCGAGCGCTGCTTGACCAACATCAAAGGCCCTCGTTACGATAACGGGGTTTAATTTCACAATCGCTCGCGTCTCGAGATGAAATGCTAATCGAAAGCGTTATCTCCCCCTGAGTGTATAAACATCAAAGGGTCGTTAACTGTTCCACGTGTTTCCCACGTGCGGTCTGTCAGTTATTGTAATATTGACAGATCAGCTCGCGTGAGAAACTTGGGTAAACGAACGTGGTTCGCCCCCTTCTATGAATGACAGGTTGCGAAAGTTGGTAAACAATCTCGTTTGTTATGGTCAAGTAAATAGAGGCGTGGATTAAAGGTGAGTCAGACAGGCAGAGAAATGCGTGACTTTGTTAGCGAATCTTAGGACGCTAACGGGAAAGCAAAGGCTGTCGGATACTGTAGGCTATATTTCAATTATACGTCACAATAGATAATTGTTATTTTAACGTACAAAACAATACCCCCTTCCAGCGATAATGAACCAAACTGTTCAAGCCAACAAAATCAAGCAGAAAGATTCTATCCAATATTCTGAATCAACGTTTCCCCAAAGTGTAAACAGGGGTTAAATGGGTACGAGGTAGAATTTTTATTTTACTTTATCATATATATATATATATATATATATATATATATATATATATATATATATATATATATATATATATATATATATATATATATATATATATATATATATATCTTCTTCTTCTTCGATCCTTAACCACCGACCGTCAAAGCAGTCAGTGGCCATCACGCCTAGTGGCGTCTTGTAGGGCAACAACAAATTGATTCCACTTTGCACGGTCGGTGGCCATCCTTCGTACAGTGCCCCATCTCTGGTTCATTCTTTGCATCTCAGCCTTCACAGTCCTCCGCCAAGTTGTTTTTGGTCGGCCTCTCTTCCGCTTTCCTTCAGGGGTCCAAAGCATAGCTGTTCTTGTGATGGCATCGGGGTCTCTTCTGAGGACATGACCAACCCAGCTCCAGCGTCTGCCAGCTATGATGGTGTGCATGTCCTCTTGCTTGCTACAAGTAAGCAGATCTTGGTTGGTGATGGTATTCGGCCAAAAGATGCGGTGAATTTTTCTTAGGCATGTTGTGTGAAAAGAGGACAATTTTGACATTTCCTTCTCTGTGACTCTCCAGCATTCCGCACCATAGAGAAGCACAGAAAGCACGCAACTCTGGTATAATCTTAATTTTGTGCTTGTGCTGTACTGGGAGGACTTCCAGATGTTATTTAGGCTAAAGAAGGCTGTTCTTGCCTTATTCATTCTGATGTTGATGTCTTTGCCTGCCCCACCGTCTGGTGTTACTATGCTTCCTAGGTATGTGAAGGTATCTGTCTGTACCAGTTGCTGATTCCTTACTGATATGGGCTCAGGGTTGCTCACATTGAGCGTCATGACCTCAGACTTCTTTAAATTGATGTTCAAGCCCACCTGCTGGCTAAATTTATTAAGTCTATCCGTTTTTTCCTGGATGTGTTGATGTGAATGTGCCAGCAGTGCAATGTCATCTGCATATTCCAGATCTTCCAATGTAGAAAATGTAGTCCATCGTATTCCTCTTGGACTGCCCTCTGTTGTCTGGCGCATCACCCAGTCTATGACTGTTAAAAATAGAGTGGTTGATAAGGGGCATCCCTGTCGTACTCCTGTCTTCACCTCGAAGGTTAGGTTGCTCTGCCCAACACTACACGTAAAGTTGGCATAGAGGCTTTTTATGATTGACACTATGCAGCTTGGAATTCCATAAGCCCTAAGTATTTTCCATAAACTGTCCCTATGTATGCTGTCAAAAGCCTTTTCAAAATCAACAAAATTTATGTAAAGCTGTCTTTGCCATTCTGAGCACTGCTCTATAATGTTCCTGAGAGTGAATATATGGTCTATATATATATATATATATATATATATATATATATATATATATATATATATATATATATATATATATATATATATATATATATATATATATATATATATATATATATATATATATATATATGTATGTGTGTATGTGTGTATGTGTGTATGTGTGTATGTGTATATGTGTGTATGTATATATATATATATATATATATATATATATATATATATATATACATATATATATATATATATATATATATATATATATATATATATATATATATATATATATATATATATATATATATATATATATTGTTTTTTTAACTGCAGAAATTAATTCATCAATATTTAATGACGTACTATTGAAAAAACACGTCTATTTACAAGAGTGCGTTGCATTCTTAGTTTACGAGCGGTACACTTGACTAGTGGGGTATAGTGAGTGTTAAAAAATGTGCTTTCTTCGCTAGTTAACATGCGTATTTTAATTTCAGACTGGTAAGTTTCCGCAACATATATCAGCTGTGCTGTCAGAATGTTTGTTAGTTTTCATTGCTACTTGCGTTATTTAAATAGCTATTTAAAAAAATAATAATTAGCGATATTATATTTGCGCTAGTGTAGATAAAATATTACAACCAATTTCAAAAGTATCCTCGCCCGAACAGGGCACGCCGGTGTCGCAGGCAGGATGTAATTAACAGTACGGAACACTAAACAGTGCCTCCTGCCAGATGGTACTAGACACTGTACCAGACATTGAGTATATTAACACTTTATGTTTGTCACGGGATTTGCCTCCCCTTTGCTCTGCAGTTGTGGTCCACCAGTGGCCAAATCTCAAGAGTATCTAAAATGGGTCGTCAAAGGTGTCTACCTTCGCACAAGATTACTCTTAGCAGAGTTGTAGATAGAAGGATAATGACGCTTGTATCTCAAGGGAGTTCCACAAGATAATTCGGAAGTCAAGAACAATGCTGCATAGGGCAGAGCACTATTAACTTATATCTGATCCGGCGCCTTTTGTGAGTTTTAAGCAATTGTTTGGCTTGTTCGTAACCGCAGCTGGTTTAATGAAGCGAAATTCCTTTTATAATTAATTTAGGCTCTATGGCTGTAAATATATATATATATATGTGTGTGTGTGTATATATATATATATATATATATATATATATATATATATATATATATATATATATATATGTTAAAGATTGTCGATCTTACATGCGTTCTCTTATCTATAAGAACTGAATCAACTATGAATTTGTAAAATAACATATAACAAATTTAATAATCGATTAGTCTTTAACAAATTTAAATAAATATGGATGATGATTTTAGGAGGTTTTAATTGAGACTTCATTGAGGACTCATGGTTATTAGTGTCCGTTGCTTGTGCCTGTTACAAATAACTTAACTTGCTGAGTACTGCACTAGGTCGTTGTCAAGTCTTTTGTGATGAGGACTCTTCTATAGAGGCGTCTAGATAAACTTCACTCCAAAAGTCAAGGTGGGTCTCTTCACAACGTGTCCACTGTAGGTAGTTGGTGTCGTACACAGCTCTTGAATCACAAAAATAGTGGCGAAGATTCTTACTTCAGACTGGTCTGGTACGACGAACCGTCTTGTAGCTTCGAACCACGAACTTTTGGAAAAATAAAAGAGCTAATGCCTCTGCTAAGTACATTTGTGGGCTGCAAATTAACAGGCGCATTGTCTCGTTGTCCACCCACCAATGTTAGCCTCTCTGAATAATTATTCTCTTTGAGTATACACAGTATAACTCAGGGAATATGATTAGAAATCACCGTTATTCTTCTGGTTACTTTAATGGGGAAAATGTGTCTGGACAGCGCGAGGGCAATGGCTTGCCTGAATTACAATTAACAAGGTACTTATATCTCACAAAATGATACTATACACTTTAGGCACATGTGATGTAATCATCACTTCTCACTGCTCCATTCGGAGTCTGGGGTCACCTCTGCTGTCGGTTTTCTGTACGACTAGTAAGAAGCAATCACCAGCGCTTGCCGTAGTGGTTTATGAATATACTATTTTCCATTCATATGCTGAGGTTGCCAGCCTCCTATGACTGGTATAACCACTTAGCAAGTACAGACTCGTCACAATTCACATTTTAAACTATATGTTCACAACTTACCCCAATGGGATATACAATCTCCTGGCACAGTAGAATGGACACAGCCACTTTGATTAGATGCTTCGAACACTTGGTCGGGGAAATTTTATTATTCTCCTTATGACGGGTGCTCTGATTCCTTAAGTTTCCAGTCTTTGTGTTTAAAAATGCGGGTTCTCTTTTAAGTTATAAAGACGCCCAAATACTTTGATCTGTCACTTTTAATTCTGGAATACCAGTCCGATGTCTCTCTGGCTCCTGGGAGTTGCTAATTTGACATTGCGATGCAGTCTTATCTATGTCTCCGATTTCGCTAGATTAAATTTCAATTTCTCAGTTCAAGTCCCAGATTGTACTTTAAGACCAACTTGCCGATGAAAGCCAAAGTCTATTCCGGCTCTCAAATTAAACCAATGGTAAGCTCTTTAGAACTATGTGGGTCGGTGTGTTAAATCATTACTATTGTTACGGTATATGATATTAACGCCGTCTGCTAAAGGTTATCAGACGTGCAATTGTAAAGGTTAAGGCATTTAATATATTGCGATAGATGTTTCAATTATTGAACGCTCCATACACGATCGATTATGACGTGTATAGCGTTGTTTGGGTCACAGTCGGTAACTAAGAAACGCTACCCTTTGTTACTTGACCGCCAAGCTGAATAGCTGCGTTTTTCTAACCTTCCAATTCTATGGCATGATATAGCCATATATATGCATTTTTTGATGGATCAGGGTCAGTCCTAGAACTCTATATGAGAGGAAAATTTATGGAGGTTAGTAATTAACTAGAATCCTCAGAAGGATGAGAATAATCGTCAAATTCATATGAAATATTCAGACTCGCAGTCTCACTGTCGGCAGGTAGCCATGTCTATCTGCTCGTGCATATAGCTGTGATGTTCTGACGACAATACTGCATTGTATCCTTAAACGGACATTGACACATAACCAGCAGTCTACGTTATTGATTAATTTATGCATGACTTATATGGACTGATGCTCTACTCCTATTTGAAATGATCATCCTGTGTGTACAACTGTGAATTAAATGTATGGACTCAATGAAATGACTTATCAAATCAATCGTATTCCAAGGTTCAAGTATTGTTCGGAATCTTCCACCCCCGCATTCGCTTAATCTTCCATCGAAGGCACGATGCACTATCACTGAATGAAAAAACTAACATATCAAAGAAAAAACAATGGCCAGAAATTTATAATTGTTTTATTCACATCACATGGAACATTGTTCAGAGCAAGCCACCATGTAACAGTGGTGCCCGGTATGTGGGGACGAAAAACAACCAAAAACCAAAAATTTTTTTCATGACTTTCGAATGAAATATTTACGATCAAGTTTCGATCACATGACCATTACGAAGCTGACGTGACGCACGTGATCATGAATAGCAACATAACGTCACTGTTGCATTGTCGCAGTGAAGAAGACATCTTTTCAACGCCTCTCTAGTTCGCTTCAAATTGATCAAGATGCACAAGATGGACTACCGTTGCCTGCCCATCAGGAGCAGACAGTCAAAGGCACAGGCCTAGCTGTTGACGACCTCTAGCACTGATCTAAGCAACGGAAAAGATAAGTCTAGGTGTTTAACTGTTGTTATTGCAAACAGTGCTAACTGAGTCCATGCCCTCTGCCTACATCGGCATGTTTTTACCTATGTTTAATGTACTTTTTGTTGTCTTAATGTGTTGTTAATTCGTGGGAGGTAGGGAGGATGAACCGAAATTAGATTCTGTGGCTCTCACGATGCCTGAATTGATTTCGGTCGTTTCTTAAGGCAGTTAAACGATTGCACTTTTGGAAGCCCCATTGAGGTTTGCCATTGGACTATCTGTCCAAATCTGCTGTCGTTTGACGATTTGTGTTAGCTGTACCGTTCCGTAGATAACTGGTGTATCTTATTCGTACTCAGTTAACAATTTTATTCAGTTTTGTATCATGTTCGTTAACTATTTCGTCCAGACTACTCTCACTATAATTTATTTTATGATTGTTAAATGTTCGTCCGTTATGAGTCCTATGACTCATTACTTTTTGCAGTCAATTTTTTTTTCTTGTGTTCTGTCATAGATTGAGTTCAATCTCGCCTCAGGTCAATCCGTGACCTTCCTTCTTGCTTACGGCACTTCCGCTTGTTTTATTTAGTTCATAAATTCATTTTTAATTGTGAAAATGTCTTGTTTGCGTCTTAACATTGTTTGTACCTTTTAGTTGCATCATTGTTTTGTTTGTCCTCATAATATATATTAAATACTACATTAATAATATGATATTATATGCAATAATACACTTGTAATTTAATTTAATTAATTTTTTCTGATATTTAAGGTTAATATGGGACATTGCATAATTATGCAGTGATAGTCCAAGAAAGTAGCACTACAATTTATAAGAGATGCCTAGGGCATAATAATATATTATATATATTGACCAAATAAAATAATCTTATAGTCTACCTTTGAGGTAATAGACCCATTGTATATTATTTAATATACTTTTCTGGTACTAAGAGAGTGACTTAGTACATTGAACAATATATAATTACTACGAATCATACCCAACATTATTGGATATTAAGATTAATTGGGTGAAGTAATTACATAATAGTTAACAGATATCATAACTATTTATGATATAGTTAGTACTTAGATACAATATTGTTACAAAATATTGTCTATTGGTTGAACTTAGACATTAGAGTTCAGTACTATTGTGATTATTTATATTGAATATTTCTAAGTTGAGTAAGTATAATAATTACTCTGAAGCTACTATTGACTATTTTAATCAGTAATTATCAATAATTACTTACAGATAAAAGTCAAAATGCTTACTATAGACCATTTCGTTAAGATTGGTAGGGAATATGGTTATAAATCTCAAGAACTTCGTCAGTTTGCTGAGTCAGAACTGGAAAAACATGAAAGAAAAGAAGCAGAGAAAAAAGCTGCATTAAAGAAAGAGGAAGAGGAACAAAAGGCTGCATTAAAGAAAGAGGAAGAGGAACAAAAGGCTGCATTAAAGAAAGAGGAAGCAGAACGTGAGATGAAGCAAATTGACAAGGAAAATAGATTGAGAGAGATTGCTCAACGTGAAAGAGAAGAGCAAAGAGCAATCGCCAGACAGGAAGAAGAGAATAAATTGAAACGAGAGGAAATTATTTTACAACAAGAAATGGAATTGGCGCGTATTAAATTGGAGACAGCAAGATTACAAGCACAAAGTGCTGATGCAAACCAGAATAATAACGCACAAAATGGATCATCATCCAGCCAAACTAAACATTTCTACAACTTTAAATTACCCACTCTCAACTTGAACGTGGACGACCTTTCATCGTTCCTGTCACGTTTTGAACAGACTTGCAAAACTAACCATTTGCCTGAAGAGTCATGGGTACTCAAGTTAAATGAATTCTTGGTTGGAGAACCACTGACGGCTTCTCAAAATGCTGACCCATCAATAGCAAATAACTACGGTGCTATTAAGTCCTTGCTTTTACGAAGGTTTCACCTGGACGAGGAACACTGTAGGTTGAAATTTAAGGGAATTTTACCTGAATCTCCAAAAGATTTTGCAGGATTCATTGCGAACATACGCAATACATTTAATAGATGGGTTGAACTGGCAGAAGTCAACAAATCATACGACAAATTAGTTGATTTACTACTACGGGATAAGGTATTATCTTCGGTTAGCCAGCCATTTTTTGCATATTTGCAGGAGCGTAAACCAGGTACTATGGACGAGTTAGAAAAAAATTTCTTTAAACTACTGTTCGGCACATCCGAATGCAACCATTTCTAACTCCTCATTAAGAGAACCTCTACCTGTGGCGTCTAATATGGCCTACAATCATAATAACAAACAAAGACATCACAGTGTAGACAGAAGCAGGTTCCAAAGAAATCACAATGTTAACTTTCAGAAGGGACATAATAATGATTTCAACAATAAAAATGAGTTCAACAGAGGTAGATCACGAGATAGAAATTATTCACCTCAAACAAACTACCACAATGGTCAACATAACACTAATTATAATCGATCACATACTCCCAATAATAATAGTAACTGGAATGGTAATAATCATGGCTCGAGACATCGAGATAATAGTTACTATAGAGGACGACGAGATAATTCTAACAATTATACTCGGAATCGATCTCATTCTCGGGGATCATCTCATTACAACCATAATACAGGGGCGGCAGTTACAAATAATACTACCCCTATAGCTCAGGTCCCACTTGACAATAATACAACACAGTCTTCTGCTGCATGTTTTGCTATTAATTATAATGTGGCAAATAGTTGCCAAGAATGCAATCTTATTTTTCAGAAGGCGAAAGAAACAGTGCTTAACTGCGGACATATTACACCAGAGGTAGGTCTTGCAGTCAACGATGGAACAGGCCTACTAATTTTTAACAGGGGATTAGTTAATGGATCCGTCGTCTCAGTGCTGAGGGATTCAGGATCCACAACGATTGGTGTACGTCAGTCGCTGGTACATCCTAGCTGTGCAACGGGGGAATATGTCCGTTGCATGACTTTTGGGGGAACTATTGAGTTTTACCCCACAGCTATTATTCATGTTAACACACCTTTTTTCACAGGGAACGTAAAAGTATGTATGCTAAAAAAGCCTATAGCTGATCTGATGGTTGGTCGTATACACGGCAGTAAAGATTGTACTCCAGATGAGATTATAGAATGGGAGAAACATAACCTATGCACTGGAAACGCCGTGACGACTAGAGCGCAGACTCAACTCATGGAGAAAGTTGATGATAATAAAATGGATGCAGACAACCAAGAGGAATTTGTAGTCAATTCACCTATTGACAGGGAAACATTTGCAACCAAACAAAAAGAGGATAAATCTTTAAAAAAAATTTTTAAGTTGGTTGATAAAGTTGACAATCTATCCTCAGGTAATAATAACAAACATTGTTTTGTTATTAAAAATGACATATTGATTAGATGTTTTAATGACAAATCACAAATGAAACAACAAGTTATGGTCCCGTATACTTTTAGACGGTACATTCTTCAACATGCACATGACTCACATTGTGCTGGACATATGGGATATACTCGAACACGATCTCGAGTACTGTCTTCATTCTTTTGGCCAGGAGCGTCAAGAGATATTTCGCAGTATGTACGTTCCTGTACTACATGCCAAGAAGTGAAAGCACGTGGAGCTTTTCACACGGCGCCTATTCAGGCTTGCGATATCTCAGTAAGACCTTTTGACAAGATGGCCATAGATATTATTGGTCCATTGCTACCATCGGCCAGAGGACATAGATTCGTCCTTACGTGCATTGATTTGTGCACACGATGGCCAGAAGCTATCCCATTAAAGACCACCACTACCACAGATGTAGCTGATGCACTACATCTCATCTTTTCTAGAATAGGGTTTCCTAGAAAACTTTTATCAGACCATGGGTCACAGTTTATATCTGACACCATGAAGGAAGTCATGAAAACTTGGAACATTGATAGGAATTTAAGTAGTATTTATCATCCGATGAGTAATGGTGCGGTTGAAAGACTTAACCGTACACTTAAACAACTACTACATAAGGTTACTGCTAAGCACCCTCATGACTGGGACAGAGCACTCCCAGCTGTTCTATTTGCTTATCGGGAGGTACCGCATGAACAAACTGGCTTCTCTCCCTTTGAATTAGTTTTTGGTGCTCCCCCAAGAGGTCCTATGGGACTAATAAAAGACTTATTAATTGACGCGGAGATGACTCAGGACACTCAGTCATCTTACGAATATGTGATTAATCTTCGGAAGAACATTATTGAGTCTTGCCAGTTGGCAACAGCTTCTTCTGAGGCTGCAAAAGCTAAGGCTCGATCTCTACAAAATAGGTCTCGACGATTACGCCAGTTATTCCCAGGCGACGAGGCTTATGTGTTACTTCCTCACAATAACAATAAATTATTGATATCTTGGAATGGTCCTTACAAAGTCATTGATAAAATTTCCGACGTTGATTACGTCTTAGATATCAAGGGACACAAAAAGATATTTCATATTAACATGCTCAAGCAATTTCATACACGTCCTGAACACTTACAGTCAATTTTTCATGAACTAGATGACAACACAGTATCTACTTGTTATTATTCTAACTTATCTGTCATCCAGGAAGAAGAATCTTCTTTTCCTGAGGTACAGTTACCGTTACCGGTACCAGTAGTTCAACCTACTGAATCTTGGCGGGATGTAACCATCTCTTCAACGGTTACACCGCAACAGCGTCTACAGATTGCTAATCTATTACAATCTTATCCAGATGTATTGACCGACGTCCCGGGTCGCACATCGGCTATCAGTCATGACATTACTCTCAATGATGATACACCTATTCGTGTACATCCCTATTCTGTTCCTTTACATTTCCTTGCTAAAACTACTAAGGAACTTGAACAGATGTTGTCTCTGGGAATCATTGAGACTAGTAATTCGCCATTCTCTTCTCCATTAGTGATTGTCCGGAAGAAGGACAATAACATCAGACTATGTGTTGATTATAGAAAATTAAATGCTAAGACTATAGTTGACAGCGAACCACATCCACTTATCGACGACTTACTGCCACGTCTATCCAACGCAACTATATTTAGTAAGATAGACTTAACTAAAGGTTATTGGCAGATACCACTGACCGAAAAGGCTAAGTACTACACCGCATTTTCCACTCCACAAGGTCTATACCAGTGGAATGTGATGCCTTTTGGGCTTGTTAATGCGCCAGCTACCTTCATTCGCCTGATGCGACAAATTTTATCAGGTAGACCAGACGTTATTACATATATTGACGACATATGCTTGTTTAGTTCGTCGTTTGAGGAACATGTTTCGGGACTTAGATATGTTTTCGACACTCTAAGGAATTATCATCTAACTGCTAAACCTACAAAGGTGCAAATCGCGTGTAATGAGATAACCTTTTTGGGACATATCATTGGGTCGGGATATATCCGAACGTTACCTAGTACAGTCTCCAAAATTCTAAACATAGCAGTTCCTCAGACGAAGAAACAGGTCAGGAGTTTGTTAGGACTTGTTCAATATTACAGTAGATTCATACCAAACTTGTCATCCATCACGGCTGTATTGTCTTCATTGTTAAAAAAAGACATGCCGGTGAAGGTGACATGGACTGGTACATGCAATGAAACTTTCAACAAAATTATAAATTTGTTCTCGCATGAACCAATTTTAAGACTTCCCGATGCTTCCAAAAGATTTTTCTTACGAACAGATGCTAGTAACTACGGCATTGGTGCATGCCTGCTCCAGAACCATGATGGCATTCTACATCCTACCTTATACATTTCAAGAAAGCTAAAGCCTGCAGAAACAAAGTATTCAACAGTTGACAAGGAACTGTTATCCGTGATATGGGCAATAACTAAACTCGAAAAGTTCCTGCTTGGTGCTCCCTTCACCATACAGACGGACCAACGTGCTGTAGCATCCTTGCGTCGATCAAAACCATAAAAGCCAGAAACTCGCCAGATATGCAATCATCCTACAGCCATTTGAATTCTCCATTGAACATATTCCTGGCACTGAAAACATTGTGGCGGATGCGTTGTCACGTAATCCTATTGACGACGAATAATCAACATTAACATTCCTAAAACATATCAACTATAAAGGAACTAACCTTGCCTTCAATTTAAACTTTATAAACACTATATGCATCACAGAATTGAACTAAAAGACAATCAAGGTATACATATTGTTATTGGAACTTCGTCTAACGTCCATACACGATATATGAATATTCGTTGAACAATCATGGAACAATATCCGACGACAAGTCGAACTTATTATCCTATGTGCACTTAATTCTTAGATGCTGGGATAAATGACATTTCTTTCCAACGTAAACGTTTGAACATTTTTGCCTAAAAGAATTCATCAGGATCAAGACTACGGATGGATCATCATATCCTATACTAATTAATTAGTTAACTTAACTTCTTAATTGAATTATTATCAATAAAATGAAATGTGAGAAAAAAAAATGAAATGAAAGAACAAAAAAAGAGAACGAAATATAAAAAGAAGAAATTATGAAAAGAGAAAATAAATCTCACACAAATATTAAATTATTTTTTTTTTAATGTACCTATACATTATTTAGTTAGTTAAATTAGATAGTTATTATTCACTAACACTTAACACACACAATTAAGTTAAACTTATATTCGAATTTCTTTCTATTTCTTCTCACTTATTTTGTCTTTTCTTCTCTCATAACATCGCGTTACATTAGAACCTTAATAATTTAACTCTTAGTTTAATTAATTAATTTAATGTTAATTAGTTAAATTAATTCCTATATGACATACTAATACGACAGACCTTACTTTAATTTAATTCTATCATTCACTATTAACATTGGACATTTTATTTAGTTGATATAATAATATGTATAATATTGATATATAAAGTGATTAATGTTAGATGACTATGACAAATAGTTAGTTGGCATGACCGCAACACGGTTCTACTCAGAACATCGTCGGCCATATGTCACAATTGTGTTAAATTTTTTTTGAAAAATTGTTAAGTCGGATAGATCTTGAAAAAAAATCTATCGATTTTTTTTTTCCCGGTGTACAGGGAATTGTTACGGTATATGATATTAACGCCGTCTGCTAAAGGTTATCAGACGTGCAATTGTAAAGGTTAAGGCATTTAATATATTGCGATAGATGTTTCAATTATTGAACGCTCCATACACGATCGATTATGACGTGTATAGCGTTGTTTGGGTCACAGTCGGTAACTAAGAAACGCTACCCTTTGTTACTTGACCGCCAAGCTGAATAGCTGCGTTTTTCTAACCTTCCAATTCTATGGCATGATATAGCCATATATATGCATTTTTTTGATGGATCAGGGTCAGTCCTAGAACTCTATATGAGAGGAAAATTTATGGAGGTTAGTAATTAACTAGAATCCTCAGAAGGATGAGAATAATCGTCAAATTCATATGAAATATTCAGACTCGCAGACTCGCAGTCTCACTGTCGGCAGGTAGCCATGTCTATCTGCTCGTGCATATAGCTGTGATGTTCTGACGACAATACTGCATTGTATCCTTAAACGGACATTGACACATAACCAGCAGTCTACGTTATTGATTAATTTATGCATGACTTATATGGACTGATGCTCTACTCCTATTTGAAATGATCATCCTGTGTGTACAACTGTGAATTAAATGTATGGACTCAATGAAATGACTTATCAAATCAATCGTATTCCAAGGTTCAAGTATTGTTCGGAATCTTCCACCCCCGCATTCGCTTAATCTTCCATCGAAGGCACGATGCACTATCACTGAATGAAAAAACTAACATATCAAAGAAAAAACAATGGCCAGAAATTTATAATTGTTTTATTCACATCACATGGAACATTGTTCAGAGCAAGCCACCATGTAACAACTATCCCCCGCGTTTTAAAATATCAATTTTAAAATTTAAACTCGTGACCTCTTTCAAATGTGGCAGTAATACTTCCGATTGTATCTGTACAAACTCACAAACACAACGGTGTACTTATTTCCTGGCTAATACCTTCCGCCCATATTGTCTCCTCTGATTGGTTATCTGTAACATTTATACAGAGATGGTCTTGCGGAAGCGATTACATATATCACCTGTGTTTATGCGTGCATCTCCCAGACGGATTTCTTTCCGTCGATCGGGCGAGACCACTTGTGTGTCAACAACGACCGGCTCTATCAAAGGTGGCTAGACGACTTAAGTGATAAACGTATCCGCTGACCTGTCTAATTAGCCTAGTATTACTTCGATTCACCTGGCGAAACGTAAACAAGTCTAGGGAGTGGTCAGAGCAAATTGTATGTGCATAAAATATGCCAAATAATAGGACGATCGGTGAGGAAAATGAAGAAATGACGTGATACTGCCGGAGAGAACGAGAGTTATGAAAAGTGCACAACTGATTTCGTCGCAATGTTATCATTATAAATAAATTATTTAATGTAAAATCAGTAACTGTAGTCATGTCTCAAATTGTACTCCCTAAAACTAGCTCGTAAAAATTTGGTTTTTGAGCACGAAAACGTGGTTTTTGAGCACGAGTTTACAGCCACTCGGGACATTTCGTCTCAGCATGATGCCTATTAATAATTACCTTAAACTTATTTCATGTCTTTTCTTTAAGAAGACAGACTGTTTGTATACACATTGTAATATAACTATCAAGATCTTTCTTTTATGTTTTTTAAATGGTTCATATTTTAAAAATGTAGTAACACATATGACATCATACGAGTTTGGATTCCCCATCTCAGCCTTTTTCAATAGAAACTCCATCGCGCTCTATGCCAAATGTTTGTTAGTTTAACAATTATAAGTAATAAAAATTCAGATGTACAGTTATATACAATATTAATTATTTATTTATTATTCACTGCCCAAATTATGATCCCACTACATGCACTATAACGATATGTCTGGAATGAACATTAAAATAATAATTTCCCACCGTATCTTCTTCTTCTTATATCCTTAGCCGCCGACCGTCAAAGCAGTCAGTGGCCATTACGCCTGGTGGCGTCTTGTAGGGCAGCAACAAATTGATTCCACATTGCTCGGTCGGTGGCTATCCTTCGTACAGTGCCCCAACTCTGGTTCATTCTTTGCATCTCAGCCTCCACAGTCCTCCGCCAAGTTGTTTTCGTTTTCCTTCCTGGGTCCATAGCATAGCTGTTCTTGTGATGGCATCAGGGTCTCTTCTGAGGACATAGCCAACCCAATTCCAGCGTTTGCCAGTTATGATGGTGTGCATGTCCTCTTGCTTACTCTGAGTAAGCACTTCTTGGTTGGTGATGGTATTCGGCCAAAAGATTCGGTGAATTTTTCTTAGGCAGGTTGTGTGGAAAGAGGACAATTTCGACATTTCCTTCTCTGTTACTCTCCAGCATTCCGCACCATAGAGAAGCACAGAAAGTACACAACTATCATATAGTCTTAATTTTGTGTTCGTGCTGTACTGAGAGGACTTCCAGATGTTGTTTAGACTAAAAAAGGCTGTTCTTGCTTTGTTCATTCTGTTGTTGATGTCTTTGCTTGCTCCGCCATCTGGTGTTACTATGCATCCTAGGTATGTGAAGGTGTCTGTCTGTTCCAGTTGCTGATTCCTTACTGATATTGGCTCAGGGTTGCTCACATTGAGCGTCATGACCTCTGTCTTCTTTAGATTGATGTTCAGGCCCACCTGCTGGCTATACTTATTAAGTCTATCCGTTTTTTCCTGGATGTGTTGATGTGAATGTGCTAGTAGTGCAATGTCATCTGCATATTCCAGATCTTCCAATGTAGAAAATGTAGTCCATCTTATTCCTCTTGGACTGCCCTCTGTTGTCTGGCGCATCACCCAGTCTATGACTGTTAAAAATAGAGTTCCCACCGTATATTTTGGACGAAATTTGGAAAAATTTCATGCAATTTGTTTACACACTATTAATGAATAGTTTATTAAGCAAACATAAAAACATCTTTACTCTTTATCTCCCCAGCCTTTTGCCCTATAAAGAAAGGAACGGTGGAAACATCTGATTAATGGATTATAATAACTACAACACAATGCGATAAGCCTATTTATTATTGTTTCAGGCAAGAATTACTGTAAACTGCTTCGTGCTTAAATTAAGTGCCTGTTACTTAGTCAGGAATCACTTTTCAAGTGTTCCGTACCTGACGGCAGCATGCACTGTACAGTGCGTGGTACCGGTTAAGTACTCGGTGCCTTCTACACCGGTTCGAATAAACTCTCATTAGGGCTGCGCCAGTAAGACTAAACTTTCATAAGGGGTACGCCGGTAAGCCCAAACTCTCATAAGGGGTACGCGATTACTGTAAGTTTGAAAAACAATACTCTGAACGGAATTGCTAACCTTCTGCTTGCGAAACTGTATTACTCCTGCTATTAAAAATAATCACAGCCTCCGCATCACTCATCAATATGTTAAAAGTACAACTATACGTGAACAGCCAGCCTGTTGTATTGACTGATCCTAGATTATATAATCCGCGGTGTGCACAAGACATGATACGTAGAGTACTGAACATGTAATAGCAGAAGTGCTGACATGGCAACTGGAGCGTGATAAGGGATAGTACACAAACTTTCATGTTTAATGTGATCTTTTACAAATCGGTTGGGTTCAGATAAACACATAATTAAATATAAATTGTCCCCAAAACAGCACCGGAAAAAACAACCTTTAATAAGGATAGTGTAAAGTTCATTCGGGAGTCCGGAGATGAGAATAAACCTAACGAAGATAACGGACAACAAAGGTTGAGCTAAAAAACAGGCCAGCTGACTCATCATTTTGTTGGCAGTATTTTGTTTTAAAGCTAGAGACGTATAGGGAAACCGGGGCGCAAAATAAAATACCGTGACGCAGCTCTTGAGTCACCTCAACTCCTCAGCAAGAACAAAGCATGCAATCACTATCCTTATACCAAACCATGTGTTATGTCAGCCGATGTGAACACTTCCAAACACTACGCCCACCATGTGTTGTATCAGCCGATGTGAACACTCCCAAAAACCTACGCCCACCATGTGTTGTATCAGCCAATGTGAACACTTCATAAAGCTAAAATAACAAAGAGGAGAAAACACTGAAATCATGTATATGAGTACAGTAAACAGCAGACATGGAAAGAATACTAAGCACACCCTTCGGGGGGGAACCGCTAGAGCACAACCTTGTAATTAATACTGGGGGAGGGTGGATTAATGGTTTAACCATACTGAAACAAGCCAGAACAGCAGCAAGAACCTTCTTATCCATGGATGTTGGGATAAATGGCACGTGGACGCTCCAATAATAGTTTGATAAAGCTGTTGAAACGTCCTAGAATAAAGAACTAAATATTGTCTATCATCGAAACTCTATTTTCACCCTGCCCGACGACTTTTAACAACAACACGACTTTTAACAATAACAATCAGTTGTCCAAACATCCCATCACGTAAAACCAATTGCCACAGGAACCATTGCTGCAAGAACACTTGAGTGCTTGCAGCAGAGCAGGAGTCATGTAAGGGAACCAGCTACAGTGGTGGTTCTATGCTCTGTAAGGAGTGCAAAGGAATATGATGATGATGACGACGAATCGTCTAAACGGCAAAGAAAAGAAAGGACGTATTGAAATATATAGTTATCAACTTCTCAAACAGTCTATCACTATTCATCTAATTATTTGAACGTGTTTTCGTATAACAGCGTGTCTATCTCTCTAGGTTGCTCAATCGAATGCATTTTTACTTTTTGTCCAATCATCCACACAATCATTTTTACATTTTTTTCCCCACCTCCAGGCAGGTGTGTATCAAGAAATTATTTAATTCTGTGTGCTGTGCGTACAAATGTATGCACATACTTTCTCAAGATGAAACGAAATTCAATCTTCTCGAACGTTATTTTAAACGTTATGTCAATGACTTAATGACGGGAAGTAAGAGGTTAAGATGTTTTAAAGCAGCAAGCAGCCATGATTTGAAACTTAATTCATGTGGAAAACGACTAATATTTACGAAGCTGATCTAGTATATTGTGACAAAATGCGTCATTTTTCATCCGTTTAATTTTCCTTTCTCCACTCCTCTCCGTCAGTGTTACTCGACTATTCTTTCTCTTCCTTCTCTCCAGCCCCTTATCCTACTTTTACTATTTCATCGACCAAGGTTATCTTGTCACACTTCGTCACAAGTTAATAACAGCTTAGATGATCTCAGTTGTTATACTCTCTTTTCTGTAAATTCCTGTGAGACTCCCAGGAATAGAAGCATCATTCTTCTACTTATATCTGTGCCAAGAGTAATTCTGAGTGAAGGTTGATACCGGGTACCTTTGAACACCCTCATCTGTTACATCTGAGTTTGGCCTTTATTGCAGATTAGGGGAGACTACCCGCGACATATATACAGTCAGGTTTTATGTGTATATATTAATAATGTTGTACATGCAAGATGTATAATGTGTATATAGTGTACGGCGCACAGTGTATATATATATATATATATATATATATATATATATATATATATATATATATATATATATATATATATATATATATATATATATATATATATATATATATTATGTACAGTGCACGGTGCATAGTATAAAGTTCAAACAGACGGTAATAGCCTAAAATAAAAGCAGGAAGCAAACAGTAATAAACGTTCTTTTTTTTTTTTTACACCTAACTGCAAAAGTTTCACCAGACTATGTGACGGAAAAACGTCCTATTTGTTCGTCAAATTTTTCTTTATACACTCCTCTCTGTCAGTATTCAGTCGATCATTTCTTTTTTCATTTAATCCGTGCATTATCTTTCCTTTACACCTCCATCTACCGATATTATCTTATCCCCGGTAGGGCATACCTCCACACACCCCCACGTTTTAGGCTTGACCACACGACATGTTATCCTTTGATCGCGGACAGACAACGATTAGCCAGGTGGGACAATACGTTCAAAGCAACATTTGTTTTGTTTATTGTCGCCAGCTTATTGTTTAGACAGATGAGCGATTGATAGCGAGCGAGAAATTTGGTCGTATGACGTAATGGTTCCGTTAAATGTAACACTTGGTTGCAAACCTTATATCATCATCATCATAACCCTCCACTCCCAAAGGAGCATAGGCCTTCAACAAACACATGCCAAGTCCTCCCGTCACGTGCCATCATCGCAAGTTCTTTCCATGCTCTCCTCACCACTTTCATCTCTGTTTCCAACTCTCCTCTCCATGTACCTCTTGGTCTTCCTCTGCCGCTCCCGCCCTGGGGGCCCCAGAACAAGGACTGTCCTGTAATGCTATCAACAGGCTTCCTCAGCGCGTGTCCCATCCATCGCCATCGTCCTCCTCTCATTTCTTGTTCCAATGGCACTTGTCTAGTTCTTGTCATCAGTTCCACGTTGGTAACCCCGTCATACCATTCCAATCCCTCCACTCTACGCAAGCACCCACTTATGAAAGTCTGCAGCTCCCCGGCCGCCGTCCCTGCCGCTCCCCATGTCTCCGAGCCACACAACAGGACTGACCTCACATTCGAGCCGAAGACTCCCACTTTCGCGTTGGATCCTATTTCTCTTGATCTCCATATATTTCCCAATGCAATGAAAGCTCCTCTTGCCCCCTGTATTCCCACTTTGATATCGCTGTCTGTCCCCCCAACCCCGTCCATACCACTGCCAAGATATGTGTATGACCCCACATCTTGCATTGGTGTTTCCTCAAGTTCAACCCTGCCATCACTACCTGCATTTATTCGCATCACCCTTGTCCCTTCCCTGTGTATCCCCAGACCCAACCGCCGCGACCTCTCATCGAGTGCCTTCAATCTGTCCTGCATCTGACTACGGCCATGGGACAGAAGAGCCAAGTCATCGGCAAAATCCAGATCATCCAACCGCTTAGTCAGAGTCCACTGGATTCCACTTCTGTTGTGTGTTGCCGATGATCTCACAACCCAATCTATTGCCAGCAAGAAAAGAAATGGAGACAAGAGGCATCCCTGTCGCACTCCTGCCCCCATCCCAAACGGTTCCGCAAGCTGTCCCCCGTGAAGAACTCTGCATGTCATGTCTTCATATGTTTTCTTTATCAAATTAATGATCTTCAGGGGAACTCCACAATGCCTCAACAATTTCCAAAGCGATTCCCTGTCCACACCGTCAAATGCCCCTTCGCAGTCCACAAATCCGATGTATAGTGGTGAATTCCATTCCAGACTTTGTTCAACTACTATTCTCAAAGTGGCCATCCGGTCTGCACACGATCTGTCCCGTCGAAAACCTGCCTGCCCATCTCTCAGCCTCCTGTCCATGGACTCTTTTAATCTCTCAAGGACAATCCTGTTCAATACCTTTCCTGGCACTGATAGTAACATTATTCCTCTATAATTTGTGCACTCTTGTAAATTTCCCCTCCCAGGCAACCCAACCAGATATCCCTCCTTCCATTCCGCTGGCACCTCCTCCCCCTCCCAGACCCCACCAAGTAATTTATATAACATCTCTGTAGCCGTGTCGACATCTGCTTTGATGGCCTCTGCTGGAATGCCATCAGGTCCAGATGCTTTTCCATCTCTTAGAAGCTCTATGGCTTTCTCTATTTCCTCCCTCGTTGGTCTTTCACCGTCAACTTGTAGCTCCTCTTCTGCTGGCTGGATGTCCGGCGGGTTCTGTGGAGCTGGTCTACCGAGAAGGTCCCCAAAACACTCCGTCCACCTCCCCATTTGCCCCCGCATACCGCCGAGCAGTCTCCCACTCTTGTCTTCCATGAGGCAACCTGTTTGCTTGCACTTCCCTGCCAGCTTCCCTGTGCTGCCACACAGTTCTCTCACATTTCCTTCGGCTGCAGCATCCCCTGCCCCCCCCCCCCCCCGCCAACTCCTCAATACACTTCCTCTTGTCTCTTTTGACACCTCGTTTCACTTCCCTGTTCGCCTCCGTGCACACCTCCCGAGCCCCGGCCCCGGAACCTCCGGCCTTGCTTGTGTCCAACTCACAGAAGTCTGCGAACAGCTCTCCACCTTCATTCACCACTCCTAGCCCATGTTCTCCCATGACCCCCTCAAATCCGGTGCTGACCATACCTATCCCCGCACTCATGCCACCCATCAAAATCGTGATGTCTCTTCTCCCTACTCTATCGATAATCTCCTGTAGCCTAGTATAAAATGCTTCCCCCACAGACTCCCCCCCGTCATCAGTTGGTGCACAACACCGGACGACATTCACATGAATTTTCTCCCCAGCTGTTTCGAAAGTAGCTGTTATTATTCTGGGTCCAACAGCTTCCCATTCAATGAGTGCTTTCAAACCTTATATGGTCATGTCAATATATTGTGATGATGGGTAGGGATAGATTTTAATGAAAATAAGAATGCATGGAGGCATATCTGGAGTCATCTTTATATGCCCACCAGTTAGGCACAATGCTATAATATACATATGTGGAAGTGAACCTCTGTCTGTGAGGCTAATTACGCCCTCATTGACTCTTTAAATCATCAACATACTTCCTAGAATTCCCCCTGTGGTGAATCCTGTTGAGAACCCAGCATTGCACATTAAGCTTAGAGAAGTCACTTGAGCCCCAGAAGTGACACTCTGGCTTTGACCTGGTTGACTGCATGCAGGAGGATCTCACTATGGACCCAATGATAGGCAGGGGCAGCTGAGAAGTGGCTCTGTGCAGGACGTGACAATTTCTTGGAAGAGCCCAGAACCAGAGTACAGTATTTTAGCTCTGCATAGTTGGAGAGCCCCCTTGGATGGCGGGAAATGGACAGTATGCCACGCGCTTCTTACTCCTAGCTTGGGACCAGATGTTATGGTCCTTGAAATGCAAGTCAAGCGGGAGAAACTCGAGCTCATGACTTCAGCTCAGCACGTTTCGGAATCGAAGAAAAGCTAAATGGAAAAGCCTAGATCTACAATGTAGA
This sequence comes from Oreohelix idahoensis, assembly GCA_024509875.1. Lineage (NCBI taxonomy): Eukaryota > Metazoa > Mollusca > Gastropoda > Stylommatophora > Oreohelicidae > Oreohelix > Oreohelix idahoensis. The sequence continues at coordinate 192,796 of JAMPIV010010290.1, forward strand.
TTATACCAAGGAGTCTTCAACTTGGTATTGGCTGTAAAAGAGCGAGAAGCTCAGCAGCGCTAGTTAAAGACCAGCAATAACAACAATTAGAAATAAGATGCTTCACTTTGTGTTTGATTTGAAATGGGAAAATAAACTAAACTAAACTGTGATTGGGTTTCACCTAAGAGAACTTCACGAGGTTACGTTTTGCGAGGGCAAAATTTTAATTTTAAGGCAAGCAACATCAGCATATAAAAGAACTTGTCACATAAGCCACCACTGCAAGAAAAGGTGACTGCTTCGTGAGTGTGTCCCCACAAGAAACCAATAGCAGATGTAGCCCCATGCTCCTTATGTAGAAGAAAGAGGATGATAACATCATGGTATATATATATATATATATATATATATATATATATATATATATATATATATATATATATATATATATATATATATATATATATATATATATATACATATATATATATATATATATATATATATATATATATATATAAACTATTTTATTTCAGATTTATATGTATTTATCTATAAAAGATGCATTGGTCTTCTTCCGCACTTCTGAACACTCTTTAAGCTGTCTCGGTGGCCTGAGAATTCACTCTCAAGTACACTAGAAACATTTAGAGAAAGATGAAATGGTGGAGGAAAGCGGAGGTCGCCTGACGCTAACATCAGGAAACATAATACTTAAGAGAGATATTAGTTTATATATCTCTCAGTTTTTGGTACTGGTTACCAGAATCCAACGATGGACACCATCTATAACAGATAGGTCTAGATGATACTCGAAGAGGCGACCAATTTGGAAGTTACTTCTGCATAGCAGCGAACGCCTCTCGACTCCTTATTTGAGAAGAAACGATCAAAATTTCACTGACAACCAGCAGTGACTGAACAAGAATTCAACGACAAATCACTGTCACCACGTTGACAGTTAAGTAAAAGTACTGGCACAGCATTCGGACTATTCGTTTTAAAAATTCACCACAAAATAATATCTTCCAATGAAGATACACCATTGCTGAACAATTTTTCTTGACAAATCAATTTTATCCATTTTAACCCTGCTGATCAAATATTTCATAAATAAATCTCTTGTTATCTATGCAAATCCTTAGTCGAAGTTGATTATTGGGTTGCGTGAATTTGATGTCTGCACCCGTATAACTCATTAAAAAAAAATACACATATACAGAGCTATTAAGTTAATACTTAGCTGAATTAACTTCAATTGGGGGCTCATTAAACACGAGTAAAATTACATTTCTCACAGAAGTGGGCGGAGAATATAAAGTTTACAATCAACTTAAAAGAAGCAGTTGTTGAACTTGTCATTCTAAAATCCATGTGTGACTCCCTAAAATAGACATAAAACTCCCTATTTATATCTCTGCCAAGAGTAATCATGAGCGAAAGCTACCTTTGAAAAACTCACCCTTATACACGACCGTCGCGCGATCCTTGGATCACTACTGCAAAGCAAGCGAGACAACCTGCGACAGACCACGGAGTTAAAAAGCGAGTTCACTGTAAAACGCAGTCAGCGCAAACTGGACAGTACATACTTTTTTACTGAAAGAAATCCACAGTCTTTAGTCTATAGTTTACAGCTCGTAAATCCGAAACATATTCTTTATGTACCCCTGCTAGTCAAGCCATACTTACGTATCGGTGAGGTTGGTACTATGAAAGCGATGCAAAAGTTAAAATAGTTCACTCTGGACTACATGAAATGTCAACGATTGAAGGAATCACTCATTACTGTTGTGGTCATGTAAACGCGAGACAAGGTGACCTACTGAGTGAAATATGACCTCTGTGTACCACATATTAGTGACAACGATCAATGCGTCTGTATTTTTAATAACTCAGCGCTGTGATAATAAAGCAACACAATCTCTCATAGCCTGCCATCACTGACATGGAGCCCCCCGGGGGAAATTCATTATTGTTCTCTTTGTACGCTGATTGAAGAGCATGTGACCTGCATTGCAGATGAAACGCTTGAAGGAAGGCGGTGTCAAAGCACGACATATGTTACTGCAGTGTTTTCAGCAGCTATTTGTTTTACACGATGACGCTGTCAGCCTTATGTACGATATTACATTAGAGCAGCCTTTCTCAGCCTTTTTATTCTAGAGGAACCCTTGAAATAATTTTCACGTCTCAGAGAGCCCCTTTTAAAATCACGATCTCTCGCCAGAACCCATAGCGACCTCTCACGAAATCCTAGGGTTCAGTAGAACCCCGGTAACGAAACAATGTATTGGCGCAGAACCCCGGTAACGAAACAATGTATTGGCGCCTCCTTCAACATTTCTAAAGAATCAGCGATTTTTTCTTCGGCTCTTCCAAAATGCTGGAAACCACACAGGGGATCAAATAAGACAGTGAACATCTACCAATGTTTGATAACGAGAAACCAAGAAAGACTTAAACAGAAGCGCGATCACCTTTCGGAGAGTAGAAGAAAAACACAACCAGATACACACGGACAGAACGTGTCAGACGTACCTTGTATGTACTCAAAATGTACACTCAGCCACTAGCATAGCACAGTCCAGAGTACCACAGTGTATTGATTGACTGACCCACTTTACTTGTGGCACATACCATGAATGATACTTCTTTAAGGTCCCAAGCATCCAGAATGGTGACAGATGGTACTCTCGTGTATATATTTTTATATCATTTCTATAGCAACCTCCTAAAAGGCCACTAATGTAAGGTTGTTCATGAGGCTAGAAACCTCATCATGCAAGACAAATTACTACAGAAACCGCCGCTGCAAAAGCTTGCGAATGCTTGGTGCAGGTTTCCTATAAGGGGACCCGCGACAGTGCTGACCCCATGCTTCGTAGTGAGCTAAACGGAGAATGATGATGATGTAGCAGCTACACGATCTCCAAATCAAAGAGTTGTCAGACAGTTGCCAAGATAATAAAGACTTAACAAAATAATAATATTATATTAGAAACCACACTGCTTTGAAAGATATTAATGCTTCTGGACCCTTTGAGACCAATGCAATATTACCACTTAAAATTAATGGGACGTGGAGACCAAATAAACTTCGTGCTCTGTGTCGTGAAATATTCTAATCCACATATATAAATTAAAAGGTAAATGTAAAGCCTAAACAAATAAATTTAATAAAAGGAAGAAGAATGGTAAAGAACAGTGCTGTCACAATGACAGTACTCGAAATCCCCTTTGTTTTATGCTTCGTCTGCAAATTGGAACGTTTCCACGTTAAATATAAGCCACTGCATAAATACAAGCGTTTCCAAAACACATTAAAACGGGTATTGCATTTCTAAGAAAAACATTGAGAGGCACACTGCGTAATGACCTAAATTAAGCCTAACATTAATTATACTACGTTACAAAAACGAACGAACAGATGGACTCAAATAGAAAGAGAGAGGGGCGAATGAAAACAAGGACACATTTAACACGCGTCTCGCTATTAATGCCACCCCAACAAGCGTAACGCGATATACAATTACTACTATCACGCGTGTAGGGCCACATGCACTAACTTTTTTTTCAGACGGACAGTGATAAAAACACTAACCTTCCCAGAGTTAGGTTTTAAAATCTTGAAAAACGCTTATTAGAAAAGATAACATTAGATGGGTTTACGTTTGAAAACATTACAGTACCCAGACAGCACATCTTCGAAACAGGAGGTAGAAGAAATTGCATATTTTGAACGCAGCCACTTAGCTCTTTTAAATTTGTATATTTGGGTTCCTTAGGGCTTGCTGACAAAGAATATGTAAAACGTTACGCAAATAGTCTAGGAATTAATAAATTATAACCAAAATAAAATAGTGGGGATGCCTGACAGCATGAAATCATTTCTGCTCATAAAATTTTTTTTATAACGTGTTTGAAAAAACCTTACGTTACGGAAATAGCCTACCATGTTAACTCCTAATTGATTGGAGCGCAACAAATATAAGACTAAACACGATTGGTCGGGCTATAAATACTATCTTGCGTTGTTATGGGAAACGAATAGAAGGGGTATTTTTTTGAAAAGATGTGGAGACGTGGTTTCATTGGTTAGAGCTGCGAATATACACAATTCAGAGCGTTAGTTCGAGACCACTAGTTCAAATAAGCTTGATGAAGCAACAGTGCGTTGAAGCCAGCTCATATTTTTGCTAAATAAAAGCCTGGAACATAAGCAGATGGGAATTTGTGCCAGTATTTGTGCCAGAATTCATTGCTAGTCAACGTATCTGTGTATTTCCATGAATTGTGGTAGGTTTGAAATATTCAATATCTTTTAATGAAAATTGAATGTAAATTGTTAATTTATGCCTGTATATATGTGTAGTTCAGTAGCGAACATGAGGAAAAGCCTATAATGCTCCAGCCTGAACAGAAGGTGTCGGAGGAAAGTAAAACGGCATGGAATGGCCAAACAGTACACTGACACCTAGATTATTGATTAGACAGAAATAATGCTGGAATTGCAGAGGCGTAGTAACCATTAGGGAGGGAAATACTGGTATAAAGTATTTCAGATGAAGCTGACAGTTGGCCTAACGCTCTGAACTCAATGTTTGTGATGTATTGTGCTCAGTGTAGAACTAGAGTATCAATTAGTTATGAAGTAGAAGGTACATCCTTCTTGTTTTCAGGGACTGTGGTCTTGACGTTATTGAGCAGCACCTGGTCAGAGCTTTGCTGAATCCAGAGTCGGACAGCATACTCCTTGGTCCATTTAGCTATCAGTGAGGTGTCTCCAGAGCCCAGGGGAGAAATCGAGCAGAGGAGTCTTTTCCTGCCGCCATCACGCAAGATAAGCTGATGTGGCCAGCTGAGCTCAACATTATGTACCCCCATCTTAAAATGACAGTGTAAAATACAATTAAGAGGGGAATTTAATTGTTTTAATATCAGGAACTGAGAACATCTCCAATACTAGTTCCAATAAAGACAAACTATTGAAGTCATGATGACAAATACCAACAGAGCTTGAACAAAACAAAACCAGTATTACCTCATATTACTACTACACAACTAACACACATAGGATACTATTAAAAATAGATGTCACTACAAGATTCATATTAATAAATTCTGTACATATAACTTGTAATTAAAATTGATTGTGATTCCTGGTTCCTTTGTATTTGAATCAGGACACATATACATTCATGACAGCAATGAACACATATTGTTATTTGAAAAGTTATCAGTGACTCCTTTAAGATATCCTTGTAGAGTGTTTTATGTATGTGAGTGTCACAGTGTTGTCAAGTGTAGTGGAATAAATTAAATTGTTTATCTGTCTGTTGTTGTTTTGACTTACACTTCATCATACACATACCCTAGACATATAACGTAGTCATCACACTATTCCAGAATAATTCTGACTGAGGTATACATATGTGGCAGCAAGTAAGGTTATATATAATACACTACTCTTATTAGATATATATATATATACCTTCACAGCTGATCTCAGTCAGTACACTAAGTCCCCTATAAATATTTATAACATCCCACTTTACCACATATATTGGGGTCTCGCTCTTGGGATTTTGAATCTTTACCTATTAAAAATATTGGGGGTAATTCACTTCAGGGAAAATAAGAATTAAAAGGTATCCTTGGGTGGAATTAAATAAGGTTGAGCTCTCGGTGCCTGTGTTGTCCATTAGATATATATTTAGAGATTGAATTGTTAGTTAGACATTTTATAAACTTACCTGATAGACAATGGCGGACCTAGCCAAATTTCGATCTGCTGCTGTTCAGACTGCAAAAGAGTTAGGATTAGATGGGCAAGTTATGGTTGCCTATGTCACTACTGAATGTGACAAATTTATTGAACGCGAAGAAAGAAGATTTGAAGCCGAAAGAAAGTTAGAGGCTGAAAGGGAAATTAAGAAGTTACAATTTGAGGCTGAGTCTGAGACTAAGAGGTTGCAGATTGAGGCTGAGGCTAAGAAATTGGAGGCAGAAAGAGAAGACAAAAGATTAGCTGCAGAAAGGGAAGCCGAAGAGAGAAGATTGACTGCAGAGAGGGAAGCAGAAAAGGAGGAGAAGAGATTACAAAGGGAACATGAGTTACGACTAAGGGAGTTTGAGTTTCAGGGCCATGCTCCTGAAAATGGTGCCAGTCCCTTTGCCTCTGATGCCACTGCTAGCCAGGGAGCCTCAACCTCAGCTATGAATTTTCATTTAGATCATTTTGTTGAGAAAGACGATGATATAGAGAGCTATCTAAATAGGTATGAACTATTAGCTACCACGTATGGGTTAGAGAGAGAAAGGTGGAGCTTAAAGTTATCTCAGGGACTTCGTGGGGCAGCTTATGAAGTTTTTGCAAAAATGAGCAGAGGTGATCAGGAAAATTATGACATGCTAAAGCAGGCTCTTTTGTTAAGATATGAAAAGAATGCAGAATTTTATAGGAAAAAATTTAGGAATGCTAAACTACTGTCAGGTGAAACCTATCACCAGTTCTCTGCACGAATAGAGACATACTTGGAGAAATGGACTTCTCTGGGGAAAACCCAAGATCTTAAGGAAATGGTCCTTATAGAGCAATTAAGAGAGTCCATGGCTCCAGACCTGAGAAAGTTTCTCATGGAACAAGGTGCAGAGAGGCTGGGTGAGTTGCTAAATGTTGCTGAAAGGTATCAAGCAGCTCAAGCAGAGGTAACAGGTAATAAAAAGAAACAAGTAGAGAACTTTAGGGCACCACAGAACTTTAATAAATTTGATCCTAGGGATCAAAACAAAGGTAAGCACCAATTTGATAGGCCACGGTATGAAAATAAAAATAAATTCCCACAATTCGATGAAAGGAAATATGATGAAAGAAAATCTTTCAACCAAGGAAAAAGGTGGTGTAAGAATTGTCAGATGGACAATCATGACACTGACCGTTGCAGAAGGAAACCTGTGTATATGGCAACCCTTCAGGTCAGGTCGACCTCAAGACAGGAGGAGGATATTATGTTGGATACCACTCCAGAAGAGATGAGGAAGGCACAGGCTGGGGATAAAACACTCAAGCCTTGTTTCAGAAAATTGTCAACTTGTCATACAACTCCAGGCAAGGGAGATTTTTACATGAAAAACAAGTTGATGTATAGGAAGACTGGAGCTAGATCCAAAGGTCAGGGACAGCTGGTACTTCCTAAAAGATATAGGGCAGACTTAATAAGGAGCCTACATGTGAAACCAGATGGGGACCATGAGAAGATAGGTACCATCATTCAAAAGGTGGCTCACAATTATTATTGGCCCAAAGCAAGATGGGACATTGAGAATTTTGTAGAAAGGTGTAGCATAGCACATGAGGGAACACCCACAAGTGGGAACATTGATCAGGACCTGGACACGCCACGGGGCAAAATTAGGCCTGATAATAAAAAGAAAAATAGATTTGATAAAGTGGACCAAATGGAATGGGAAGCCCCTTTTCACGGACAAGCTTCACTTAACTGTTTTACAATGGCCACTATGCGGAGAGTGCAAAAAGATGTCTTACCCCAGGATAAGCCGAAAATCCCTCAATCGGACTTAAACAAACTGGAGGAAGAGGATGTAGAGAGGAAATCTCTCATCAAGAATTTTAAGTGGGGAGACAGCCCCAAGAAAAGAATTGGTAGCGGTCGTTTTGTGCATGATAATTCTGGGAGGAAAAATCATCACTATAGAGCTTCGAGTGGAAGAGACCATACCGGTGCATGGACAAATAGGTCCACAAAATTAAAGGTCCATATGTAGCTTTGTTAAGAACGTGGACTGATGAAAAGGCAGAGGAAAACATTACATCTTCATACCAATATGTGAATGAGCTGACCACTCGTTTAAAAACTGGCTGGAAACTTGCCAATGAAAATTTGAAACAAGCCAGGAAGAAACATGCTGCCTATTATAACAGGAAGGCGAAAGACAGAAATTTGGCTGTGGGAGAGAAGGTACTGCTTCTTCTCCCCGGGAGTCAGAATAAGTTACAAATTGGATGGCAGGGTCCATATACAGTTCTAGAGAAGGTGTCTAGAACAAATTATAAGATAGATAAGAAGGGGAAAGAAAAAATCTATCATGTGAATCTCCTGAAGAAATATTTGGAGAGAGAACATCAGGAAGAGACACACTTGTTGACCTTGTCCATCGCCATGGAGATGAAAAAGGAACCACTTTCATCATTTGAATATCCATTACACCCCTGTGAGACAGCAGCACAGGTGAAAATCAGTACACATTTAACAAAAACTCAGAAAGAGAGAGTGCAACAGGTTCTAAATAATCATGCAGAGGTGTTAACAGACCGACCAGGGCATACAAACCTATTGGAATATGATATGAAACTGATAGACCCCACACCTGTCTGTATGAAACCATATTCGATTCCGTTTGCTAAGGAGAAAGCTTTGAAGGAAGAGATAGACTATCTATTGAAGGAAGGAATTATTTCGCACAGTGAATCTTCGTATAGTTCCGGTGTTGTACTCTTAAGGAAGCCCTCTGGAGAACATAGACTCTGTATAGATTACAGGAGACTGAATGCTATTACAGAAGGACAGGTGGATCCATTGCCGGATACAAATCAGCTGTTTGCCAGACTAAATAAAGCTAAATATTTCTCAAAAGTGGATCTGAGTAAAGGATACTATCAGATTCCAGTAAAGCCTGAGGTTAGACGATACCTAGCTTTTAGTACCTCAGAAGGACACTATGAGTTTAATAGATTGCCATTTGGATTGAAGAATGCGCCTAGTGTCTTCTCTAGAATGATGAGAAAATTATTGGACCCTCTGAATAATCCATATATAACAAATTTTATGGATGATATCCTGATAGCAACAGAAACATTTGAGGAACACATTGACTCTCTGAACATGCTGTTTAATCGACTTAGGGAGGCAAATTTAACAGCCCGACCAACCAAATGTTGCGTTGGATGTAAAGAATTGGAATTTTTGGGACACACAGTTTATCAGGGAAACATGACCCCTGACCCAAAGAATTTAGAGAAACTACAGAAAGCCCCGAGACCACAAACCAAGAAGGACGTGAGATCCTTTGTCTCATTATGTGGTTTCTACCAGAAGTATATCAAAAACTTTAATTCCATATGTGCACCGTTAACTGATTTGACACGTAAAGGACATCCAGATCGCATTACATGGACACCACAATGTGAAATGACTTACCAAGAATTGAAGGAAAAGCTCACAAGTAAACCCATTTTGAAATTACCTGACTTAAGTCAAGAATTCATAGTAAGGACGGATGCAAGTAATATTGGGTTAGGTGCAACTCTACTACAGAAATCAGATGCATTGGATGGGGAATTAAGCCCAGTGGCATATGCTAGCAGAAAATTGAATAAAGCAGAAATCAATTACTCAACTAGCGAAAAAGAATGTCTTGCAGTAATATGGGCAATAAAGAAATTCAATATTTATCTGTATGGGAAGGCCTTTAAGTTGCAAACAGACCACAAACCTTTATCGTTTCTAGCACAGGCTAGGCATGAGAACTCTAGGTTACTCCGATGGTCTTTACTTTTGGCTCCATATAACTTTAGCATTGAGTATATATCTGGAAAAACAAATTTGGGAGCGGATTTTTTAAGCCGCCATCCGTGTGATGAGAATCACCGTAAACTCCAGAAATAATAATAAATTTCTCTATGTGTATATAGAATAAAGGACTGACATATAATGTCTGTTTTAAGAGGGGAGGTGTCGTGAAATATTCTAATCCACATATATAAATTAAAAGGTAAATGTAAAGCCTAAACAAATAAATTTAATAAAAGGAAGAAGAATGGTAAAGAACAGTGCTGTCACAATGACAGTACTCGAAATCCCCTTTGTTTTATGCTTCGTCTGCAAATTGGAACGTTTCCACGTTAAATATAAGCCACTGCATAAATACAAGCGTTTCCAAAACACATTAAAACGGGTATTGCATTTCTAAGAAAAACATTGAGAGGCACACTGCGTAATGACCTAAATTAAGCCTAACATTAATTATACTACGTTACAAAAACGAACGAACAGATGGACTCAAATAGAAAGAGAGAGGGGCGAATGAAAACAAGGACACATTTAACACGCGTCTCGCTATTAATGCCACCCCAACAAGCGTAACGCGATATACAATTACTACTATCACGCGTGTAGGGCCACATGCACTAACTTTTTTTCAGACGGACAGTGATAAAAACACTAACCTTCCCAGAGTTAGGTTTTAAAATCTTGAAAAACGCTTATTAGAAAAGATAACATTAGATGGGTTTACGTTTGAAAACATTACAGTACCCAGACAGCACATCTTCGAAACAGGAGGTAGAAGAAATTGCATATTTTAAACGCAGCCACTTAGCTCTTTTAAATTTGTATATTTGGGTTCCTTAGGGCTTGCTGACAAAGAATATGTAAAACGTTACGCAAATAGTCTAGGAATTAATAAATTATAACCAAAATAAAATAGTGGGGATGCCTGACAGCATGAAATCATTTCTGCTCATAAAATTTTTTTATAACGTGTTTGAAAAAACCTTACGTTACGGAAATAGCCTACCATGTTAACTCCTAATTGATTGGAGCGCAACAAATATAAGACTAAACACGATTGGTCGGGCTATAAATACTATCTTGCGTTGTTATGGGAAACGAATAGAAGGGGTATTTTTTTTTTGAAAAGATGTGGAGACGTGGTTTCATTGGTTAGAGCTGCGAATATACACAATTCAGAGCGTTAGTTCGAGACCACTAGTTCAAATAAGCTTGATGAAGCAACAGTGCGTTGAAGCCAGCTCATATTTTTGCTAAATAAAAGCCTGGAACATAAGCAGATGGGAATTTGTGCCAGTATTTGTGCCAGAATTCATTGCTAGTCAACGTATCTGTGTATTTCCATGAATTGTGGTAGGTTTGAAATATTCAATATCTTTTAATGAAAATTGAATGTAAATTGTTAATTTATGCCTGTATATATGTGTAGTTCAGTAGCGAACATGAGGAAAAGCCTATAATGCTCCAGCCTGAACAGAAGGTGTCGGAGGAAAGTAAAACGGCATGGAATGGCCAAACAGTACACTGACACCTAGATTATTGATTAGACAGAAATAATGCTGGAATTGCAGAGGCGTAGTAACCATTAGGGAGGGAAATACTGGTATAAAGTATTTCAGATGAAGCTGACAGTTGGCCTAACGCTCTGAACTCAATGTTTGTGATGTATTGTGCTCAGTGTAGAACTAGAGTATCAATTAGTTATGAAGTAGAAGGTACATCCTTCTTGTTTTCAGGGACTGTGGTCTTGACGTTATTGAGCAGCACCTGGTCAGAGCTTTGCTGAATCCAGAGTCGGACAGCATACTCCTTGGTCCATTTAGCTATCAGTGAGGTGTCTCCAGAGCCCAGGGGAGAAATCGAGCAGAGGAGTCTTTTCCTGCCGCCATCACGCAAGATAAGCTGATGTGGCCAGCTGAGCTCAACATTATGTACCCCCATCTTAAAATGACAGTGTAAAATATAATCAAGAGGGGAATTTAATTGTTTTAATATCAGGAACTGAGAACATCTCCAATACTAGTTCCAATAAAGACAAACTATTGAAGTCATGATGACAAATACCAACAGAGCTTGAACAAAACAAAACCAGTATTACCTCATATTACTACTACACAACTAACACACATAGGATACTATTAAAAATAGATGTCACTACAAGATTCATATTAATAAATTCTGTACATATAACTTGTAATTAAAATTGATTGTGACTCCTGGTTCCTTTGTATTTGAATCAGGACACATATACATTCATGACAGCAATGAATACATATTGATATTTGAAAAGTTATCAGTGACTCCTTTAAGATATCCTTGTAGAGTGTTTTATGTATGTGAGTGTCACAGTGTTGTCAAGTGTAGTGGAATAAATTAAATTGTTTATCTGTCTGTTGTTGTTTTGACTTACACTTCATCATACACATACCCTAGACATATAACGTAATCATCACACTACTCCAGAATAATTCTGACTGAGATATAAATATATGTGGCAGCAAGTAAGGTTATCTATAATACACTACTCCTATTAGATATAGATACCTTCACAGCTGATCTCAGTCAGTACACTAAGTCCCCTATAAATATTTATAACATCCCACTTTACCACATCTGGTAACTTAAATGTCAAAGGTTAGTGAACAAAAAAACTTTTCCTACGTGACACACGTCAGTCACTTTGCGTGTTTACATGCGCCCAAAAGTGCTAGCACACATTTAAAAATAAAAATATTCGATAGTCTTTAAGAAATGTGACAATGTCCAAACTATAAATAGGTGACGTGTCAGATTCGACATTTTCAGTATATGCTCATTACAGTAACCCCCGTGTACTTCCTGAGGGTCTCTGAGGGGACTAAGATAGAGTAGAACTACCAGTTATTACAAGGCGACTAACCGGAGTTTGTGTATAAGCTCACAACCTCAACGTGTAAAACAAATTGCTACATACACCACAGCTGCAGGAGCATGTGTTTTGACACAGGCTTCCATCAAGAGAGCCAGTTGTAGTTGTGGCTCCAAGCTCCAGTTTTGACACAGGCTTCCATCAAGAGAGCCAGTTGTAGTTGTGGCTCCAAGCTCCATAAGTAGTGGAAAAAGAAATATAATGAAAATGTCATTACAGTGCACGTGTGAGTACACACGTCAAGGAATTGACACTTGAACAGATACGGAAATGTAGCTGGTGAAACACGCTTCCGGCTAATATTAACCGGGCTAATTTTAACATTATTTGGTTGAGAGAAAATGTCACGATTCTCTGACAAACTGTGCTTGTGTGATCGTTTCCAGTACACAAATAAAAATTCTCTTTTTTTTTTTTAAAGGCGAGGCCGCATCAGATAAGAGGCCATCAAAGTGGTAATGACAAACACTAGTGACATTCAAATTACAAACGCTTTACCGAGTAAAAAGGTAGTCCTATTGCAGATACTGCCGTTGGGGAGTGAGGTGTCTGAGACTTCACCAGACTAGGTCCAGCTTCACGAGGTGGGGTGACCAGTTACTTTCCTCGCTGCCTTTGGTTTTCCCTAACTCAAGAGCAGAGCTAGGTACCTATTTACTGCTGGATAGATTTAAGCCTGTTGCTACCAGATTTCGATCTCGGAGCCCAATAAATGTGCTGCGAGTGGAAAGCACTCTGGCCGTTAAGCCAATCAATGTATAGAGAACTAAACAATAAAAAAATTTAATAAAAGTAATAATACTATCAGCCTATCAAACTTCCTCGGGTCAAATAAAAAAGACAAAAAGAAAAAAAAAACCCAGCAGAACTAGGTCTACAAGTCACAGATTAGAAATATAGTTTTTTTTAAATTCTAAAAATATTCAATGCCCCCAAGCGATAACCTGTTACCAAGTTAAGTTCTATCTCATTATTTTTAAGACATTTTATTTATTATTATCTTCCTGTTTTATGCCCGGAGGAAACTCTGACTGGGCGACATTTGAACTGTTTTCTTGACTGAAATGTCCTTTTTCTTGTCAAATTTGCTTTGATTCCTTTCACGTGATAATTATTTGTTTGCTCCTCACTTGAGGATTAATCTTTAAAAACAAAATGTCTCTGGATGTCCTTGATCCACCATCCTTTACGTTAAACGCCAAGCGCTTAACCTTTCCGCCACAGAAGAATACATTAATTCAATGTTCATTAATTCAATACAGCCAGCAATGTTGAACGTTAGACTCATCATGCGTTGAACATTTTAAACTGTTTATTGCTACATCAGAGAAGATGTCTGAGAATGAGCGTGACATGAACCGTGAGGCTGAGAAGCGAGTTTTCAAATCTAAATTTGGGACCCAAAGACGCAACAATAGAGAATGCAGTAAGCGACCCATAGCTTGACTGCTTGCGTCAGGGTCAGCGAACCAGAGCTGACCAAGACCCTACTCCACCTCCAAGTGGTGGTCCTGGAAACAGGCTGCATCACTGTAGTCTGGCTGAGAGAGTAGGGATCGAAGATGGAAGGCTAACCCGGTCCCCAAAAATGCCGTGCGGAAGTCGGATGTGTCGGCCGAAAGGCGCAAATATCGCAGCCTCGCTGTAAACGGGCACAACGCAACCAACGTCCTTTTCGGGACGAACGAGGAAGAAGAAGAAAATCTAAATTTGACATGAACAACTGGGACAAATTTTCTTTCCCACGTACATCTTACGTCACAGGTGTTCTGTTATGGGGTTATAGATTTTATTTTGATTCATCAATACATAACGGTTGTGTTCATAATACAGCCTTAATCTGGCCAAATGAATCCTATCTGATGCAGTGTCTTCATGTGTGTCAATGTTACCAAGATTTTACTGTAAGCAATTATGTGGTCCCTGAAGAGACAAAGACAGAATAGGACCACTCCTCCCTCAGGCATGTCGTACAAGGCAACTAATATGATTTTCTGCATGAGGATGGCAATCTCATCATGTAAAGCAAACTGTTACAAAAACCACTGCTGCAAGAGTGTCGTGAAGTCGAATTCATAAAACGGCATTCTGACCAAAACAGTGCGTCATACTTTGTAAAAACTGTATGATAGACGAACCAATGGAATTGCGCCTCCATGCAGTGTTTACAAAACGTACTAGTCATAATGGCGATCTCAAATCTGTGCAAACCAGTTGGATTTGGAATTTAAATACCGCATTAGGAGTGAAGTACCGCCTGGAAGAGGTCACTAATGCAATAATAGGAATGCTGCTGTATACGTCTGTGCAAAGATTTCCACGGGAAGTAATGCAGGAAGGGAGAAATCTCGAGTGGAATACATCGAGACATCAGGCTAGTCCATAATTTTGCTGTTTAGGCTACGCCTAGGAAAAGACGGTAGTATGATAATAAAAGACCATTATCGCACTAGAGAAAGAATAATTCAGGGCGTAATTTAAGCCTAAGATGAAGGAAATCGGTCCAGGAATAAGGAGGATATGTAGATTACTAGTTTTTCCTATTTGCACAGCTGGACAAATGTGTGCCTGTATTTCGGAACGCAAAACACACATTAGCAGTAAGATCCCTCTGTCGTTCGGCCTATATATAATTCTAGTTAATTAATTCACTTGTGCGTTAGGAAGTGTGAAGATGTGTTTCAAACTACTGTGTAATTTCTGGAGGCTAAACCAAGCTGTGTATATTTAAATAAATTAAGAATGGAAGCAGAAAGGGTGTCCATGGTTTTAGAAAAGCATTTAAAGAATTATTTCTTGATGGAATGGGACACACACCAGGAACAAAGGAAAGGATGAAAGGAATTGTATTACTGTATTGTTTAAGCTATTACTTAGTATTTTATACAAGACCTAATAATTGTATGGAGGCGGATTATGGACAAATGGCTCTAACTCAGGATTTGGAGAAAATTGTATTCACAGTGAACTGGATTGGGTTATTACTGATATAGTATGCCCTGTGCGTCTGCTTGCACACTGTCTGAAACTGTCTCTCATCCCCTACATCTGTAATAGTGGAATAGTGATAGACAATATAGTGGTTAATCAAATATGTTTCAGGTTATATCCTGTCAACCAAGTACACTTTAAAGAGTCAGCCACTACTGCAGTAACTAGTGATGCGAGCGCCCTTGTTGTCTATAGGAACAGTCATCCAGTATCCACTGCCTGGAGGAACATCATGTGACTTTTCCTTCCATGACAGGAGTGTGACAGACTTCAATACAACAGATAAATGGCCAAACAAGGCTACTGTTCAGAGTATCCCGGTGACACCACTATATTAAAGCCACGATTCTAAGAAAGACACACTTAATGATGACATTTGTTTGGGCATAGTTATAGCCAGTGATAGCTAAAATCAAATGACAGTGAAATAAAAGTGTTATAAAGATACAGATATTCTACAAACAGTGAGTTCAACCAAAAGAGAAGAAACTATCATTTACTCTAAACCTCTGGCCACAATTTATGGACCACTTTGACAGATTAGGGAGCCCGCGTCACACTATATTACATCAATATATGCAAACTTTCATGCTCATCAAAACGAAGGGACGTGAACCTACATGCTCCAGACATTGTTACATTCGGCATTCACTTGTAATAAAAAATACGATGCGTTCACAAAACTGAGCATCGCGCAAAAATGTTTTTGAAAATAAATATTATACACATAAAGGTATGTTTCAGGCGCTCGTGAGAAATAAAGAAGCAGAAAACTAAAAGAAGTGAGTGGCTTACCAGAGAATCGAACCCAGGACTTTCCTAACGGCACCCCCGCCTAGCTACAGAAACGAATCACACTATCCTCCCTGCCAGATAGGCACCACAAAAATAGTGCTTCGAAGACAGTGGTCAATAGCGCGATTCGCAGTATGTAACACCGGATATGTACCTAGGGCGATCTAGCCTAATTAATGACGAATTTAAAAACAAAATATTTTTAGTAAGAAGGTTAAATTACGTCCCATTAAACTCAAAATGTGTTTGTAAACGCCAAATGATTCTCACGCCCAATGATGATGTGCAAGATGACTGTGCTGGCTGGTGGAGCTCACGTCATCTAGAGTTTAATGTTCGAGGATTTCCAAACTTGGTCATCATCGTTATCATCATCAGCCTTCAGTTAGCTATGGAGCGCATCGCTACTTAAAACATCTCGATCATCCATGCACAGCGAAAGCTGCAACATATGTAAGCACATATCATAGTAAGAATCACTCGTGAACCTGTATCTGCTCAAACTCACAGATATCACAAGATGGATTTTGGGGCGAACTCTTTCCGATCTCTCTTTCACTACGGCAGTAATCAGTTACATTTTTGTACTGATTTCATTGCGATTTTTTTCCGAGTCGTACCCTCTTTCTTTCTGTGCAATGGAGCAGATATTGTGTATCTACATTCTTTGACTCCTCTTAGAGATAAGTCATCAATCACGTCTGTTTGTTAACCGTCCCTTCCCTAAAGCTTTGCAAGGAGCGGCAGAGATAATATTAACGACAGGCTTGTTGGTGATTCTCGCGTACCAAACCTTGGCCGCTACCGATTAACACAAAAAAATCGCCAGCGTATTTGTCTAATTGCTGATAAGGCCAGGGTACGCGACAGATAAGAGATTATTTGTCTGGGTGACACATTTTGGACAGACAAGGATAACCTAATCACTTCCTGTCCGACTTGCTATGACAAGATTACTTTAGATAGTAATAATTTGTTACATCCGAAACACATTGTCGTATGAGTTTACAGATGTGTTGGTGAGTTCGACTGCCAGAGATCGGATATTTTCATGCCATATTTGGGAGAGGTGACCTCTGAATACGTTCAAAATTTTTCCATGTCAGGAATATTTTGAAAACCCCCCCCCCCCCCCCCCCTTTTCCCCAACCAGCTTGTTTGAAATGATTGGAGCTTTTACTTAGCTTCATAACCCACAGATGCGGGGGAGTACAGTGAATATAACCTGACACGTTTCAGTGTTAAGACACTGTGAAGATCACTTCCCAAGACGACACAACCAGACCTTGCCAGAGTGAAGCCTAGAATTCAGAATTACATTTTATCAGACCGGACCTTTTATTGGAGTATTTATCAGGACGTGCAAAACAGCCCAGGAAATCTTTATCATTATAATAAGGAAATCCGAATATCTAAGGAAGCTGAACACACGAAGTCAGAAAGGGAATCAAAGTTAAAATAAACGACCACAAGTACACGTGTAAAAAGGTATCGGCTAGTGCCTTAACTTCGATTACACTAGTCAACAAATTTTCAAAAGTTATTTGTACCAGAAATTAAATATACCATTTCTTATTGATTTTGACATGCTGATTTCAAATATCATAATGAAATTCACCAATTGGCTCTGGGTTTTCTTTAAAATGATGAATTTATATTACAGTAATACAAATAATGTATGCTTGTTTAATTCTCTGGGGTGAACAGCTAGTCTTTCTACTTTAGCATTATAAAAATTGTGGTTACATACTCAATTAATTGATATTTCAACATAAAATTATAGAAAAAATAAAAACATTATTTAAAGTTCACATATCATGTTTTTAAAAGGCACATTTGAACCCATTCCGTCATTATTCAGTCGCTGTTCGAGCTCTCTTTGCTTGCTTCTTGTAGTCAATCGATGAGGTGTCTCTTGTCACAGTCCAACAGT
Organism: Oreohelix idahoensis; assembly: GCA_024509875.1. Lineage (NCBI taxonomy): Eukaryota > Metazoa > Mollusca > Gastropoda > Stylommatophora > Oreohelicidae > Oreohelix > Oreohelix idahoensis. Next base: position 210,998 of record JAMPIV010010290.1, read on the forward strand.
AATCAGCAAGCATTGAAGGGCTCCAATTGCCTTAATACCTTGTCTCCATAGCAGCAATGTCCTGGTGAAATCGTTCACCATGCTCATCACTGACTGCTCCACAGTTTGACGTAAAGAAATCCAGATGAGAATCCAGAAAATGAATTTTCAAAGACATGTTGCAGCCAAGACTCTTATACTTCAGAAGGAGATTTTCTACAATTTCATTGTAATTATCAGATCTGTTGTTTCCAAGAAAATTGTCCACCACTGACTTAAATGCTAGCCATGCTGCTTTTTTCTTGCCATGCAACACGCAAAGAAACTCGTCATCATGAAGAAGTTTTCGAATTTGCGGACCAACAAATACTCCCTCTCTTATTTTAGCTTCACTCAGTCTTGGAAATTTTCTGATGAGGTATTTGAAAGCCTCATCTGTTTTCTCCATTTCCTTGACAAAGTTTTTCATGAGACCCAGCTTAATGTGCAAGGGTGGCAACAAAATCTTGCTGGTGTCGACAAGTGCTGGGTTCTCAACGTTCTTACTGCCAGGCTGCAATGACTGCCTGATTGGCCAATGTATTCTGATGTAATGGTCACTTCGTGCACGGCTATCCCACTCACAGAGAAAGCAATAGTACTTGGTGTATCCACCCTGTAGTCCAAGCAAAAGAGCGACCACTTTTAAGTCACCACAAAGTGACCAATGATGATGATCGTAGTTTATACACTTCAAAAGCTGCTTAATGTTTTCATAAGTTTCTTTCATATGAACTGCGTGACCAACTGGAATTGACGGTAACACATTACCATTATTCAACAAAACAGCTTTAAGACTCGTCTTGGATGAATCAATGAAAAGCCTCCACTCTTCCGGTATGTAATTGATTTTGAGGGCTGCCATTAAACCACAAATGTTGTGGCATGCAGAAAGGTCACCCTCTTTGAAAAAGAATGTAATAAGCGGCTTCTGGCGGTTCCTATACACAGAAATTGTAACATCTTCTGCCAGGAGATTCCACTGTTGCAATCTGGAACCCAAAAGCTCCGCCTTGTTCTTCAGTAAATTCAGATCTCTTACAAGATCATTCAGTTCACCTTGGGTTATTAAGTGTGGTTTAATGGATGTAGTTTGCTCAGAATCTGGATCGTTTGAGGCTGATGGTTCAGGACCACCAATGTCCTCTTCCTTCATCAGTGGAAGCAGCTGAAAATGATTCTGGCACTTTGGGAACTGGTAGGTCATCACCATGTGGTACCGGACGTATTGCAGAGGGGATGTTTGGATATAACAGAAATTATTAGCACTGTTCACACATGTCCTAGGCATTTCTAACTACGATACTTTTGATAAGGACAAATGCACTAACTAATGGCAAAATTTTATCAGAGATAAGATATTTATACACAAAGGTGATGTAATCATAGGTAGGATTGCATCATCAACTTCTAATTACATTTTTATTGGTCATTAGAAAAAATTATGCAATCGCCCACAACAGTTGCGTCATATATATAAATTGACCGTAATTAAATAAACTAGTAGCATATATCTTAAAAACTAGAGCCAATCAACATTTTTTAATGTCATTTTCGTTTTCAGCACACCAAAATTAGTTAAGATCAGCTATTTTCATTTCTGGTACATTTTGGTTGTTGACTAGTGTTATCTAAGCAAAAAGATTGTGAGCCAGGATTGGCGTAAGTTGTCATTTTACATTCTATATTTTTATTACTAACATGTGAACTAATATGTATATATTACCAGGTGAATATTAATATGTGAAAATCTCTAGTGGATGTCCCAGTCATTTGAGGCTGGCAACCTCAGCGCACAGAATGATGATTTCATGAACCACCACTGCACGGGTTAGCGACTGCTTTATTGCTAGTTTCTTAAGGAGAACTAAACGCATCATTAGTCCCAAGTTCTATTTGGAGCAGGGAGGGAAAGATGAAAGAAATGATGTACATTTTAATTAAAATACTTACACTTCTCAATCAGTGTAATGTAAATGTAAATATATTCTATCTGTACTTTAAACTTTTCATTTAAATGTAAAATAACTATAAAGCTATTCAATTTAAATGTAAAGGAAGTTTTCTCTCGAGGGATTCAAGTTAATTCTCATCGAGGGTAAATTCTGAGGTAGAGGGATGGTGGAATAGGAGTAGGGGACACATCAGTATGTGTCGGGAAACGCAGTACTCAAGAGAGCGTTTCGTTTCTATTCTTTTACCATAGTTGTTGGTGGTGGTATCAGTTGAAGGGTACTATCTCTGGAACAAGAAGGGAACAGTGGCCTGAGCTTTAAGACGAGGGACCAACTTTGTAGACTCTCCATGACACTCCTGGGAACGAGCTACACTATACATCCTTGACCAGCGACGAGCGTTATCAGTGATCAGTCCATCAAGAACCAACCCAGCGAGAGCAGAAACAACCACTGGCAGGTAAGTGCAATATATAAGCTGCCACGTGAACTTTTAAGAAAAAAATTATATCATCCTCCTAGGATGAACACTTTCTTTTAAACTATTCAATTTTTCAAACTGTTAAAACTTAAGTGATTGCTAAATTTTGTTATTATTAATTTTTAAAAATTTAACTTCGATTTAATCATTTTGAAGTTACTGCATGTTTGTCTCAGTCAATTTACTAAACACACTCTAAACAGAGATACCAGAATAATAAGAATTCCACTGAGTAAATCAGAGGTGGGGACTTGAACGAGCTAAGATTAATCATTGCTTAATTCTTCACAAAAGTTGTCGGCAGATTCTAGAATTAACGTGCTCAGCCAATGCAGCATTGTTTTCACTTATCTAAATATCTAGTGAATACTCCATTGAGATAGAAGCGTCATTACCCTTCTATTTACAAATTTGCCAAGAGTAATCTTTCGCGAAGGTAGACACCTTTGAAGCCCATATTAGAGTTTTGGCCACTGTTAGACCACTACTGCAAAGCAGGGGAGGCAATACCGTCACAACAGATACATATACCTTATTTTGAATGACCTACCCCCAGGGGTCGGCTACCAATCGATCCTGATCTACTGGTAGATCCCAGTTGATGAATTATTCGATCTTTAGGCAACTGCGCAGAAAAAAAAAGACTTTAAAGTAGAGAAATGTTGGTATAGAACTTTCCCGCCAGCATTTAAAATCGTTGTGTCCCCAGGATCAAAGATACTTTGTCCGCATTCCCGATGAAAATTGTCCAGTTAGCTACTATAATGTATTGCTGAATTTCATGAGATCGGAAAGCGATCTTTTCTTTGTAAGGTTCATCATCCGCCCCTCCTCCATCCGCGCTTAAAATTACACACAAATATCCACACACACGCACATCACATCACTTCACCTCACCTCACCACACCACATCACATACACACACACGCACACACACATATATATATATATATATATATATATATATATATATATATATATATATATATATATATATATATACTGATTTATTACAATCTTTTGTAACATCAATAACACTGTATAATTATATACAGAAATATGGATACAGGCAATTTATCAAGCCTGAGGCTTTAAACCTGGTTTGAGTATTTACACATTAGTGCAGTTTATACAACAAACAAGTGGGTACGTGTACACAAACACTCTTGAATGCTCATAATTCAGTTACCTGAGCGTTTCTGTACGAAGGTCTTTGTCGAATATGAAATGATATCTTAAATTTAGTGTACTTTCTTTTTTCAGCATCTACTGCCAGGTGCTGTTTTGTGTAGTTGGAATTCATAAAGTCATTATTTTGTCCGCCCTGTTTAATGGTACACACTCTCTTCCTGAAAGTGCCGGTCAGTCACTTGACTGAAATGAAGAATGGGGGATACACATGGAAGGAGACACGGAAAATAGCAGTGAGGCGAGGCGCATTGAAGTGCATGATGATTGGCAAATAAGTTCCAAGGACAATGCTCGAATGATCTATCCGTGATACATTTAGCACCCTACTGACAGTAAAAAGGTAACAGTAGTCCCACAGTAGATATTGCAGTAAGGGAGTGAAGTGTTAGAGATTTCAATAATACTAGGTTTCAGCTTTATGAGATTGGGTGACCGGTTCCCTTCATCGCTGCCTTTGCCTTCTTCAACTCACAGAGCAGTTAGTTACCTATTTACAGATGCTTTGACTGCAGCGTGACGGTACACGGTTTCAAACCCGGTAACTTTGTCCACAAACGCAAGCGCTCTAACCGTTCTACCACTCGACGCTCTCTGTTAACAGTAAAAGGTAAAGGTTGTCCCATAGTAGATACCTCCGTAGAGGAGTGAAGTGTTAGATACTTCACTATACTAGGTCTAGCATCGAGGTGGGGTAATCAGTTCCCTTCCTAGCTGCCTTTTCCTTCCCTAAGTCAACAGTCAAGTCAGGTACCCATTTACAGTTGAGTAGTTATCGTGAATCAAACCCGGCACTTTTGCCGCGAAATACCAGCGCTCTAATTTATATAAAACATCAAGAAAGGATCAGGGGGAAAAAAAATCGAGAATAGGAAGAATTTAAGAAATGGTTTTTAAGCCGGTTCAAGCCCCCAGCTGAGCTAATTCAGCGAATGTCCTCTTATAATGGTATAGCTCTGTTTATATATATATATATATATATATATATATATATATATATATATATATATATATATATATATATATATATATATATATATATATATATATATATATATATATATATATATATATATATATATATATATATATATATATATATAACCCGTCAATAATGACGGAAGTAAATCAAAAACTGTAGTACATTCAAAAAATATTTTTAAAATCAATATAAAAGTTCTTTGATGACAACATTTTTTTGTGAAAGTGCGTGGATTTGTTTCAAATAATGTTCCGTGATAAAAAGTGTTTTTAACAAAAACTTTCAAGTTTTCATGATTTGTTCCTTGGGTGAGGGCGACATAGAGCTGGCCGTGACCGAAAACAGGTTCAGGAAAGAAAACTCCTACGTGATCAAAAGATTGTTCTTGCTCCTTATTGATCGTCATTGCAAATGCTAAAATCACTGGGAATTGACGACGTCGCATCCTAAATGGGAAACTGCGCTCGCTCGGTTCTTCGTCAATGCGAGGAATTAAGACTCATTCTCCCTTATTACTGCCAGTGACAATTTCTGCATCAATGAAATTCCGATGCAAGACTTTTATGACCAAACGCGTGCCATTCAACAGTCCGTTTTTGCGTTCAGATTTCGCAATAGCATGATACATGCAGCAACCTTTAATTTCCGCAAATGCGGTGGCATTCCTAATGGGCACAGCTCGTTAAGGAACTCGGTAGGGAAATCAAATGCGTCGTTGGGATCATCGGAAATCATGGTATCTATGCTCCAATAAATCGTTTCTTTTCTTGCGAGTAGCTCCAATACTTTAAATTAAAATTTTGTCTTGAAGAAACAATAAAAAAACTTACATTTTAAGGTTACTTTTAACAAAATGATGAGTTAAATCCGTTTCCGGAATGAAACTGGTTTCTACAATCAAAAACTTACATTTTATTCATATATCACTGTCACTCACTTTGTGTTGCACAATTCACCGACTGTTTCTTCGTTGAGTGTTACTATTTTCGGGAGAGTACATATAAATGAAACAATACAAATAATGTCTTATTTTCAACCACAGTTGCATCCCTTAGATGTGACCGACGTACAAACGGCGAGAATTATGGAGTTTGATTCTGGCTCATACGTTTGCTTTCGTACATGTAATAACTGAATAAACAACTATTGTTTAGTTTAGTTTTAAAACAACATGGAACAAATTTAATAATCAATCAATATTAACAGTTTAAAATAAATGAAATGCTGGTGAATTTTATATTGGAGTAAATTTTTCTCGTCACGGAGATTAAGGTGCGGATATAGTTAAAAAAAATATGTCCGGTTGCTGGTGCCTTTTTGTTAGCACTTAGCTTGTATGAGCGAGTCCTGCAGCCTTTGTTTTCGTCACTTCTTTTGTGATTATGACACTTCACAGCCTGGTAGCTTCTTTCCTCAATCGGTCTGATCGCTGTACCAGGATATTTTTGACAAAATAAAAACAAAAGTCTCGGCTAAGTACATTTGTGGGCTGCAAAGTAACAGGCGCATTCTCGCGGTCCACCCACAAATGTCAATCTATCAGAAGAATTAAATTTCCGAGTGCAGGTAAGATGATTAAAATGACCATATTCCTCTGGGTATTAACTGAGAAAATGTGTCTGGACAGCGCGAATAATGAGTTGCCTGAGTTACAATTAATAAAGTGCACATATCTCACAAAATATTATACCTTTAGGCACATGTGATGTAATCATCAGTCATCACTGCTCCATTCGGTGTCTGGGGTCACCTCTGCTGTCGGTTTTCCCCACGACTAGCCAGAAACAATCACCAGCGCTTGATGTAGTGGTTTGTGAATATACTATTTTCATATGTTGAGGTTGCCAGTGGGGTACTGGAAGATGAGACAGGTCTGTATTTCGGAGCTGGCATTTGCTGATGATGTTGCCCTGATTGCTAAATCAGAGGAACATCTCCAATTCAACCTGCAAGTCTGGAAGGAAGAGCTGGAGAAGAGAGGGATGGTAATATCACGAGAAGAAAGAAGACATCAGATTAAGCTGGGAGAACAGGTCCTGGAGCAGGTCGACCACTTTAAATACCTCGGAGCTATTATTGGCCAAAAGGGAGGCATCAAAGAAGAGTTGGCCACTCGAAAAGCAGCCGCTAGGAGACTTTTTCAGGCCATAAATCGATGATTCCTCAGCAAGAGAGAGGTTGGTAAGAAAACGAAGATGGCTGTATACCGCTCTACCTATGTCCCAGTCTAAACATATGGATGCGAGTCATGGGCAATGACTACAACCCACAAAAGCCAGATCCAAACCTCAGAAATGAGGAATCTGAGAAAGGTGGTTGAAGTAACAAGAAGAGACATGGTACGCAACCAGACGATACGTCAAGGCCTTAAATCCCACCCCCTGCAGACCCAAGTAGAACAGTCCCAGCTAAGATGGTTTGGCCATGTCTGCAGAATGGGAGAAGATCGGCTACCACGACAAGCATGGGAAACAAAGAGCCAAGGATCCAGATCCCCAGGACGACCCAGAGTCCGCTGGGAGGACAACATTAGACAATCTTTGAAGGACCGGGGACTAAAATGGAACCAGGCCAGGAGGAAGACAGCCGATAGGATAGTCTGGCGCTCTCTCTTCCAAACCTCTACAGCTCAAGGTAGAAGGGGAACGACTAAGTAAGTAAGAGGTTGCCAGCCTCATATATAACCACTTAGCAAGAAACATGTTAATTCACATTTGTAAAATAATTGTTACACTTACCTCAAAATGTTGGGAATATACAATCTCCTTGCGCAGGTAAGAATGGACACGAGCAATTTAGGTTATGCTCTCGAACCACTTGATCTGGAAATTTTGAATCCCTTTTATGACGAGTGAATCTGCGAAACACTTGTTCTGGTAAAGTTTCTCTTATGACGGGTGATCCAATTCCTAGGTTTCCAGTCTTCGTATTTTAAGTCCTGGTCCCTTACGTTTTTCAGTCTGTATTTATAAAGGCGTGCTTACGTTTTAAGGTTTTACGTTTCCCCAATATTTCGGTCTGTCACTTTTTTTTTTCATAACCCTCCACTCCCAAAGGAGCATAGGCCTTCAACAAACACATGCCAAGTCCTCCTGTCACGTGCCATCATCTCAAGTTCTTTCCATGTTCTCCTCATCATTTTCACCTCTGTTTCCAACTCTCTTCGCCATGTACTTCTTGGTCTTCCTCTGCCTCTCTTGCCCTGGGGGTTCCAGAACAAGGACTGCCTTGTAATGCTATCAACAGGTTTCCTCAGTGTGTGTCCTATCCATCGCCATCGTCTTCTTCTCATCTCTTGTTCCACTGGCACTTGTCCAGTTCTTGTCATCAGTTCCACATTGGTAACCTTGTCATACCATTTTAATCCCTCTATTCTACGCAAGCACCCATTTATGAAAGTCTGTAGCTTTTTGGTTGTTGTCTTTGTTGTTCTCCATGTCTCCGAGCCATACAATAGGACTGACTTCACATTTGAGTTGAAGATTTTTATTTTCGTGTTGGATCCTATTTCTCTTGATCTCCATATATTTCCCAATGCAATGAAAGCTCCTCTTGCTTTTTGTATTCTTATTTTGATATCGCTGTCTGTCCCTCCAACTTTGTCTATATTACTGCCAAGATATGTGTATGATTCTACATCTTGTATTGGCGTTTCTTCAAGTTCAACCCTGTTTTCATTACCTGCATTTATTCGCATTATTTTTGTCTTTTCCCTGTGTATTTTCTGTCACTTATAATATAGGAATTCTAAGTCCGATGTCTCACTGGCTTCTGTGAGTCGCTCATATGACGTGCGCTGCAGTCTCTCTGTGTTCTGTGTCTCAGATTTCACTACATTATATGTGCAGTTCTCAGTTCACATCACAGATGGTGCTTGCGTCGGATGTTCCAATAGGATCCATAGTTTATTCCGGCTTCTTACTTTAATCCAATCGTAAGCTCTTTAGCACTGTGCTGGGGTGCCTAATTTCAAAATATCCCCCACGTGTTTTAAAATATTACATTTAATATTCGAACGCGTGACCTCTTTCAAATCATGCGGTAATATTTCCGCCGGCATCTTTATGCAACTCACACAAACAAATCTGTGCACTATCCTAGCTAATGCCGTCCGCCAAGATGTCTACCCAGACATATTATCTGTAACAATCACCAGGGATTGTCCCACAAAAAGCGATAAACGAATCTACCCTCTGTGCAATCTGCCAGACAAAGTCACCGTCGTCGGCAACCCAGACAGACAATTTTGGGTTCTTTTCATGTCGACCGGACGAGACCGTATTATCCCCAGCTTTTCCCCTGGGGTCAAATGTTGGGCCGACGCGTTTCAAAAGATGGTCAGACTGAGAGAATAGATAAGCGTATGACCGGTATAATTACCAGGTATTAACGCATTTACCTTGCGGAACGTAAACAATTCTACGTGAAAAGCAGATACGTCCATATGGGAGTAGAGTGTTAGAAATTTCACCCTACTAGATCCAGAATAGAGCAAAAAATGAATGAAAGGCATGATTTATGCCAAATAAAAATGATTGGTGAGAAAAATGAAGAAAACGAAATGATGCTGCCTGTGGTAAAGTGAGATTTTATAAATATCTATAGGGGACTTAGTGTACTGACTGAGATCAGCTGTGAAGGTATCTGTATCTAATAGGTGTAGTGTTTTACAGATAACCTTACTTGCTACCACATATGTATACCTCAGTCAGAATTATTCTGGAATATTGTGATGACTACGTTATATGTCTAGGGTATGTATATGATGAAGTGTAAGTCACAACAACAACAGACAGATAAACAATTTAATTTATTCCACAGCACTTTACAACACTGTGACCCTCACACACATGTAACACTCTATAAGACTATCTTAAAAGAGTCAGTTTGAAAAGTCAAATATATATATATGTATTAATTTCTTTACATAGAGATATCCTGATTCAACTACACAGTGAACCAGGAATCACAATCAATATTCTTACAAGTAGTATGTACACAGTTTATCAATTTACTCTTGTTATTGACATATTTTATTATTCTTATCTTATGTGTGTAAGTTGTGAAGTAGTAATATGAGTTAATACTGGTTTTGTTTTTCAGGCTAGAGTGTTGTTTGTCATCATGACTTCAAGTGTCTTATCATTGGGAAAAGTTCACAGTTCCTGTCAATTTAAACAGTTTATATTCCCTCTTTATTTACTGTCAATTTTAGAGGTAGGGGGGGGGGGGGCACATAATGTTGAGCTCCATGGCCACACTTTCTTAACTTTCGTGATGACTGCAGTAAAAGACTCCTCTGCTCGATTACTTCAATGAGTTCTGGAGCCACCTCACTGGTCGCTATCTGAACCCAGTAGTATGCTGTCAGCCTCAGGATTCAGTAACTCAGGCCAAATGCTGCCTCAATGACTTTTGACCACCGTCCCTGAAACAAGAAGGTTGTACCTCCTATTTCAAAACTAAGTCATAATCCATTTCCACAATGAGCACAATACATAACAAACACTTGTGTTCAGTGCTGTAGGCCACTGCTAGCTTCATCTGAAACAAATTACACCAGTATACTCCTTCCTAATGGTTACTACGCCTCTGCCATTCCAGCATTATTTCTTCCTAGTTCATAAGATAGGTGTCAGTGTACTGTTTGGCAATCCCATGCAGTTTTACTTTTTTCCGACACCTCCTATTCAGGTTGGAGCAATATTTAGGCTTTTCTCAAGTTGGCCACTGAACTACACACATATATATAGACATAAATCATCAATTCACATTCAATTTTCATTAAAAAGATATCAAATATTTCAGCTTACCACAATTCAATGGAAATAATAAACAGTTTCGTTGACTGGCAATGAATAGGCACAAATTCCGATCTGCCTCTTGTCCCAGGCTTTTATTTTAGAAAAAAATATGCACTGGTGCTCAACGCACTGTTCTTAATAGGTTTATTACAAGATGTGGCAAGGAACAGACGCTCTGAACTGACTATATTGGCAGATCTAACCAATCATGCCATGTCTACACATCTTTTCAAAAAAGTACCCCTTCTATTCGTTTCCCATAACAACAAAAAACTAGTATTTGCAGTCCAACTAATCGTGTTTAGTCTTACATCTCATTCCCGCCAATCAAATAGGAGTTAACATGGTAGGCTATTTCCGTAACGTAATGTTTTTCAAACACGTTATTAAAAAAAATTTATGAGCAGAAATGATTTCATGCTGTCAGGCACCCCACTATTGTATTTTGGCCATAATTATTTTATTAACAGACTAAAGGCGTAACACATAACATATTCTTAGCTAGCAAGTCCTGCCGTACAATAATATATAAGTTAAAGCGAGCTACATGGTGGCGTTCAAAATATGTGTTTTCCAAAGATAGTCGTATATTTGTTTTTTACCACGCGTTCACTTCTTTGTCATAGGGTGTCTTCTGTACTTTCAGGAGCTTAGATGTAAATCAGTAGAATTTCAGGTTTCCTAATAAGCATTTTTCATGTTTTTAAACCTGATTCTTGTAGTAGTAGTAGTGTTTTTCTGACACTGTTTATTTGAAAAAAAGTTAGTGCTGGCCTTACACGTGGGATTGGCGTTACTATTAATTGCGCGACGCGTGTAGTGTTGCATGCTTCCTTGCTTCCAGTCGTCCTTCTCTCTCTCCTGCTTTATCTGTCTTTTAGTTACGCCGTGTATGGAATGAATGAAATATTAAATCTAGGTCATTGATCAGCTTGCGTATCTCAAGGTTTTTCCAAGAAATACAGTACACGTTTCATTGAAGAAAGCGTGTAGTGATACAGTAGGCTTTTACTATCAACGTGAAAGCGTTACAATTTGCAGACGAAGTAGAAAACAAGGGGAATTTCGAGTACAGTCATTGTGACAGCATTGTTCTTTACCATTCTTCTTTCCTTTTATTAAATTTATTTGTTAGGCTTTACATTTACGTTTTAATTTATATATGTGGATTAGAATATTTCACGACATCTCCCCTCTTAAAGCAGACATCTTATGTCAGTCCTTTATTCTATATACACATAGATAAATGTAAGTCAACTTGACTTTACTCTGCTGTTGTGCTATCATGGTTTTATGTAGTTGGGTCCATTCAGAGTAGGCACTACTCATGAAATCTGCCTCAGACCTCTACAACCAATAATATCTTTCAGTTATGTTACTGAACAGCCGCAAGTGTGACTGCTTGTCTTAATGCTGCTTCACAACGCGTATTCACCATTTCTCTTCTCTGAGTCTGCGCAATGACATGTCCAGAGAACATTAGATTTTCCCCAAAAATGTACGTTATGAGGAGATAACATATACCTGGTGATAGCAGAGTTTTCGTAGTGGATCCCATAATCTTCTTATTAGCCTGTATGAAACATTCGGAATATCCTCAATCAAAGAGGCAACTCAGGGATTCATTACGTTCCTCCGAATTGTTTACATCCAACAAGTTTGTCTGATCTCAGGTTTTACTGGAATCTGATAATATCCTTTACTCAGATCCACTTTTGAGAAATATTTAGCTTTATTTAGTCTGGCAAACAACTGATTTGTATCCGGCAATGGATCCACCTGTCCTTCTGTAATAGCATTCAGTCTCCTGTAATCTATACAGAGTCTATGTTCTCCAGAGGGCTTCCTTAAGAGTACAACACCGGAACTATACGAAGATTCACTGTGTGAAGTAATTCCTTCCTTCAACAAATAGTCTATCTCTTCCTTCAAAGCTTTCTCCTTAGCAAAAGGAATCGAATATGGTTTCATACAGACAGGTGTGGGGTCTATCAGTTTCATATCATATTCCAATAAGTTTGTATGCCCAGGTCGGTCGGTTAACACCTCTGTATGAGTATCTAGAACCTGTTGCACTCTCTCTTTCTGAGTTTTCGTTAAATGTGTACTGATTTTCACCTGTGCCGCTGTCTCACAGGGGTGTAATGGATATTCAAATGATGAAAGTGGTTCCTTTTTCATCTCCATGGCGATAGACAAGGTCAACAAATGTGTCTCTTCCTGATGTTCTCTTTCCAAATATTTCTTCAGGAGATTCACATGATAGATTTTTTCTTTCCCCTTCTTATCTATCTTATAATTTGTTCTAGACACCTTCTCTAGAACTGTATATGGACCTTGCCATCCAATCTGTAACTTATTCTGACTCCCGGGGAGAAGAAGCAGTACCTTCTCTCCCACAGCCAAATCTCTGTCTTTCGCCTTCCTGTTATAATAGGCAGCATGTTTCTTCCTGGCTTGTTTCAAATTTTCATTGGCAAGTTTCCAGCCAGTTTTTAAACGAGTGGTCAGCTCATTCACATATTGGTATGAGGATGTGATATTTTCCTCTGCTTTTTCATCAGTCCACGCTCTCAACAGAGTTACATATGGACCTTTAATTTTGTGGACCTATTTGTCCATGCACCGGTATGGTCTCTTCCACTGGAAGCTCTATAGTGATGATTTTTCTTCCCAGAATTATCATGCACAAAACGACCGCTACCAATTCTTTTCTTGGGGCTGTCTCCCCACTTAAAATTCTTGATGAGAGATTTCCTCTCTACATCTTCTTCCTCCAGTTTGTTTAAGTCCGATTGAGGGATTTTCGGCTTATCTTGGGGTAAGACATCTTTTTGCACTCTCCGCATAGTGGCCATTGTAAAACAGTTAAGTGAAGCTTGTCCGTGAAAAGGGGCTTCCCATTCCCTTTGGTCCACTTTATCAAATTTATATTCCTTTTTATTTTCAGGCCTAATTTTGCCCCTTGGCGTGTCCAGGTCCTGATCCATGTTCCCGCTTGTGGGTGTTCCCTCATGTGCTATGCTACACCTTTCTACAAAATTCTCAATGTCCCATCTTGCTTTGGGCCAATAATAATTGTGAGCCACCTTTTGGATGATGGTACCTATTTTCTCATGGTCCCCATCTAGTTTCACATGTAGGCTCCTTATTAATTCTGCCCTATATCTTTTAGGAAGTACCAGCTGTCCCTGACCTTTGGATCTAGCTCCAGTCTTCCTATACATCAACTTGTTTTTCATGTAAAAATCTCCCTTGCCTGGAGTTGTATGACAAGTTGACAATTTCCTGAAACAAGGCTTGAGGGTCTTATCCCCAGCCTGTGCCTTCCTCATCTCTTCTGGAGTGGTATCCAACATAATATCCTCCTCCTTTCTTGAGGTCGACCTGACCTGAAGGGTGGCCATATACACAGGTTTCCTTCTGCAACGGTCAGTGTCATGATTGTCCATCTGACAATTTTTACACCACCTTTTTCCTTGGTTGAAAGATTTTCTTTCATCATATTTCCTTTCATCGAATTGTGGGGTTTTATTTTTATTGTCATACCGTGGCCTATCAAATTGGTGCTTACCTTTGTTTTGATCCCTAGGATCAAATTTATTAAAGTTCTGTGGTGCCTTAAAATTAGCTATCTGTTTCTTTTTATTACCTGATACCTCTGCCTGAGCTGCTTGATACCTTTCAGCAACATTTAGCAACTCACCCAGCCTCTCTGCACCTTGTTCCATGAGAAACTTTCTCAGGTCTGGAGCCATGGACTCTCTTAATTGTTCTATAAGGACCATTTCCTTAAGATCTTGGGTTTTCCCCAGAGAAGTCCATTTCTCCAAGTATGTCTCTATTCGTGCAGAGAACTGGTGATAGGTTTCACCTGACAGTAGTTTAGCATTTCTAAATTTTTTCCTATAAAATTCTGCGTTCTTTTCATATCTTAACAAAAGAGCCTGCTTTAGCATGTCATAATTTTCCTGATCACCTCTGCTCATTTTGGCAAAAACTTCATAAGCTGCCCCACGAAGTCCTTGAGATAACTTTAAGCCCCACCTTTCTCTCTCTAACCCATACGTGGTAGCTAATAGTTCATACCTATTTAGATAGCTCTCTATCATCGTCTTTCTCAACAAAATGATCTAAATGAAAATTCATAGCTGAGGTTGAGGCTCCCTGGCTAGCAGTGGCATCAGAGGCAAATGGACTGGCACCATTTTCAGGAGCATGGCCCTGAAACTCAAACTCCCTTAGTCGTAACTCATGTTCCCTTTGTAATCTCTTCTCCTCCTTTTCTGCTTCCCTCTCTGCAGTCAATCTTCTTTCTTCTGCTTCCCTTTCTGCAGCTAATTTCTTCTCTTCTCTTTCTGCAGCTAATTTCTTCTCTTCTCTTTCTGCAGCCAATTTCTTCTCTTCTCTTTCTGCAGCCAATCTTTTGTCTTCTCTTTCTGCCTCCAATTTCTTAGCCTCTTTGTCAGCCTCAATCTGCAACCTCTTAGCCTCAGCCTCAATCTGCAACCGCTTAGTCTCAGCCTCTAATTTTCTTTCGGCCTCTTTTTCTAATCTTCTTTCTTCCCGTTCAATATATTTGTCACATTCAGCAGTGACATAAGAAATCATAATTTGCCCGTCCATTCCTAACTCTTTCGCAGTCTGTACAGCAGCAGATCGAAATTTGGCCAGGTCCGCCATTTTCTAACAGATAAATGTAAACAATTTCTAACTAAACAATATACTCTGTAATTAATTATGTAATTACAACACAGGCACTGAGAGCTCAACCTTATTTAATTCCACCCAAGGATACCTTTTAATTCTTATAATTCCCAATATATATATAACAGGAGAAAGTTCAATATCCCGGACCTGACCCCAATATATGTGGTAAAGTGGGATTTTATAAATATCTATAGGGGACTTAGTGTACTGACTGAGATCAGCTGTGAAGGTATCTGTATCTAATAGGTGTAGTGTTTTACAGATAACCTTACTTGCTACCACATATGTATACCTGTCAGAATTATTCTGGAATATTGTGATGACTACGTTATATGTCTAGGGTATGTATATGATGAAGTGTAAGTCACAACAACAACAGACAGATAAACAATTTAATTTATTCCACAGCACTTTACAACACTGTGACACTCACACACATGTAACACTCTATAAGACTATCTTAAAAGAGTCAGTTTGAAAAGTCAAATATATATATATGTATTAATTTCTTTACATAGAGATATCCTGATTCAACTACACAGTGAACCAGGAATCACAATCAATATTCTTACAAGTAGTATGTACACAGTTTATCAATTTACTCTTGTTATTGACATATTTTATTATTCTTATCTCATGTGTGTAAGTTGTGAAGTAGTAATATGAGTTAATACTGGTTTTGTTTTTCAGACTAGAGTGTTGTTTGTCATCATGACTTCAAGTGTCTTATCATTGGGAAAAGTTCACAGTTCCTGTCAATTTAAACAGTTTATATTCCCTCTTTATTTACTGTCAATTTTAGGGGGGGGGGGGGCACATAATGTTGAGCTCCATGGCCACACTTTCTTAACTTTCGTGATGACTGCAGTAAAAGACTCCTCTGCTCGATTACTTCAATGAGTTCTGGAGCCACCTCACTGGTCGCTATCTGAACCCAGTAGTATGCTGTCAGCCTCAGGATTCAGTAACTCAGGCCAAATGCTGCCTCAATGACTTTTGACCACCGTCCCTGAAACAAGAAGGTTGTACCTCCTATTTCAAAACTAAGTCATAATCCATTTCCACAATGAGCACAATACATAACAAACACTTGTGTTCAGTGCTGTAGGCCACTGCTAGCTTCATCTGAAACAAATTACACCAGTATACTCCTTCCTAATGGTTACTACGCTTCTGCCATTCCAGCATTATTTCTTCCTAGTCCATAAGATAGGTGTCAGTGTACTGTTTGGCAATCCCATGCAGTTTTACTTTTTTCCGACACCTCCTATTCAGGTTGGAGCAATATTTAGGCTTTTCTCAAGTTGGCCACTGAACTACACACATATATATAGACATAAATCATCAATTCACATTCAATTTTCATTAAAAAGATATCAAATATTTCAGCTTACCACAATTCAATGGAAATAATAAACAGTTTCGTTGACTGGCAATGAATAGGCACAAATTCCGATCTGCCTCTTGTCCCAGGCTTTTATTTTAGAAAAAAATATGCACTGGTGCTCAACGCACTGTTCTTAATAGGTTTATTACAAGATGTGGCAAGGAACAGACGCTCTGAACTGACTATATTGGCAGATCTAACCAATCATGCCATGTCTACACATCTTTTCAAAAAAGTACCCCTTCTATTCGTTTCCCATAACAACAAAAAACTAGTATTTGCAGTCCAACTAATCGTGTTTAGTCTTACATCTCATTCCCGCCAATCAAATAGGAGTTAACATGGTAGGCTATTTCCGTAACGTAATGTTTTTCAAACACGTTATAAAAAAAATTTTATGAGCAGAAATGATTTCATGCTGTCAGGCACCCCCACTATTGTATTTTGGCCATAATTATTTTATTAACAGACTAAAGGCGTAACACATAACATATTCTTGGCTAGCAAGTCCTGCCGTACAATAATATATAAGTTAAAGCGAGCTACATGGTGGCGTTCAAAATATGTGTTTTCCAAAGATAGTCGTATATTTGTTTTTTACCACGCGTTCACTTCTTTGTCATAGGGTGTCTTCTGTACTTTCAGGAGCTTAGATGTAAATCAGTAGAATTTCAGGTTTCCTAATAAGCATTTTTCATGTTTTTAAACCTGATTCTTGTAGTAGTAGTAGTGTTTTTCTGACACTGTTTATTTGAAAAAAAGTTAGTGCTGGCCTTACACGTGGGATTGGCGTTACTATTAATCGCGCGACGCGTGTAGTGTTGCATGCTTCCTTGCTTCCAGTCGTCCTTCTCTCTCTCCTGCTTTATCTGTCTTTTAGTTACGCCGTGTATGGAATGAATGAAATATTAAATCTAGGTCATTGATCAGCTTGCGTATCTCAAGGTTTTTCCAAGAAATACAGTACACGTTTCATTGAAGAAAGCGTGTAGTGATACAGTAGGCTTTTACTATCAACGTGAAAGCGTTACAATTTGCAGACGAAGTAGAAAACAAGGGGAATTTCGAGTACAGTTATTGTGACAGCACTGTTCTTTACCATTCTTCTTTCCTTTTATTAAATTTATTTGTTAGGCTTTACATTTACGTTTTAATTTATATATGTGGATTAGAATATTTCACGACACTGCCGTAGGGCTGAAGGTGTGAGAGATCACACTAACGAGCATGTCCAGACGTTCTGTGACATAGCTCAAGATTACTCTTGGCAGAGATGTGAATGGGAGAATGGTGCTTCAATTCTAGGGAACCTCATAGGAATTTAAAGAAATCAAGTACTCCGGCTGATATGATCCAGGCCGTGTAAACTTTCTATCTTCCCAGACCTACTATGAGGAGAAAGAATTCTGCTCGTTTTGATGAACTCCCAACTGATTTAAATCAGTAAAACATTACTTCAGTACCTCTGTTTATATGAACGGCTCCTGAGATAAATCCTCTGTGGATGGGAAGGAGCGAAGCTCCTGACCGGGTTAGAAGGAAAGTCCTCAGGTTCCCCAGCCTCGCAATGACATGTCATTGGGCCGAAGGACTGAAAGCCCAAAGTGCCGCTGGTTAAGAAAAAAAAAATATGTACTTAAAATGCCTGTGACAATCGGGTGCAGTTAAGTCAAATACGTAGATTAATTAAACTATAAATTTGTATATATAGAAATAACACATTTAATAATCAATTATAGTTAACAATTGAAACTAAATGGGGGGAGCGGGTCGGTGAAGTGATATAATAAATATTTCTACAAA
>JAMPIV010010291.1:0-87500 GCA_024509875.1 Oreohelix idahoensis
AGGCCCGAGTCTTTGAGTCCGATGCCCAGATCTGATCGAGGACGAGCCCGCCGAGGTGCTGCCGCGAGTTGTCTGCCGGACAGAGAGGCCGACGGAGCCCGAGGGTTCTGCCGATGCGCGACCGCGCGGGCGGAGCCTGGAGACAGTCGAGAGGGGCAACCGACCGAGAGGGCAAAGCTTAGGCAGATCCTTAGGGGACGAGGGCGAATGAGAAGAATGTTTGTGACGGTGAAACAAGCGAAAGCTTTTGTCAGGGACGAACTTGAGAGATATGATGCGGAGAGGAAGGCAGAAGAAGCTAGGAGGAAAGAAGCGGAAGACCGTCTATTACAGCAAAAGAAGATGGATGAGGAAATGGAAATTCGCAAGATGCAGCATGAGAAGGAGAGAGAGGAGAGACCGCACGAGTTGGCGCTCAAAGTTCTAGAAGTTCAAAGTCGTGGTGCTGCCTCTACCTCCAGCAATGAAGAGTCTTCTCCTCATTCTTCCTTAACTAGTGCTTCTAACACACAATCTACTCATCTCACTGCTATGTCTTTTGCGCTAGAATCTTTCCCTTGTCCTAATGAGAAGATTGACACGTATCTAGAAAAATTTGAGAAAATTGCAACTCTGTACGGTTTAGAGAGGTCGCTTTGGAATATGAAGCTTTCCCAGGCTTTAAAAAGTTCTGCGTATGATGTTTACGCCAAACTGGAGAGCAGCCAACAAGACAATTACGACGTCTTGAAGAAAGCGTTGCTGGAGCGTTTTGAAATGAACGCACGCAAATTTTTGCAACTGTTTCGCAACAGCAGAAAGGAGAATTCTGAAACTTTTCAGCAGTTCTCCTCTCGTCTAAAGGGATATCTGGCAAAGTGCCTAGAGCTCTCGCAGCTCCCCTCTGCCTATGAAGGTCTTGAGGAATTTGTTAAAACAGAACAAATAAAGAACACTTTGTCGGCTGACACCCGAAGATTTTAGCTGAGCAAGGTGCAGAAAAGCTTGAAGACATTCTGGAAAAGTCTGAGCGTTATCAAAATGAGCTGTCCGATCTGCCGGCCACAAAACTTAAACCGACAGAAGAGCATTTTCGAAAGAATAATCTAGACCAATCTTCTCATTCTTCTAGTCAGAATAACCACAGAGAAACTGGACCTCAAAACACCCCTCCTGAAAAATCCAAGTTCTTCAAAAACAAGTACCCCAACTACAGTAAACAGTTTGATCAACCCGACCGCCCTTCATGGCACCGCAGCCAGCGAGGACAAGGTGACAAAGGGAAAACCCTTGCGCACGGGACTAATGATCAGGGCGAGCACACTGAGCCTAAACGCATCGGATGCTTGCTAACAGTCTTGCAAGGCGGAATTATTGACAGTGATTCCCAACCTGAGGGAGAGAGACCCTCAACGCGAGGTACTGTTATTTTGAACGGTTCTCAAACTTTTTGGTTATTTGACACGGGGCTGTCTTATGATTGCATTGTTGCCAGGCACCTGGTTAAACCCGGTCAAGAGACAGGAGAGACCGTCCAACTTTGTGGAGTTTCTAAGAGGGAGGCACCTACAGCGCTTCCCATCGCATTGGTGGAGATACACTCTGACATTGTCAGAGGTGTGATCAAAGCGGCTGTTATGGATGACCCCATCTACCCAGTCATACTTGGCGGTAGATACGTGTTTATTGGGAAACCGGAAGAGCCGATTGTGGCAGCAGTAACTACAAGAGGGCAAACCAAGAAGGAACGGGAGCCTGCACCTAATTTGTTACCTAAGGAACTTAAAGAAGCGCAACAAAAGGACCCTACTTTGGCATCCTGCTTTAGGAAACTGCCCATGGCTAAGGAACCCAGACAGCACGGGGACATTTTTTCTAAGGATGGCGTACTTTATCGCAGAACGGGCAAGCCTGACCAAGGTTACAACCAGCTCCTAGTACCGAAACAGTACAGAAGCCAAATCCTAGAAATGGGGCACTCTCTTCCCTTCAGTGGACATATGGGACAGAACGCCACAAACCAACGGATAACTACTCATTATTGGTGGCCATGAGTAAATACTGATATTATCAGGTATGTCAAATCCTGTGGCCAGTGCCAACGTGTACCACCCAAGCAACGGACACCCCCAGTCCACATGGGTGAAATGCCAATAATGGGAACACCATTTGAACGGGTTGTGATCGACATTTTAGGACCCTTAGAAAGGACTAAAAGAAGGAACAGGTATATCCTGACCTTAGTCGACACATGCACTTTATGGGCAGAAGCTATCGCGCTAACATGCGCAGATGCCAAGCATGTCGCAGAAGCCCTAGTGCAGATTTTTACTTAGTTAGGATTCCCTCAACAAGTGTTGACGGATAACGGATCTCCATACCGAAACCTGTTGATGGATGAGATCATGAAGATCTTGATGAACCAACACATCTACATAAAGCCTTATACTCCGGCCGGAAATGGGCTCGTGGAACGTGTTAATAGAAACCTCAACATGATGTTAAGTAAACTGGCACAAGTGAAACCTGAAGATTGGGATCTTTGTATTCCTGCAGCTTTATTTAGCTACAGAGAATCTCCTCATACTTTCACACTATTTCCGCCAGCAACGCTTTTATTCGCCAGACCTATTAAGGGGCCACTTGAAGCCTTACTTCCGTCTCTGACAGACGAGAAGGCGGATGAGACAGTAGTCTCAGCAAGTAAATACGTATCGGATTTAAATTAAAGGTTGAAACTAGGATGGGACCTAGCAACGACCAACTTTAAGCGAGCACGCACAAAGCACGCTAACCGATACAGGAAAGTCGCAAAAGAGAGAGAACTGGAAGCAGGAGAGAAGTTTTGGTGTTACTCCCCACCGGGAACAACAAACTGAGGATCGGATGGCAAGGGCCGTTTACCGTCCTGAAAAAGATTTCTAAGGCTAACTACCAGATCTCTATTCAAGGAAAGGAGAAGGTTTTCCATTTAAATCTGTTAAAGAAATACTTGGAAAGACCAGTGCCGACCTCCGAACATCTCCTGACGATCGCCAAAATTGACGAAGATGACGATAGTGGCAGGGAAATTCCACTTGGCACACACGAAATCTTTCAAAAATGTCAAAAGCGGCGACGCTCTTTCAAGCGCGCACGGAAGACAGTCCAGAGAAAGGAAACTTTGGGAGTAGACTTCTTGAGTAGGAATTGGAGAGAGACGGAGGGGGGAGATGAGAGGGAAGAGGACAGACACCCTGGAGCTACGGATATAGGAAATTTATTTCCATAACGTAGACATGGAGTGCTTCCATATCTTAAAGGGGTGACGTTCTGTCGCATAGAGATTCATGATCAATAAATTTTCTATATTCTCTTCTTTTCTACCCGTGTCCTCTACTTTATTATCGCTCTTTTATCCTTTTCCTGGGGTTTTTTTTGCATTCGTTCGTTTGCGACAAAATATATTTTCCCATTCTGACTTTGCCGTTTCTTTTCTCATACTGGTAACGCAGCTTATTACATAGATGTCAGTCCCGGGATGTGAGCAAATGGTGTGAGAAATTCGTTTTCGTCAGACATGATGGCAGACATATCGTCTACATTTTCACATGACACAGCGTTTCTTCGGCTGAGTTCTTGGAGTTAGGTGTGAGTAGGCGCCAATCTGCTGCGCTCAGAAATGTGAGTAGTCGGGTGAGGCGTTAAGACGCGTATTGACAGGTGATGGCAGTTAGGGCTTGCGTCTAGTTTGTGAAGTGTTAAGAGACGAGAAGGGGAGGCTTTTTCGGATTTGCGAAATAACGTGGGATCCTTTGTCTGTTCAAGATATATCTACCCGAGAGAGTTTTAGACTACTCATTCAAACTCCTAAATCTGCAGTAGACAGATCACTCGTGCTAGGAAATATCTTGTGTATTGCAAAGTTCTGAGTTTCTTGGCAACATTTTGCCGAGTTCTAGACTACCGTTATATTGAAGGATTCTAGTTCGTGGTTTAACTTGTAGTTCTGTGTGGAGGTAAATATTTAATATCTATTGGGTTGAGTGATCTAGTGATAAATCGCTTATTTTCATTTTACTAGTTAGATTTCTGTGCAGAAGAAATTAATATTAAGTCTGTTATATTCGCTAGTCGACATGTTACAGTGGAAAGCAGAATATATCATAATTTCTAGCTTAAACTCATGCAGCGATAAATGAATTAAATTAAACTGCGAATAATCAGTCGAGAATATTTTAACTAACTTATAACTGCACTGATTCATCATTGAGTATTGACGAAATACGTATGTATTTCTAATTCATGATGACTGATTTTGTGAATATAACTTATTTCACGGGAGATTTAAATGATAAGACAAGCTCTACGCTTGCAGTTTATAATGTAAGCAGGGTTCGTAGCGACCTGGGAAAACCTTGAAAAACCTGGAAAACGAAAAAAAAAAATAAAAATTCCAGGCTTTGAAAAGCCTGGAAAAATGGCTAAAAGCCTTCAATTTTCCGCATCGGCCCTGGAAAAAAAATACAAATCGGAAGTCTTACGCTTTTCGTCCATTTTTCTGTTATTGATGGTATTTTTCGTTAAACTTCAGTTACCGTAGATTTTTTACTTCCATTTGCGCACTAAATCCATTTCCAGACGTTTGCGGGAGTTTGCGTTTTCGGAGGTTTGCGTTTATGACGTGAACGCACAAATTTATATTTAGCGGAAGCATCTGTTCACTCGAATCAAACATCGCCACCTTTTAAAGTCGAGACTTTGACATTTTGACAGCATCCTTACTCTTCAATTTATTATTTAGAAACATGCCTGGTTGTAACTTTCAGCATAAATGGCTAGAAATGCCAAGTTATAAAACATGGATAGCGCCTGGAAAAACTGCAAATTACGCAAGTTGCACTATGTGTAAAAAAGAAATATGTTTGACCAGCATGGGAGAAAGTGCAGTAAAGTCGCATGTTACTGGGAAAAAGACACCAACAACTTGTCTCTGCACATTCAAGTTGTATTAAATCGTTCATTTCAACTGAGGTAAGTAATAAATTTACTTATCTCATTTATAAAACATATTTAAATAAGTCCAATTTATAAATAGGCCTACTCTATTTGCGTCTTTAATTTACAATATATTTAGGCTACAGTTTTATTTTTAACCATGGCCAAAATTATAGTGTTTGAATGAAATTTCTTAGTTTACAACTGTTTACGGGAACATCTTTGACACAGTTTAAGATTGTCAGGAATAGAAATTGATGGCGATTCCATATCCTATACCCTATTATCAGACCCATGTCCCACTGTTCACTCTTTGGAAATAAATATATTTTGAACGCTTTTTTTTTAAATGACAGCTTAAAGAGACATATCTCGTTCAACTTCTGAAGGGTTAGGGGCCTATAATTAGGATAGGCTTACATGTTTTCAATTCCAGATAACATGAATAACCGCTGTTTCATGAAAGTGCCATCACGTCTGTTAAATCACTGTAATTAGGATGCATGAAAATTAGCCTACCAATTTTGTGCATAGTATAGGCCTATGTTATTTTAAAAATAAATAGGTAAATAAGCAAAATTATACAAAATTTTAAAACATATCTAAACAAACAAACGAGATAAAACAAAACAAAACCCAACAAAAACACCAAACAAAGATAGTAAAGATGGGTTGGGGGTGTAAAGGCATGCTGTTTCCAGATAGATATTTAATTGATTTTCACATATCCTATAAGAATATCATCATACCTTCACCCTCCCAATTACTATATATTAACTTTTCTTGTTCTGGTTAAATATTGTTTGACTTTATTATTCATGCGTTTAGTACTTTGACTTGGTAAATATACATAGCTTAGGCCTACTCATAAGTTATTTGTGTGTTCCTTATTTTTTTTAAACAGAAAAGAACACAACCCCAAGGAACAGTTTTTCCCTCAGAAATATCAAAACCATCTAACACTACTCCCTCGGACACGTCAAAAACGTCTAACACTACTAGGAGACCTACAGATGTGACATCATTTGTGACCAAGGAAGAAACTCTCAGAGCTGAGATTATTTGGACTCTTTTTTCAGTGAAAAGTCACCATAATTTTAATTCAAATACAGGAATTAATACAATTTTTCAGAAAATGTTTCCTGATAGTTCTATTGCCTGACAGTTTGGTCTATCTGAAAGGAAAACTTTCTACCTGGCCTCTTTTGGACTGGCTCCATATTTCACCTCACTTCTTGAGAGCCAGCTTAGCAAGAACAGTTACATTGTTCTGTTTGATGAAAGCATGAACAAATCAATGCAGCGAAAGCAAATGAATTTCCATGTTCGTTTCTGGGATGTGAATGTGATAAATCTTGCCTATCTTGATGGATAGGCAACATGGGACATATTCTCTTCTGTGGTAGTTTTTATTCAGCCTTCACCTTTATTTCAAACCTGAAATTCAGATTGGTGCATTTGGAACAGTAGCTGAAAATAGGAAGCATTTTCCTGTAGCACTGAAGAAAAAACAACTCAAATTGAAAAAGACAAATCATCCTGTGTTTTGTGCGACAGAAGATAAGGCATGCGGACAGTCACCTGGCATGATACGAAACGATTTAACCTTATATTTACTGTTCACCCCAATGATAATATAAACAAGACAGTTAGAAAGACAAATTCTTTAGGGCAGAACAATTCAGAAGCCAGTGCTTGCAGAAAAATACAGCAAAAGTATGTGAGGTGTCGACCACTTCAGCCAACTAGGTGCAAGCTACCTGATAATATATCCCATACCAAATACTTCCACTGTTATATTCTACCGTGAGTTTTTATGCTGTTGACGATTACTTTGAAAGTTACTGATAAATTATTAAATATTATAATTGATGACTGGTCTTGGAGATTGAATAAATGATGATGGGTGTTACCTTAATGGCCAAACTGTTCATACGCCCACACAGAGCAGAACAGTGATTCTTATATCACGCGAATGTCAAAATATCAAATTCTATACTACTAACATACCACTGCTACACACGAGATACTGTTAGTGAATTCAATCTGTTTGTTGACCTAGATTTCCGCCACCCAGGCTATGTATGGTCATGCGTTACTACTGTCACGACTACTGTTTTCTTACCGTGTTAAATGTTACAGTGAGTGTGCGTGGGTACATTCACACGCCACAGATACGCACGTACAAGTCGTGGAACTACAGGTGACAGTGAACATAGTTTATTGTCACAATACGGTAATATGAAATACACATAGTCAAACATAGCTCACAACAAGAAAGTACTATAGTCACATCTCCACTTCTCATAATCATTAGCGCTCTACGACATCAACACTAGATCCTCTCAGCAACGGTCGGCATTACCGTGCTAATGTAATAAATAATGGCCTCCTTAAATATGCTTCATCAAAGACGCTCTCAACCTTGGCGCTTTAATATAACTATGGATCCTCTCAGCAACGGTCATCCTCGCCGTGCTGACAATAATAAATGGCCTCAAACGATGCTTCTAACATCAATAGTGAATACTCGCGGCAATTTCTCGCAAGACTGCACTCCCTGGCAGTCTGCAGTAATCTCGCCTTCACTCATCTTGACATTTAAATAGTCAAACATAAGTCCTGGATCCTTACCTCTTCAAAAATACTCACAAACACAATTCTCCAATAAACTCAGGAATTATAGGCCTACACAAATAATGGCCTCTATAACTTTTGCACTGCGCAGGCATACTCAAAACACACACTGTAGGACCGACCTCTCCCGTCGGTACCCAAAAACAGACTGCTCTTAGTTCACACACTAGACCCGCCAAAAAAGACACGAGACTCGGTTGTTTAAAAAACACAACTCAGTCTCGATAATTGCATGGGCTAGTCACACGAGCTTACTCACAGCTCAAGACAGTTCAGAGAAAAAAACATCTCCGCGATTTGAACTGACCAGTGTTCGCCACTTGGAAACTTCTCGATCACACGAGGGAATTCCCCTAATACATTTTTAACTTAACATCAGCTTAACCAAGGAACGTAACCCGTAATCGAATCTATTCGCTTAACATTTTCAAGATCACCTCCCTTTGATAATATTTACTCTGTATCACTACCCCTACCCACACAGATCCTATTTTTATATAATTTTTTATTTGAAACTGCCCTGGTCAATGGGCACGTAACCTACAACACTGCCAACTGTACAAAAAAAGATCAAAGCAAAGATCAGGATGTCAGTATGACTCTTATTGAACCTGCTATTCTTCGACGCAATGTGACTCCTTCAAAACCACAGGTCACAACAACACGACTTACTGAGCACCACTTCATCGATAAATATGAAAGGGCAAGGTACAAACCAGACTGTAAAGTGTGTAAGGCTGCAGGGAACAGAAGCCAGACTTGCATGTACTGCCCAGATTGCAATGTACCTCTATGCCTGATACCCTGCTTCAAGTTATACCACACAGTCAAGGATTATCAATGATCCAGACAAAGACTCTTGCAGAGACCTACAGCTACAACTTCAACCCCAGTTAATGAAAAAAAGCAGCTCAGACTACAACTAGAGGTACGTAACTACTCAAACATTTACAAACACACATTGTCATGCCACAGACGCAGAATACATTAAAAAAAGACAAACACGAAAAATACAGTGTTTTTTTTTTTGGCATGTTATTCACAATTTTATTAGCCTTTTATGTTGATATACGTGGTTAATCGTTAAATCAATACGTCAATCAAGCTTATTTTATTCATTACCATCCATGTCACTAACATTTTATTCCGCTGACGATGAACAAATTCGCTAAAAACTGGGAAAAGATGTCTGTTTTTCAATCTTTTATGAATTTTCAACAACAAAAAAGTTCTTTTTAAAGAAATCTGCAAACAACCGTGGTAATAGGAGACGGTAATGCTTCGGATTGCTGGTCAGCAAAGTGATAATTATATCTGAGAAAATTAGATGAGGAAAATATTAGAGTTTCCCATCCTTGAAAATCACGTGCTGGACCTGGAAAAACCTGGAAAACGCCTGGAAAATGCTTGAAGAAATTTGCTATGAACCCTGTGTAAGTTATAACCGAGGGAATAGTATGTATAAGTATTTTATATGTGGTTTTCTCTTTATTCAGTGAAACTGGGGTGACCCAACTTTGCCAGCGTTGAGTACTGAGTAGTATCTGTGAAGAACATAAATATTTTATTCTTAAAGACGTGGGTGTATAAAGTAAAACCTGTCTAGCATTGCATTGGCATGCAGAACGACAGAGTACCCATTCCATAAACTTTAAGATTTAAATAAAGTAACGGGTCTATCGCGCCAGATTTAAATTCTTCCTGAGAGAAACCTCAAGTACATTTCAGCCCTTGTGGTCAGTAATATTAAAATCAATAAACATTCCGACGGAGTTGTGACTAGTATGTGGTGTGACCACATAAAATCCTATACTGAGAGAAGGCAGTTACCTGACATTCCTAGTTACTAGAAATCTAAGCTATTGACACTTTGCTCGCTGTTAACGTTCGTGCCTGGACAATTTTAATGTGACAGAACCAGATATCCCTAATAAGAAATACCAAGGAAACCGTTCCCTGAAGAAGCGAATTCAACCTATCTTTTTGGAGCTGGGGTTCCCTTGGCCAATTTCTAACCCTGGAGATTCTGTATATGCATGTCCTAAAAATTGTTTGTCCAGAAGTTGCTACCAAAGCTGTAAGTACGAACGAAAGCTAGTGATCACGGCTGACTGAATAGAGTGAATGCAGGACTGAGCGATTCTTTTATTGTTGTATTTTGGCACCCATTTTTTGCTGTCTTAAATTTCTTTATGCAAATGTTGTTGCTAACAATATTTTTCCTTAGGATAGATCAGAGTATCCAAGTCTGTTCATACCTGTAAAGGGAAATCTTAGACTAAATCATATGTATCCGTGACTCTTTGGGGCTGTCACTTTTCTTCTAACAGGACTGTGGGCTATACATCGAGGGAAAGGATCATACCAATGGGTCTATCATTCTAGGCTGACTGAGAGAAGCTTCTCGTGTGTCAGAGACAGAATCTACTATATTTCCTCCACCTCACTCGTGAAATCTATTTCTTTTTTTATCACCTCCCATTGAGCTCTCACTTATTTCTATGTCTATTCAGAAGGGACCAAACTAAGTCTTATTCACCTATCACAAATCTACTATAGGTACCAAATGGTGGTACTAGTCTGTGGACCAAGTGTGTGGTATAAGTGGCCTTAAGTCAAAGCTAGACACCAACATCATACGGGCCTTGAAGATGTTGAACCATCTTCGTAATTCAATCAGTCAATACCTTTTACTCCCCAAGGAGCATAGGCCTTCAACAAACACATGCCAAGTTCTCATGTCACGTGCCATCCGCTCAAGTTCTTAACATGTTTTCCTCATCATTTTCACCTCTGTATCCAGTTCTCATCCTAGATGAAAAAAGGTTTGTTGGCAACCCAGACTCCTTTCGGCTTTCTCTGGGTTGCTTCATGCGCTTCCTTTCAAGAGGACCTTCTTCTGTCTTGGGTGGCTGAGTTGTTTTATTTTCTGTATTTGACTTGTCAATGTTTGGTGACGTTTTTTGATAACAATTTTTTACGGGATAGGGTAACCAGCCCCATGCCCAACCCTTCTTAGTAGCTTTTTACGACATGCATGGTAGGGTACACTGTTACTATTCTTTGCTCCCTTTTCGGGCCCCGGCAACACACCGGTGATCTTCGTAATTACCCCATGATAATTATACTTAGTACGTGTTACCGCCACCAGGCTTTACCAATGACGAGAAGAACCAGTCTACAATCTGCAAGGAACCAGCATCGGCTGGAGCAGAAGCCAACCAACATTTTACTGGCAGCTAAGTACCCATTCAGAGCTGCCAAGTGAACTCTTTAAGATAGTTTTTCAAAAATTATAACCAGATGACAACCTGTGATGAATCCTTAAAGGCTAACATTTTTCCATCAACACCTTTACTTATTTTCCCCACTCTGTTAAATAAAATTTATTCCTAACTACGATGGTTTGGCCATGTCTGCAGAATGTGAGAAGATCGGCCCATCAGTAATTCAATATGAAAAAAAGGAAAAGAAATGATCTACAATAAGATCTGAGAACATACATCAATTGTTCTTTTAATGCTACATTGAAAATAACCTGCGAAAATTACAGTTGACCTAACTCGACAGTTGAAAGTTTCAATTATTTAGGCAGTAAAATGACTCAGGATGGTGACACAACAAGAGAAATCCATACTAGAATTGCTTTGGCAGCTAGCGCCTTCAATAGATTATCTAACATTTGGAAATTACGATCATTGAATATACATACCAAGCTTCGTCTGTTTAATTCAAATGTTATCTCAGTGTTAACATACGGCTGTGAGAGTTGGAAAATAACAAAATCATTGGAGAACAAGCTGAATACATTCGAGAACAAATGTCTTAGAAAACTCATGAACATCAGTTGGAAAGAATTCAAGACTAATCGACAAATAAGAGAAGACTCTAGGCAGAAATATGTCTCCGACTATATAAGGAAAAGACGATGGTCATATATCGGTCATGTCCTACGAATGCAAAACAACAGAATACCACTACAGGCGCTCACTTGGGTTCCTGAGGGTAAGCGGAAAAAAGGAAGACCAAAAGAAACACTCAGAAGAACAATAATAAGAGAAGGAAGAAAAATAATGTGCAAGAGCTAAGAGGAGTGGCGTCACAACGAACAACCTGGAGAGCACTGGTTTCTGCCTTATGCGCCGTGTTTGGCGCTTAAAGAATTTATTATTATTATTATTATTAACTCGACAGTCGGAAATTCAGACACGTAACAGTTCTGCAAGAGGCGCCATCACATTTCGCACGAACTGAAAATATCCCAAGACCTTGCTCTGAATATCAAGCATGTAAAAGGGTTGTGCACATCAGTTGATCGATAGCTTTATTTTAACCATAAAAAACATATGGACGATGTGCGTTGAAGTAGTTGCTACGAATGTTAAAGTACGTAGACAAATAAGCAATTAAAAATTCATCAGATATTAAAGGACACCTATCTAAAATGAAACAAAGATGAGCACTCCCTGGCTAGCTCATCGAGATAGCAAATGCCACAAAAGGACAGGACAATAACCTGTTGAAACAAAAGTGCAGCGAAACTAAAGAATAGTCCTATTGTGGCAGATTATGATAATTGATTTCATATATCTACGCTCGTAATTTCTTTATCTTCATTTTTCTTTTACCTAGCTTCACCTACGCCTGTTGGGTTGACATAAAACCTCCTATTACTCAGAATAGATCTGTCTCTTTTTCTCATTTAGCACGCATTTAATGCTGGTCGCTATATTTCTTTGATGAGAGTCTACCAGAGACCTATTAGCTAACGTGAGCTGTAATTCTAACACCAGCGCCAGAGATCAAATCGTTGTAGAGATCAGATAGCGACCAGATTTGAATAAATTTGAGTAGATATTGGGAACCTAAGTGAGAAATCTTTATTACCTTTCCCTGAATCCGTTCGTTTGATAAGTAATTAAACACGACGAATCGGGAAATCTAAAGACATTGCTCGCTTGAATACGAGCAGAGAGACGAAGAAAACTCACACTGATTAGCGCATTGCCGATGTCTGATCTAAGCGAGAATGAAGATCCTGGGTTTTCGGCTTTAAATTACGTATAAGCCGAAAACTGAACGTAGAATTTCCCGTAGGTGAGAAAATCTGGTAGGGTCTGGGTTTTCGGGGGATAATTAACTATCTCCTTTCATCTTTAATATATATATATATATATACCACAGAAATCAAACTCAAATTTATCCAGTACCGCCAGAATCTCAGAGAACATCTAGCTTTCGATTTCTAAAGATCTCTGATAATAGAAGTATCACTTAGTTTGTCGATTGGAGATCGTTTTACTTCTGGCTTGTGGTAATGATATTACTAGTAGTTTGAGTGATTTCACTAGTTATTCCTGTGCAGAGTGATTTACTAGTTAGTTCCGACAAATGGTTTTTCTCTAGATTTTACTGTGTTACAGTGACTAGCGGAACAAATAATAATATTTCTAGTTATAATATAAATTTATTAACGGCTATTAACGGCTATTATAGATTCTGACACTGTGGGCCCTGTGACATCTCTTACCTGAATTGATTTCCAGTGACATAAACAGTAATCCTATAATATAAACAGTGAAGTTAACGCTCCCCGGAGAATTGGAATTAACCGGTCTCTGTAGAGCAGGGGTTAATCTTTGCCAAAAGAATACTGATTAACCAGTCAGAGAATATTTTACCCAACTAAGTAAATACACTGATCCATCATGAGTATTGACGAAATATGTATTTATTTCTAATTCATGATGATCGATTCTTTTTAAATGACTAGAATTTATTTCACGGAAGTTTTAAACGAGGAGACAAGCTCTAAGCTTATAGTTTCTAATTTAAGTTAAATAACCAAAGCGGAGGATATTCTATGTTACGCGGGGTAAGGATAGGATTGTGAATAATACTATATTATGTTAAGTATTTTCATTTTTCTCCCTATACAGTATTTGGGTCATACCCTAAAACTTACCAGCGGCTTCAATGTATATCTGAGAATAATCAAAGAAAGAACATTTCGTACTTAAATACGTGGGTCTTCAATGTAAACTTGTCTGTCATTTGTATTTGCATCCAGAAAGAGACAGAGTACCAACCTAAAGGACATTAAGACTAAATGCGGTAACTGGGCTTATCGAGCCAGATTATATTTTCTTTCAATAAAATCTCATTTACATGCAGCCCATATGGCAGGAAAATTACAAAAATTAACATTTCAGACGTTTATCATTTGTGATGTGATCAAGAATTTTGTACTGAGAGAAGTTTCCGACCTGACATTTCCTAAGTACTGGAAACTTCTAGATTCTGACACTGTGAGCCCTGTGGAATCTCTTACCTGAATTGATTTCCAGTGACATAAACAGTAATCCTATAATATAAACAGTGAAGTTAACGCTCCCCATAGAATTGGAATTAACCGGTCTCTGTAGAGCAGGGGTTAATCTTTGCCAAAAGAATACTGGATTTGTGCTGTATGGGTGTGTCCTAAAGTTTGCGCCAGCAGGTGAAAATCAAGTTTGTAGGTAAGAACGAATGTCAGTGGCCACTGTTGTATGGATATAAAGAAAGCAGGAATGGGTGGTTCTTTGATCGTATAAATTCATACACCCACACGGTATGTATTTTTTTGGGCAAGTTTTGCTAATGCTGTTTCCTCTTAGAATAGATTAACGTATAACTCTGTTCTTTACTGTAGAGGGAAAGTCTAGACCATAGCGTAAACACCTTTTGACTCTTCTGGGGTTAATAACTTCTCTGCTAACGGGATCTTGTCTCAACAGAGGGAGGGAGGATTACACATATGAGTCTAACTCTTTGATTAATTCATTAACCTATGTTTACTTGTATTTGATTTGATAGTCATATTATTGCTGTTGTAAAGTTTCTTTATGATAAATAAAACTTACATAAACTTTAATTACGTGTGTCGGTCAGCTTGTCCCAAAAGATCCATATTCCATTATTGTAGTTTTTCACGTCTGTGCGTCTAACTGTCGTCACTTATGTGTATGTGTATGTGAGTATAATATATATTCTAGTAGACTGTCTGACAAACTAAGTTCTGTTGTAGGCATAGGCTGAAGGAGAGAAGTTTCTCGATTTCAAGGACAGACTCTAAATAGTTTCCACCTTCTCACTCGTGAAAATCTATTTTCTTTACATTACCTCTCACTGAGCTATCACCTGTTCTACTCTATTCAGAAGGGACCAAGCTATGTCTTAATTCCCCTATCAATAATCTACGACACCTATAACTAACTAACTAACTAACTAACTAACTAACTAACTAACTAACTAACTAACTAACTAACTAACTAACTAACTAACTAACTAACTAACTAACTAACTAACTAACTAACTAACTAACTAACTAACTAACTAACTAACTAACTAACTAACTAACTAACTAACTAACTAACTAACTAACTAACTAACTAACTAACTAACTAACTAACTGACTGACTGACTGACTGACTGACTGACTGACTGACTGATAAACGAAAAGACGGACTGGTTGACTGACTGACTGTAACTAACGAACTAAGTAACAAACGCTACGCTGACTGAGGAAGGCAATCATCGATATGAATGAGTTCCGGTGTGAGGAGCCCGTCAAGTGATATCACGTGACGAGGTTGAAATTAGGCGCAAAAGGAGGCATAGAGGATTGGAGTCTTGATAGAGACGTGTTTTTATAAAGCCGGTTTTGATACCGTATTTTTCGGCCTATGGTGGGACAGTAGGTAGTTGCCATCGCTAATTTAGTCCTGGTGTGTTTGTTTGTTCTGGTGCAGAACTATTTTGCCCTACGAAGTTGTGAGCTACATTCGCTGTTATTTTCATTCTCGCATTGTGTTTAATGGTTATATGAGAATGTTATACTGTAGTTCACGTCACACCCATTATGCTGAGCAATGGTCAGACTTGACCTTGAGGCTGATCGGATAGTTTGATAGGAAACTCTATTCAGAGCGAAAAAACAGAAGGCAATCTGATCATCAGAAGATAACGAATGTTGCTCGTCCAATCTGGATTCAAATGGCACGGTCAGTTCAATCATTATAACCTGCTGCGATGATGAAGAATGCAGCACTAAATCCGGCCGTCTTCGAGATTTTCTGATTCTCTGGATATGCCCCTCGTCCAGGTAGGTCTACCGCTATCTCCCAGTCATTTGCACAGTCAAGAAGAGATGTTAAACTGTTTATATCTATCGTACTATTTGCATTTGTAGCACATCTCTCTCTCTCTCTCTTTTTATATATATATATATATATATATATATATATATATATATATATATATATATATATATATATATATCTATATATATATATATATATATATATATATATATATATATATATCTTCTATCTCATTCTGGCAAGGTTTGGCTAAGTTATTGCTCATTGAATAAAGGGATAATTGCTATGTGAACCTGCCTTTTTTTGTGTCACCACTGTTCCTAAAGCCCTTAGCGTGTACGAGTCTTATTGTTCCTGTCCTTCGTGAAGCTCAGACGGGCAGTGGCAATGTGTGTATTTGTATTGTGTTGCATACAGTACATACACGTTGACACTTACAAAACTAGAATTCCGCGTAGATATTCTCCTTTTTCATCGAACACGCCCAGACCTTGTCTCAAATATTTCCATTACCACTACATTAAAGCTCTTATTGCCACTGACTACTTTGACAGTCGAAGGCTAAGGATTAAAGAAGAAGAAGAAACCTTTAAGACTATATTAAAACTGCAAAGATAGTGCATAGATTAAAGTAGTTTGTTGTAAAACCACATTTAAGTAGGCTCGACAGTGGTTTAATGGTTAGAATGCCTCGATTCAATGCCAACGTTAATTTCAGGCTGGGGTTCAGTTTTACTTAAAAAACAATCATTTGGCTTCAGGTTTTATGAGTTGTTTTGTTGTTGTTGTTGTTTGTTCATTATAATTATCAAGTCTTTGTCTGTTTTGACTGGCTTACTCGATCAGTGGAATGTAAAAGATGTAAGGAGATAAAAAGGGAGAAACAGAAGTGACGTTGGGTTCCAAATTTTGGCAATAGGGTAGAGCAACCATCCCCCCTAACTTCTTCTTGATTGTAGGCACGCCCATTTTTCATCTTTTTTTCTAGTTTTCGGTCGCTTTGATCTGATAAGTTAACTCCCCTTTGCTCCCGCGAAAGTGGACAGCGGAGATGAAAGGTCCTGTAAGGCTGGTAAGAGTGTCTTTGTGCCGCGTCCGCAACGCTCGTCGCTGGGCGTCAAAATTGTCCCTCGTGGTTTTTGACTCCAGAGACAGCCTGGTAAGCTGGTAGCTCCAGAGCTGTCACTCTGTTACGCAAAAACTCTTAGTTTGCGGCACTGGCAGGAAAGTCCCCTGGAATTGTTACGCTGTTTCTTCAGGCTCTGTCTAGGTGTTCCGACACCTGTGGCCGATTTCTTGTATATAATGAGTCCCTTTCTGTCTCTAACTACATTTAGTCCCTGGAACTTTTGTCGTGAGGAGGCAGAGATCTTTTGCAGTTTGCCAGCTACTTTTAGTGTATGAAGTCCTTCACAATCTCGGTAAGAAATCAAAAGGAAATTGGTAGTTGTTTTTTTTCCTTGGGTTTTGGACTTAGACAGAGGTAGTTAATTAGTAGTGGGTTGTAGCATTTTTAAGGCTCGGCCATTACCCAATAAGCACTAAGAAGCTATAGTTAGTTTTTAAAAAAAAAATAGGAAATTGTGTTTGTATGCTACTTACATTTGTTGTTGCTAAGCCCAGTTGTGAATTGGACCTTAAGATGAGTCAGGTCAGTGATAAAAGAATAATTCCCCCCCCCCCCCTTCTCTCGAGGTGTAACTATATAACTGATTGTTATGTAGAGGGAATTCATTTTAACACAGAGTGTAACCATAAGCATTTTTCTTTTTTTTTCTGGCCTCCGCGGTGGATCCTTATAATTTTTTTCCACAACATGTAACTTTAATTTATTTGATTACTTGTCTACAGTATGGATACTTTTAACTCATTTAGAGATTTACACAGAGTAGCCTTATATGTTGTCATATGGAGTACATGTAACAGAGTTAAGGGACCTCTGGGCTATCGGCTGGACCCGCCTTCCTGGAAAGACAGGAGAAATCTTCAAACCCTTTACATTTGGGTGTTCCCACCTACTAATATGGTTTCATTTCAGCGAGAACAGGTTAACTCCGATTGAGTTAAGGGATCTCTGGGCCATCGGCCGGACCACGTTCCTGGAAAGGCAGGAGAAATCTTCAAACCCTTTACATTGGGGTGTTCCCACCTACTAAGTGTTTTATTTTCCCGACATCCTACTACGTGAGCATTCGTGTGATTTCCATGGCAGGGGATTTTACGCCACTTCCACCATCTACGTGGAGCGCCCATGCTCTACCGGCATCAACGTCAGGAAGCTACACCTTATCGAAAGCTCTATCACCATGTAGCCGTCGTCAGCTCTATTTAATCCGTAGTATTACGCGTCGCCACAGGATTGACGGGCCGGCGTCAATAGAGGATTTAGTGCCTCCATCGTCTTTAAATCGTGAGGTTTCATTCATAGCCACCCTTTGAGATCCTAGATTTAAAGCACAACGGTACAGCATTGTAGTTTATATTAAACCTGGACGATAATTTCATCCTTGGGTGGATGTATAGTTATTCCACGGATTGTCAGCGACTTAGAGGAAAGGGTTAACATATCTAAGCCGGCGACCTTATATATAACAATGTATGGCTTGTTGTCTTTGTGTGATTGAAATTATGTTCGCCATAATACTGTTTTTTTTTTGGTTAATAAATTAGACAATCAATCTGCGGATCAGACGTCTTTCCTATCTGTACTTGTACTTGACTGTTGTGGAGTCACTGACGTGTACTTGTTCTTCCTCCTAGAAGAGAGAGGCGGAGTGAAAGTAGTTTTGAAACTTAGTCACTGAATAGTAGGAGGTGAGAGTCATCATCTGATCTTTTATTCCTGATAGCTATAATTCACTCCATCCACATTCAACACCATAATCTATCTATCTTCTCAGTCCTTACTCAGATTTTGTGTATCTTGTCTCAGACTTTACTCAGACTATTTGTCTCGTTTCAGACTCCGTAAACTACTCGTGACAACTGAATAAAACAGAAATGATGCTATCCACAAGTCACCTGACAGGCATCGTATGTCATACTTCTTTACCATCTGTTCTCAATGAGCTGCTTTTTAATATGTATTACCGGGGCTTAAAGGGGCAATAAAGTAGTACAATGCGACTAAATAGATCCAGGAGAAAATAAAAACTTACATTATAGATATTGCTAACTACTTGGTGAATGGTTTTGCCAACATCTTTATTGCATCTATCGGATAAATACAACATCTGCTCTCACCAGTGGCGTATCCTGGTAATGCGAGCTAGGCGTGCTGCTACTTAAAATGAATATGTACGCCTACTATTTAACTTCTTCCCCTCTTAATTTAAAAACCATCTATATTCAATTACGCAACGATAGTTATTAGGGGTATATGTCAATTATCTCCGAAATACTAATTAACTTACAACTTGAAACTCACTGTAATAATCTGCATTCCCGGCAACTAACAAAAATTAATCAAAAAAAAAAACACTGGACGGACACAGCCGATTTTTACAACTCGAGAGCTGCTAGGCCACCGCACGCATGTTCGCATTGTATTGACGTATCTGCCCATGACCCCGGTTCACACAAAACCAGTCTTTAGACGTGAATCCGAACGGTCCAGCACGCATTGTGACGGAATTACCCGAGAAACTTCCGGCGATTGCTACAACCAATAAAAACTGCACTATAAAACGCTTCTGTGAAACTGAAACTAGATGTACTCGTAGATTCTATGCGGGAAAATCCGTTATCCTGATGCGTGCGGTCCGAAAGCAGAACTTAGGGGAGAAATATTTTATAGAATAATAAATTAAATTTTTATTTTCCTTCGCGCATAGGTGTGCGCAGCACGCACAGCACACATAGAGAATACGCCACTGGCTCTCACCCACATCAACAGTTAAGAACAATAGGGTAAGTTAGCTTTCAAGCCAGTTAGATAGATCCTGATTCACTGAAGACTAAATCCATTGTGATCTTGAAAGCCATTTAATCCTCTCCATAAAAATGCCTAAACCATAAGGCTTAATCATGAAACGCTACTTTAACTGAGGTGACTTTTAAAAATTTTTATTGTAATGACTTATTATTTGTCTTGGTTGTATATTTCGATTCTGCCTTCATTTATATATATATATATATATATATATATATATATATATATATATATATATATATATATATATATATATATATATATATATATATATATATATATATATATATATATATATATGCGTGTGTGTGTGTGTGTGTAAAGGTATGTATCGCCTGTATCTTACCCGGGCCCTTACAACACGTCGTAAGAGGCTACTAAGGAGGGTTGGTTACCCCATCCGGTGAAAAATTCTTAAAGTTACAAAAACTTCAACAAACAATAAGTCAATTCAACCATACATGACGTAAGAAGGTCCTCCGGTAAGGAGACGAATGGCGCAATGAAGGAAAACTTCGAACGGAGTCTGGGTTGCCCTTTAATATATTTTGTGCTAGAAAAGTCTCCATACGTGGCAAATTGAATGTTCGTACTTTAAGTGAACACGTTTTTTTTTTCGTACGCCCGCTAATACTCGAGGCGAAATCTCAGGTTATTATTAATGTCTAACCTGACATTGATTTTACGTGAGTATCCCTTTTTTTCTTGTACAGAGACAGGTGTCCCTCGCCATTCAGGCAAATACTCGCCGATTTCGGAGGTACTCATTAGAGCTGGGTCGGCTCAGGAGCCGCCAATCCCTGGTCGACGACACTCCTTCAAATGTTCTCTCCAGGTCTCGAGTTAATCCAGTCCAAATCCCGGTCGACGAAAAATCCTCAAATGCCGTCGCCCGGGTTTGATCCTGGATCACCCGGTCGCCAGAGCGGTGTTGTAACCACTACGCTAGTGAAAGCTGCATTAGTGGCCACAGAAATGAAGAATTATAAGACAGATATCCCGGGACTCCGCGAGACAAGGAGGGAGGGCATAGAGAGGAAGAAACTAATAAAAGGAGAAATGGTGCTGTCCTCAGGACATGAGGAAACAAGTGGCTACCACAGTGAAAAAAGTCATCTAATGTCATCTAAGGAAGCACTGAAAACACTCATAGAATGGGAAGCAATGCAACCCAGAATTTTAACAGCAGCATTCAAAACAGCTAAAAAGGAAATAAATTTAAACATCATCAAGTGTTTTGCACCAACTAGTAACTAAGAAGAATCAATGAAAGAAGAATTCTACACTAGACTTCAAAATGACATGGATAAAATGAGACGAAAAGACCTGTAAGTTTTGAAGGGTGACCTAAATGCTAAGATATAGCTACAGACAACAGCGGCTTTGAAGAAATCATGGAAAACACGGGCTGGGAACAATAAACGAAAATGGAGAACTATTTACAAACTTCTGTACTTTAAATCAGGAAGCATGTTTTCACATAAAAAAAAAGAACACACAAACAAACATGGATATCATCAGACCTTAGAATAGAAAATCAGATTTGTTATATCTGCATGTACAAGAAGTTTAGACCACCATTGCATGATGTAAAGGCATGTAGAGGAGCAGATATGACATCAAATCACCATCTTCTGGTACCCAAAATAAAGATAAAACTAAAAAACAATGTACAATACATAACTATAGACAACAGTTTAATGTAGGATAGGATGACTAAGAAATCAAGGGGAAAAAAGACAAATTTACTGTCACAATATCAACGTATACCAAGTGCTCCAACAGCTGGAAGATGCAACGAATACAGTAGATCTCTGGCAACAGAATAAAAATAAATTGAATGAGACATGTGCAGAAAAACTGGGAACACCAGAACGTCACCACAAAACATTAATAACAGCAGAGACCGTCAAGAAGATTAAAAAAAAAAGAAAAAAAGAAAGCCGATTTAATTAGAAGCACAATTAGAAGTTTCAAAGTAAAGGCTCTAGAAGTCTACACAGAAGCGAACAAATAGGTAAGAACAAACTACAAAAGAGACAAAAGGAAATAAGGTTTAGAAAGAGAGGCACAGGAAGTGGCAGCCACAGGAAATATAAGGGACTTGTACAATAAAACACAAAAAAGCTAACAGGGAAATACGAGCAAGCAAATGGTCTCATCAAAGACAAGAACAGAGCATCGCTTAGCAATATGCAAGAGCAAATGAAGAGGTGGACAGAACATTTTGAGCAACTTGTCAATAGACCAGGTCCACAGAATCTTTGAGACATCCAGCCAGCAGAAGAAGAGTTACAAATAAACCGTGAAAAACCAACCAAGACACAAATAAAGAAAGCAATAGAGCTTCTAAAAGATTAAAAAGCTGATTGACCAAAGGGCATTCCTTAAGAGGCCATCAAAACAGATATTGGCACCTCTAAAGACATACTATATAAAGTACTTGGTAAAGTCTGGGAGAGAGAAGAAATAACAGCAGAATGGAAGGAAGATAATCGCGAAGAAGGGAGATTTACAAGAGTGCACAAAAAGCCCAGAAATAATGTTGTATTGGATCAGCACGGAGAGATTAAAAAGTTCCTAGATAGACAGCTGAAAGATGAACAAGTAGATTTTATGCAAAACATATTCAGAACATACCAGATAGCAACATTGAGAATAATAGTGGAAACAATGTATGGAGTTGAACTCATCTCTTTACATCGGAGTTATGGGCAATGAAAAGGCATTTCACAGTGTGGACAGAGAATCACTTTGGACATTTATGAGGTATTATGGAGTCCAGCTGAAGATCATTAACTTAATTTTTTTAAAAACATTTGAAGAAATGACATACATAGTTCTTTATGAAGGACAGCTTAGAAAACCATTAGGGAGAAGAACAGGAGTGCGACAGGAACAACTCTTGTCACTATTTGTCTTCCCATTTGTTATAGATTGTATTATGAAAACATCTACTTCAGCCAACAGAAATGGGATCCAGATGACTATAACTAAACAGCTTGATGACACAGATTTTACAGACGACCTGACTCTCCCGTCCCACAATAGTAATCTGATGCAAGACAAAACAAAAGTGCTTGATGAGCGATCACAGCAAGTGGGTCTGAAAATACACAGGGAGAACAAAAATATAATGAAAATGAATGCAGGAAACGTTAACAGTATTGCACTTTAAGAAACACCACTAAATAATGTAGAATCATGCTTATAAATTGGCAGTAATAATGGCACTGTTGGAGGGACAGAAAGAGATATCAAAATAACATTACAAAAGACTAGAGGAGCCTTCATTACATTGGTAAATATATGGACATCAAAAGAAATCAAGTCCAACACAAAAATCAAAATCTTCAACTCAAATGTCAAGTCATTCCTATTGTTAGGTCTGAAACGTGAAGCACAAAATGAAAACAAAGCAACCAGACAGCTATAAACTTTCATAAATGAATGCTTGCATAGAATAGAAGGACTGAAGTGGCATGACAAGATCTCTGAACTGATGACAATAACTAGACAAATGCCAATGGAACAAGAGATAAGAAGAAGACGCTGGAGATGGATGGGACACACACTGAGGAAACCTATTGATAGCATTACCAGGCAGTCCTTGTGCTAGAATCCCCAGGGTAAGAGAGGTAGAGGGAGACTAATGAAAACATGGAGACGAGAAATGGAGACATTACGGCATGAATAAAACAGAAAAACATCTAACCCGATGGCACAGAAGAGGAAGACCTGTCGTGTTGAATGCCTATTTTCCTTTGAGAGATGAAGGGTGATTATGATGATGATGATGAAATGTATGTATGTATGTGCGATAGGGTGGTCCTATTCTTTCGTCGCCTTTTACCTTTTTTATCACTGACTTTATATTGAAGTCTGATTAGCCAAGCTTGACACTTGCGTGGAGTCATCTGGGACACCAAAAACTTGTCCACCTTTAATCGCAGCTAAGAAGCTTCGATATGTGTGCTGAGACAAGAAAGGGAGCCTCCATACAGAATGAGACAAAGGATTGAGCGCCAAGCAATCTGGAAAGTGGGAAACAAGTCGGTTTGCAAAGAAAAATAATTTTGCTACAAGGAAACATATAATTTCTCTATCAGGCGACTAAGTACAAGCCACAGTGTTCTTATCATCTAACATCAGGAATACAATCAAAAAATTATTTTGCGAGAGCCACCCACCTTTGGAAGACTGACAGGGCTGGACTTCGCAAGCAAGCGCTCAGGTGGGACACGATAAGATGGAAGGCGAGTTAGGGGATGAGGGATGGAGCTATATGGGCCCCCCAAAAGTTGTGACACATTGGCAATTTGGAAATATAACGTGACGCGCAACTGATTTCAGTACGTTCTTTCACATTCGGCGTGCATAAGTGGAAGTCCCAGAGTGTAGCCTGTTGTACATGTAATTCCAGGGTGGATTATTATTTCATTCTGGGGAATTAATAGTGGTTTTTTAAGGAATTCGTGAAGAAAAAGAAGTCTTGCAGAAATCTGATTCTATACAACAAGTGTTGGCGTCTAATCGGAAAGAAGCTTCGAGCAGAAAGCCTATGTCTACAGATCAGAATTCGCAAGAAAGGGCATCACAAACTTCCTAGGTTTAAAGGAAGATAACCGTGTCCGCATTTGCATACGTCGGTAACGCAGAATTTTATTCATCTATATATCAAATATATGTATAAAGTTCAACTCACTCAATCGCTTATTATCTGAATCAAGATATCTCTCTCTCTCTCTCTCTCTCTCTCTCTCTCTCTCTCTCTCTCTCACACACACACACACACACACACACACACACACACACACACACACACACACACACACGCACACACATATGATGATGGTAGGAAACTCTTTACTGAGCGATACAACAGGAAGCAATCTGATCATCAGAAGCAGTTCCCCCGTCCGACAAGTGTTTCGGCCCGATATACTCCTTTACACTCTAAGGGGAGCGGGCCCACTTGGGTCATGACTCTCAAGCGTCTCAGCCTCCTGTTGTCTTGTATCGAAAATGAACCCATTTCACTTATGGTAGCAACTTTAATGCACAACTCCGCCAGACTTGGAGGCAATTGTGAAAGTAACAAAGAGAAGACAAATTATTCCGTTCGTTCCGTCGTACACACTGAGACACCATTGTTTTTCTGCGCGTTCGCCACTGAAATTCTGACACTGACACCTCTATATATATATATATATATATATATATATATATATATATATATATATATATATATATATATATATATATATATATATATATATATATATATATATATATATATATATATATATAAAGTTAAAGTCACTCAAAAGCTCATAGCCGGAACCAAGTTCAGTTACTCAATGAGTCAGTGCATGAAGTGAATTCCTTTACTACAAAGTGTCTTACACGACGTAAGTACATTCAGTCAGGCTTTATTGCTCGAAACCTACTTGAACCATAATACAATTTTGTGAAGAGCTCAAGTCAAGCAGCGCCTTCTTCAGGATCAGACCAGTCCGTTTCCGGTGACAAAAGTCATCAGTTTATTTACGCTAGAAAGATTTTCAAGCGTTTTTATTTTGACATTACATCTTACAGGTTTCTGACTACTACACGTGTGATATTTACAACTATAAGTAATCGTCTTTGAGACGCGATAAAATAGACTTCTACATCGGACAGTCGGTGCAAACCGTCGTATGATCATACAGTGGTGGAAATTTGGAAGGATTACGTACTTTGTCGAGTACAGACATCAGTGTGGTAACACTTAGTATTACTCTTCATCATGTCATTATTTACATAGATTCACTATCATATGTAATTAACTACATTTTTACATTTCATGTGTGAATTGTCTTTCACGATCATCTTTATTACTTTCTATTAACCCTATATGTGTATATATTTAACAAATAAACACGTAGCTGTGTTCATTGTTAATTAGTTATTTGATGGTATCACTCGTGCTGTGTGCGTTTTTTTTTTTTTCTTATCCAGCGGCACTTGGGCTTTCAGCCCTTCGGCCCAATGACATGTCATTGCGAGGCTGGGGAACCTGAGGACTTTCCTTCTAACCCGGTCAGGAGCTTCGCTCCTTCCCATCCACAGAGGGTTTATCACAGGAGCCGTTCAGGCTATTCAGTCAAATTTCCGGCCGTAAACATTTCTTCAAACGCCGACGCCCGGGTTTGAACCATGAACACCTGGTCGCCAGTACAACGCCGAAGCCATTACACCAGCGCGGCTCCCTGCTGTGTGCGTTAAGTATTTACCTATAGGCAGTAAGAGCATCAAAGAAAGCAAGCAGAGTTCGACACAGTCCAAAACCAAGCTCTAAGGTTCGTATGCGGAGGAATGAGAACCACACAAACAGCTGCTTGTGAAACTAATGCAAACGTAGAACCTATGGACCTACGGCGTAACGTGCTGTTCTGGAAGCTACAGAGCGCTTTAGAAGAATGAAAAAAAGACTACCTAAACAGACAACTGGTTGAAAACTGGATGCCCATTAGCAGACCAAAACAAGTATTACTACTACAAGCAGCAACAACTATAGCAGAACAACACCACCAACCCCACAGAGACGAGAAAAAAATGAACAATATCCAGTGTCACGGGTTGCCTCCCCTTGCTCAGCAATAGTGGT
Organism: Oreohelix idahoensis; assembly: GCA_024509875.1. Classification (NCBI taxonomy): domain Eukaryota; kingdom Metazoa; phylum Mollusca; class Gastropoda; order Stylommatophora; family Oreohelicidae; genus Oreohelix; species Oreohelix idahoensis. The sequence goes on from JAMPIV010010291.1 coordinate 26,315, forward strand.
CCAACAGCGGCCAAAACCTACAGTATCAAATGTGGGTTTTGAAAGGTGTCTACCTTCGCACAAGATTTCTCTTGGCAGGGTTGTAGAAAGAAGGATAATGATACTTCTTCTACCTCGAGCGAGTCTTCACAAGACATTTCAGTCGTCAAGAACAATGCTGAATGAGTCTTAGCACGTTAACTTTGTATCTGACACGCCGCCTTTTGTGAAGATGGATATAAATGATTTGCTCGTTCAAGCCCCCAGATAATTTAATTCAGCGAAATTGCTTTTATTAGCTCGATATATATATATATATATATATATATATATATATATATATATATATATATATATATATATATATATATATATATATATATATATATATATATATATATATATATATATATATATATATATATATATATATATATATATATATATATATATATATATATATATATATATATATATATATATATATATATATAAATGAATATTTACTGGAGATTCTGGATACATATGCCTTTGTAATGATTAATTCAACTATGAATTTGTCAAAATCAACATACAAAAATTTAATGCTCAATTACTTTGAAGCAAATGTAAATAAATATGAAATGGTAATTATGAGAAATTATGGTTCATCATAGATCTCGGTTTGCGAGATGAAAATATAGTCTTTTGAGGTGGCCTGCTAAACGTATGACTTTGCTTCAAAATTGCTGAAATGTTGGTGTTGCTGGTAGGACACTTCGTCTCTGTGGCAAGGACACGTCTCCAAAGGATTCTGGAGGTAATGGCTTCTGGTCAAGGCAGGGATCTTCATCACCAGTGGGATGTAGGTTTCACATGTCGATCTCTAGCTTTGAACCACAGACTAGTACAGCTTATAAAGTTGGTAGAACATCAAATGATCTCTCCAATCCGTAAAACCAACTTTAGAGGGAATAACAGAACACATTCCTCTGCTAAGTATTTGTTTTCCTGATTTAGATCAGGTGCCTTTCTCCGCTGTCCGTCACCGATTTTTAAAATCAGAATTTGTACTCTCAATGAGTGTATATAATTTAACTGAGTGAATGTGATAACAAAATCCCCATTCTTGTAGTTACTGTAACGAAAAAATTTCAACTGGTCAGCGGCAAGTGACTTGTGCCTGAAGGAACAACTTTAAACATATATACGACTCATTACAAATGATAATATACATATGATGTCATTATCATCCACTTCCTTTCTCCACTTGGAGTCTGAGATTACCTCTGCTTTTGGTTCTTCTGTGAGAACTAGCATGAAGCAATCACCAGCGCTTGCTGTGGTGGTTCATGAAAGTATCCTTTTTACATGCTGAGATCAACCTCTTTTGAATCTTTACCACTCCGAGCTAGTATAAACCAGTAAAATTCAAAGTATAAAAAAGTGTACAACTCACCATAGTAACTAGGCAAATCTTAGACGTCCTGCTCAGGTAAATATTCTTGGCAACTTACCACAGATACGTCGAACACACGTCTGGGATATTATTTCTTATTCTAGAATTCCTCAGTGACTTGTGAGTAGTTTCTGTAGAAGTCTTGTTCCGTATTAATATTGGCGAGTTTTCTTTTCCAGTGGATAAAAGATGCTCTAATACTCTGTCCGTTCCTAATAAATTCAGAATCCTGACTCTTTTTTTCCCGTGGCAAGGTCCTAGATGTCTAATTGTGAAGATTTCTTGAATGCAGTGTAGTATACTAGATGTTCTATGATATATCGTAGCTCTCAGCTCACGCTTCCTGCATGGCGTTCTGACAAATCTTTCAATCTCATGGATCAAACGTGAATCTGCCTTTGCTTAAGTCTCGTCATGGATCAAACGTGAATCTGCCTTTGCTTAAGTCTCGTCATGGATCAAACGTGAATCTGCCTTTGCTTAAGCCTCGTCATGGATCAAACGTGAATCTGCCTTTGCTTAAGCCTCGTCATGGATCAAACGTGAATCTGTGTTTGCTTAAGTCTCGTCATGGATCAAACGTGAATCTGCCTTTGCTTAAGTCTCGTCATGGATCAAACGTGAATCTGCCTTTGCTTAAGTCTCGTCATGGATCAAACGTGAATCTGCCTTTGCTTAAGTCTCGTCATGGATCAAACGTGAATCTGCCTTTGCTTAAGTCTCGTCATGGATCAAACGTGAATCTGCCTTTGCTTAAGTCTCGTCATGGATCAAACGTGAATCTGCCTTTGCTTAAGTCTCGTCATGGATCAAACGTGAATCTGCCTTTGCTTAAGTCTCGTCATGGATCAAACGTGAATCTGCCTTTGCTTAAGTCTCGTAAAATTTTTAGTCGGACTTAGAACATTTTCTGCCGACTCCGACTCCACCAAAAAAAATTACCGACACCACGACTCCAATTCCGACTTCTCAGTCCTGTTTTATAAGTGTCTCCCAGGTACATGTCCGGTGTTACGAGTTGAAAATCGCGCTAATGACTCCTGCCCACGAAGTACTATTTTTGTGGTACCTAGTTGACAGCGACGATAGTGTGATTCGCTTCCGTAACTAGGCGGTGGTGCCGTTTGGAAGTTCCTAAGTTCGATTCTGCGGTAAGTCTCTCGCTTCTGTTGTTTTTCTCTTGTCGATTTTCCTACATTTATATTTATAACGAGTGCCTGAAACATACCTCTATGTATGCAATATTTATTTATTTAAACTTGTACTGTTTACAGGCCTCGGGTTTCCCATATTAATTTGTTTAAATGTGTTTATACAGTACTAAACCTACCTTCTGCCCTGTACTGTTCTTATTCTTCTGTCATTTACTAGACACAGTATTAAGGTCTTTGTCTTGTGTAATCTGACCTATACTGTATAATAAGGGAACCACAGAAGTGATTGTCTTATTAATTCGGCTGGATCGCCCTACGTACAGTCCGGTGTTACGAGTTGAAAATAGCGCAAATGACCCCTTCCCACGAAGCACTATTTTTGTGTTGTCTAGGATAATGTGATTCGCTTCCGTAGCTAGGCGGTAGGGCCATTTGGAAGATCCTGGGCTCGATTCTCCGGTAAGTCTCTCACATGTGTTGTTTTTCTGTTGTTTTTCTGTTGTCTAGTTTTCTACTTATTTATTTCTCAAGAGTGCCTGACACATACCTTTATGTGTGTAATATTTATTTCTAAGTGTCTGTATGTTGACGAGTTTATTTGCTTCTTGGGTGGTGAAAAAAGAAAGGTAATTGATAACAAGAAGCTGACCATAGGAAAAATAATACCGTCCTTAAGACATCAGGGAAAAGTACACAATATAGTTCTCTTCTGCTATTTGTTTGTCTGTCTTGCTTTGGCACGCCTCTAGCTAACAACAGAAGCGACAACGCTGACTGATGAATGCAATTAGTTCAGAATTTTAAAAACCACATATACCAGGTGCTTTGGGGTTCGTCGATTAGAACGTTAGCGCTCAAAGCAAATGCTCTGCGTTCGATTCTAAGTGATGTGTTTTTTTTTTTTTAAATTTTATAAAAATTTTTATTTCAATAATTCAAATGAAGCCATGCCTATAAGTATGAATAATTTTCATTTTCAAACAGCAGTGTTTTCCAAGCTGGACAGGTAGAAGGGTTGGGACCAGACGAAAAGAGACACACACCTGTTGCCTTGCAGGCACGCTGGGGACATTCAATGGCTAAGGAAGGCGACCCGAGAGAAATGCTTATTAAAATCGGATGCACTGGTCCACAGGCTTAATGAAACAATGCAACATACTTCACTTAATGATGACGTCACGAATAAAAAAAAAAGAAAGCAAGATGGTTCTCATCTCGTGCAGTTCCACCATGCGGAGAGACTGCCGGGCCCCTCAGCCTTGAAGGGGTCCACCCTACTCTACTGGTGGTCATCTTCCCCAGAACTGTAGAGTCAAGGCATAGAGGGAAAAGGTAAAAGTTTAGACCAAACACCAAGAACAATCAACATACTGCGGTGGAATGCAGAAGGAGTCTTTAACAAAACAAATCCCGCTAAGAAATCGTCTGCATACATTCAAGAGACACGCCTCAATAGCAACCACAGATTCTCAGTCAGAGGAAACAGACCTTCAGACTTGATCGAGAAGGACACAAACATGTGCTGGTATTTACGCGAAACTCAGTTACAACTAATGAAGTATCAGTGAACTTCAACAATCAAGCAGAAATAATAGAGATAGGCATAACAATGAAAGAAACAAACATTCGTATTTACAATCTGTATGGCGCACCTAACAAAGACCTGTCACTTTCAAACATGGAAATCAAGGCTATGCAATTAGCATAGTGGTCGGAGATTTCAACAGCCACTGTGAAAGATGGAAATACCCAGAAACAGACAGCAGAGAAGGCGAAGTGGAGGACTGGGAGATCAATACCAATCTCCACTTTATCAACAAGCCAGATGACAAACACAGTTTTTACTCCAGAAGATGGCATACCACTACTACACCTTATCTAGCTTTTTCAACAGGAGACATCTTCTACACATGTGATAGACAGGCGCTTGATCATCTAGAGGTAGCGACCACAAACCAATGAAGCTGGTCATTGTGGTGGTTTTTTGATGTTATGCAATGTTGTTGTTCTGTAGTACTATTGTACTGAATGAGGTCAGCTGTGAAGGTCCCTGATTATAACAAAGTTTGGGTTGAGTTATCAGGACACCTTTCTGCTACCACCTTATGACCTCAATCAGACCTATTCTTGACTAGTATGTATAATAGCTACGTCTAATGTCTAGGGTTATGCAAGTGTGTTGTGATGATAATTTAACACTAACCTTAATACACACACACACACACAAACAAATATTAAGGTCCATGATCAAATGAATTAACACCTGGGTTAAGTTTTTATATGTGAAAATTTTCTGTACAATTTATTGATCCTGAACCTAGTATTCTTCTGGTCAGGACTTTCAAAATTAAAATAACTCAAGGTATATACAGAAAATTCAAAGTTTTAACCCAAAGGGACAATTTGTCCAAACATATACTGTTGAATATACTAATACTGTTACTAATTATTTAATATTACTGGTTTCTACCCTGGATGGCTGTTTGGGATTGTTTAATCATCCCCATTTCTATGCTACACAAACTTCGTTGTTTAATATGTTTGGGAATATTTTTTATTAAGTTATACAAGGGTCACTATTATTTGAAGCTAATGAAGGGTCCTATGGCAGATAATATACTTAACTGGGTTCAGCTCTCCCTCTGGTGACGATGACCTTTGCAACAAAGTAGCCCCCAGGCCTACATTGCTTGCGTCACTTCTCACCACAAATTCCGGACTCAAATCAGGTAATTTCAAGATTGGCTTGCTTGTACGTTTTTCCTTTAACTCTTGGTATGCTAATTCACACCGGGCTGACCAAACAATTCTATCAGGATTTTCTTTGCGAGTTAAATCCGTCAGAGGCGCACAAATAGAGTTACAATTTTTGATATATTTCTGATAGAATCCACACAACGACACGAAAGATCTCACATCTTTCTTGGTTTGTGGCCGCGGTGCTCTCTTTAATTTCTCGAGATTCTTGGGGTCAGGGGTCATGTTACCCTGATATACAGTACGTCCCAAGAACTCCAACTCTTTACAACCAATACAACATTTTGTTGGTCTAGCCGTCAAATTAGCCTCTCTCAGTCTATCAAACAGCATAGTCAAAGAGTTAATGTGTTCCTCAAATGTTTCCGTAGCAATAAGGATATCATCCATAAAATTTGTGATGCATGGGTTATTCAGGGGATCCAACAATTTTCGCATCATCCTAGAAAACACACTCGGAGCATTTTTCAACCCAAATGGCAACATGTTGAATTCATAATGTCCTTCCGAAGTGCTAAACGCTAAATACGGTCGGACCTCAGGCTTTACTGGAATTTGATAATAGCCTTTGCTAAGATCTACCTTAGAAAAATATTTTGCCTTGTGCAGCCTGGCAAATAGCTGATTGTTGCAAGTGGTCTGTTGCAAGGCGTGGTTTGGTTAGCCCTGAACAATGTTCCATGTGATATTAATAAAACAGTTATAAATGTCTGGCCATTGTTTTATCTTCTTGATATTCTTGAGTGATCGTGTATCGTGCCTTCTATGTAAGATTACGCGAATGCAGGGGTGGAAGATTCTGAACAATAATTGAACCTTGGAATACGATTGATGTGACAAGTCGGTTCATAGAGTCCACAAATATTTAATACAGTTTACACGTCAAGACGATTCATGCATGTTGATCACAAAGGTACATATTATAACTTGAAAATATATGGCATAGATATGTAGATATCCTATCAGTCCTTGTCCAATAATCAAATTACTGTATGCAGATTGTCATAGCTGTATGCACGCGCGGTTGGGGTTTTCCAACGGCCGACAGTGAGTCTATGAGTCTGGCAAAATCAAATACTATGGACTGTAATTCATCCTTCCTTAATTTTCACTTTCGTACTGACCTTTAATCATTTCAAATCTTCGTAATAGCAATGGACTGACCCATATCCGTACTTGCATAAAATATATCTGTATGTCAATACCATGCTCAACATTGGAAAAAAAGTCAGACGCGTCTTAACAGCTTGACGGTCAATGTAAAAAGGGTATGGTTTCTTAGTTACCGACTGTGTCCTAAACAACGCTATACACGTCATAATCGATCGTGTATGAAGCGTTCAGTAATTGAAACATCTATCGCAATATATTAAATGTCTTAACCTTTACAATTGCACGTCTGGTAACCTTTAGCAGACGGCGTTAATATCATATACCGTAACAATTCCCTGTACACCGGGGAAAAAAAAAAATCGATAGATTTTTTTTCAATATCTATCCGACTTAACAATTTTTCAAAAAAAATTTAACACAATTGTGACATATGGCCGACGATGTTCTGAGTAGAACCGTGTTGCGGTCGTGTCAACTAACTATTTGTCATAGTCATCTAATCATAAATCACATTATATATCAATATTATACATATCATTATATCAACTAAATAAATGTCCAATGTTAATAGTGAATGAGAAAATTAAATTAAAGTAAGGTCTGTCGTATTAGTATGTCATATAGGAATTAATTTGACTAATTAAAATTAAATTAATTAATTAAACTAAGAGTTAAATTATTAAGGTTCTAATGTAACGCGATGTCATGAGAGAAGAAAAGACAAACTAAGTAAGAAGAAATAGAAAGAAATTCGAATATAAGTTTTAACTTAATTGTGTGTGTTAAGTGTTAGTGAATAATAACTATCTAATTTAACTAACTAAATAATGTATAGGTACATTAAAAAAAATTATTAATCTAATACTTGTGTGAGATTTATTTTCTCTTTTCATAATTTCTTCTTTTAGTATTTCGTTCTCTTTTTTTTTGTTCTTTCATTTCATTTTTTTTTCTCACATTTCATTTTATTGATAATAATTCAATTAAGAAGTTAAGTTAACTAATTAATTAGTATAGGATATGATGATCCATCCGTAGTCTTGATCCTGATGAATTCTTTTAGGCAAAAATGTTCAAACGTTTACGTTGGAAAGAAATGTCATTTATCCTAGCATCCAAGAATTAAGTATACACAGGAACATCAGTTCGGTTTGTCGTCAGACATAAATCCATGATTGTTCAAAGAGTATTCATATCTCGTGTATGGACGTTAGACGAAGTTTGAATGTCTATATATACCTTGATTGTCTTTTAATTCAATTCTGTGATGCATATAGTGTTTATACAGTTTAAATTAAAGGCAAGGTTAGTTCCTTTATAGTTGATACTTCGTTCAATCCAATGTAGTGCTGATTAAAATAGGTTAAGAGTGTCAATGTTGATTATTCGTCGTCAATAGGATTACGTGACAATGCATCTGCCACACAATTTTCAGTGCCAGGAATATGTTCAATGGAGAACTCGAATGGCTGTAGGATGATTGAATATCTGGCAAGTTTCTGGCTCTTATGATTAGATCGACGCAAGGCTGCCACAGCACGTTGGTCCGTCTGTATGGTAAAGGGAGCACCGAGCAGGAATTTTTCAAGCTTCGTTATTGCCCAGATCACAGACAAAAGTTCCTTGTCGACTGTTGAATACTTTGTTTCTGCCGGCTTCAGCTTTCTTGATATATATAAGGTGGGGTGTAGAATGCCATCATGGTTCTGGAGCAGGCATGCACCAATGCCGTAGTTACTAGCATCTGTTCGTAAGAAAAATCTTTTGGAAGCATCGGGAAGTCTTAAAATTGGTTCATGTGAGAACAAATTTATAATTTTGTTGAAAGTTTCATTGCATGTACCAGTCCATGTCACCTTCACCGGCATATCTTTTTTTAACAATGAAGACAATACAGCCGTGATGGATGACAAGTTTGGTATGAATCTACTGTAATATTGAACAAGTCCTAACAAACTCCTGACCTGTTTCTTCGTCTGAGGAACTGCTATGTTTAGAGAATTTTGGAGACTGTACTAGGTAACGTTCGGATATATCCCGATCCAATGATATGTCCCAAAAAGGTTATCTCATTACACGCGATTTGCACCTTCGTAGGTTTAGCAGTTAGATGATAATTCCTTAGAGTGTCAAAAACATATCTAAGTCCCGAAACATGTTCCTCAAACGACGAACTAAACAAGCATATGTCGTCAATATATGTAATAACGTCTGGTCTACCTGATAAAATTTGTCGCATCAGGCGAATGAAGGTAGCTGGCGCATTAACAAGCCCAAAAGGCATCACATTCCACTGGTATAGACCTTGTGGAGTGGAAAATGCGGTGTAGTACTTAGCCTTTTCGGTCAGTGGTATCTGCCAATAACCTTTAGTTAAGTCTATCTTACTAAATATAGTTGCGTTGGATAGACGTGGCAGTAAGTCGTCGATAAGTGGATGTGGTTCGCTGTCAACTATAGTCTTAGCATTTAATTTTCTATAATCAACACATAGTCTAATGTTATTGTCCTTCTTCCGGACAATCACTAATGGAGAAGAGAATGGCGAATTACTAGTCTCAATGATTCCCAGAGACAACATCTGTTCAAGTTCCTTAGTAGTTTTAGCAAGGAAATGTAAAGGAACAGAATAGGGATGTACACGAATAGGTGTATCATCATTGAGAGTAATGTCATGACTGATAGCCGATGTGCGACCCGGGACGTCGGTCAACACATCTGGATAAGATTGTAATAGATTAGCAATCTGTAGACGCTGTTGCGGTGTAACCGTTGAAGAGATGGTTACATCCCGCCAAGATTCAGTAGGTTGAACTACTGGTACAGGTAACGGTAACTGTACCTCAGGAAAAGAAGATTCTTCTTCCTGGATGACAGATAAGTTAGAATAATGACAAGTGGATACTGTGTTGTCATCTAGTTCATGAAAAATTGACTGTAAGTGTTCAGGACGTGTATGAAATTGCTTGAGCATGTTAATATGAAATATCTTTTTGTGTCCCTTGATATCTAAGACGTAATCAACGTCGGAAATTTTATCAATGACTTTGTAAGGACCATTCCAAGATATCAATAATTTATTGTTATTGTGAGGAAGTAACACATAAGCCTCGTCGCCTGGGAATAATTGGCGTAATCGTCGAGACCTATTTTGTAGAGATCGAGCCTTAGCTTTTGCAGCCTCAGAAGAAGCTGTTGCCAACTGGCAAGACTCAATAATGTTCTTCCGAAGATTAATCACATATTCGTAAGATGACTGAGTGTCCTGAGTCATCTCGTCGTCAATTAATAAGTCTTTTATTAGTCCCATAGGACCTCTTGGGGGAGCACCAAAAACTAATTCAAAGGGAGAGAAGCCAGTTTGTTCATGCGGTACCTCCCGATAAGCAAATAGAACAGCTGGGAGTGCTCTGTCCCAGTCATGAGGGTGCTTAGCAGTAACCTTATGTAGTAGTTGTTTAAGTGTACGGTTAAGTCTTTCAACCGCACCATTACTCATCGGATGATAAATACTACTTAAATTCCTATCAATGTCCCAAGTTTTCATGACTTCCTTCATGGTGTCAGATATAAACTGCGACCCATGGTCTGATAAAAGTTTTCTAGGAAACCCTATTCTAGAAAAGATGAGATGTAGTGCATCAGCTACATCTGTGGTAGTGGTGGTCTTTAATGGGATAGCTTCTGGCCATCGTGTGCACAAATCAATGCACGTAAGGACGAATCTATGTCCTCTGGCCGATGGTAGCAATGGACCAATAATGTCTATTGCCATCTTGTCAAAAGGTCTCACTGAGATATCGCAAGCCTGAATAGGCGCCGTGTGAAAAGCTCCACGTGCTTTCACTTCTTGGCATGTAGTACAGGAACGTACATACTGCGAAATATCTCTTGACACCCCTGGCCAAAAGAATGAAGACAGTACTCGAGATCGTGTTCGAGTATATCCCATATGTCCAGCACAATGTGAGTCATGTGCATGTTGAAGAATGTACCGTCTAAAAGTATATGGGACCATGACTTGTTGTTTCATTTGTGATTTGTCATTAAAACATCTAATCAATATGTCATTTTTAATAACAAAACAATGTTTGTTATTATTACCTGAGGATAGATTGTCAACTTTATCAACCAACTTAAAAATTTTTTTTAAAGATTTATCCTCTTTTTGTTTGGTTGCAAATGTTTCCCTGTCAATAGGTGAATTGACTACAAATTCCTCTTGGTTGTCTGCATCCATTTTATTATCATCAACTTTCTCCATGAGTTGAGTCTGCGCTCTAGTCGTCACGGCGTTTCCAGTGCATAGGTTACGTTTCTCCCATTCTATAATCTCATATGGAGTACAATCTTTACTGCCGTGTATACGACCGACCATCAAATCAGCTATAGGCTTTTTTAGCATACATACTTTCACGTTCCCTGTGAAAAAAGGAGTGTTAACATGAATAATAGCTGTGGGGTAAAACTCTATTGTTCCACCAAAAGTCATGCAACGGACATATTCCCCCGTTGCACAGCTGGGATGTACCAGCGACTGTCGTACACCAATCGTTGTGGATCCCGAATCCCTCAACACTGAGACGACGGATCCATTAACTAATCCTCTGTTAAAAATTAATAGGCCTGTTCCATCGTTGACTGCAAGACCTACCTGTGGTATAATATGTCCGCAGTTGAGCACTGTTTCTTTCGCCTTCTGAAAAATAAGATTGCATTGCTGGCAACTATTTGCCACATTATAATTAATAGCAAAACATGCAGCAGAAGACTGTGTTGTATTATTGTCAAGTGGGACCTGAGCTATAGGGGTAGTATTATTTGTAACTGCCGCCCCTGTATTATGGTTGTAATGAGATGATCCCCGAGAATGAGATCGATTCCGAGTATAATTGTTAGAATTATCTCGTCGTCCTCTATAGCAACTATTATCTCGATGTCTCGAGCCATGATTATTACCATTCCAGTTACTATTATTATTGGGAGTATGTGATCGATTATAATGAGTGTTATGTTGACCATTGTGGTAGTTTGTTTGAGGTGAATAATTTCTATCTCGTGATCTACCTCTGTTGAACTCATTTTTATTGTTGAAATCATTATTATGTCCCTTCTGAAAGTTAACATTGTGATTTCTTTGGAACCTACTTCTGTCTACACTGTGATGTCTTTGTTTGCTATTATGATTGTAGGCCATATTAGACGCCACAGGTAGAGGTTCTCTTAATGAGGAGTTAGAAATGGTTGCATTCGGATGTGCCGAACAGTAGTTTAAAGAAATTTTTTCTAACTCATCCATAGTACCTGGTTTACGCTCCTGCAAATATGCAAAAAATGGCTGGCTAACCGAAGATAATACCTTATCCCGCAGTAGTAAATCAACTAATTTGTCGTATGATTTGTTGACTTCTGCCAGTTCAACCCATCTATTAAATGTATTGCGTATGTTCGCAATGAATCCTGCAAAATCCCTTGGAGATTCAGGTAAAATTCCCTTAAATTTCAACCTACAGTGTTCCTCGTCCAGGTGAAACCTTCGTAAAAGCAAGGACTTAATAGCACCGTAGTTATTAGCTATTGATGGGTCAGCATTTTGAGAAGCTGTCAGTGGTTCTCCAACCAAGAATTCATTTAATTTGAGTACCCATGACTCTTCAGGCAAATGGTTAGATTTGCAAGTCTGTTCAAAACGTGCCAGGAACGATGAAAGGTCGTCGACGTTCAAGTTGAAAATGGGTAATTTAAAGTTGTAGAAGTGTTTAGGTTGGCTGGATGATGATCCATTTTGTGCGTTATTATTCTGGTTTGCATCAGCACTTTGTGCTTGTAATCTTGCTGTCTCCAATTTAATACGCGCCAATTCCATTTCTTGTTGTAAAATAATTTCCTCTCGTTTCAATTTATTCTCTTCTTCCTGTTTGGCGATTGTTCTTTGCTCTTCTCTTTCACGTTGAGCAATCTCTCTCTCAATCTATTTTCCTTGGCAATTTGCTTCATCTCAAGTTCTGCTTCCTCTTTCTTTAATGCAGCTTTTTTCTCTTCTTCCTCTTTCTTTAATGCAGCTTTTTTCTCTTCTTCCTCTTTCTTTAATGCAGCTTTTTTCTCTTCTTCTTTTCTTTCATATTTTTCCAGTTCTGATTCAGCAAACTGACGAAGTTCTTGAGATTTATAACCATATTCACGACCAATCTTAACGAAATGGTCTATAGTAAGCATTTTGACTTTTATCTGTAAGTAATTATTGATAATTACTGATTAAAATAGTCAATAGTAGCTTCAGAGTAATTATTATACTTACTCAACTTAGAAATATTCAATATAAGTAATCACAATAGTACTGAACTTAATGTCTAAGTTCAACTAATAGACAATATTTTGTAACAATATTGTATCTAAATAATACTATATCATAAATAGTTATGATATCTGTTAAATATAATGTAATTATATCACACAATTAATCTCAATATCCAATAATGTTGGGTATAATTCCTAGTAATTATATTGTTCAATGTACTAAGTCACTCTCTTAGTACCAGAAAAGTATATTAAATAATATACAATGGGTCTATTACCTCAAAGGTAGCTATAAGATTATTTATTTTGTCAATATATATATTATATTATTATGCCCTAGGCATCTATGATAAATTGTAGTGCTACTTTCTTGGACTATCACTGCATAATTATGCAATGTCCCATATTAACCTTAAATTTCAGAAAAAATTAATTAAATTAAATTACAAGTGTATTATTGCATATAATTATCATATTATTAATGTAATATTAATATATATTATGAGGACAGACAAGCAATGATGCAACTAAAGGGTACAAACAATGTCAAGACGCAAACAAGACATTTTCACAATTAAAAATGAATTTATGAACTAAATAAAATAAGCGGAAATGTCACAGACCAAATGAAGGGCAAGGTCTGACCGGAGGTCAACTGAATATTCAAGGTACACACAAAAAAAAAATGACTGCGAAAAATGATGACGTCACAGGACTCATAACGGACGAAAATTTAATAATCATAAAATAAATGATAGTCAGAGGAGAATGGACGAAATAGTAACGAACATGGTACAGAACTGAATAAAATTATTAACTGAATACGAATAAAATACACCAATTATCTACGGGACAGTACAGCTAACGCAAAATCGTCAAACGATAGCAGATTTGGACAACAAGTCCAATGTCAAACCTCAATGGGGTTTCCAAAGGTGCAATCGTTTAACTGCCCTAAGAAACGACCGAAATTAATTCAGGCATCGTGAGAGCCGCAGAATTTAATTTCAGTTCATCCTCCCTACCTCCCACGATTAGTAACAAATACATACGATGGAAAACAAATTTAACATATATACATGAAAATACATAGACATGCCTGATCAAAGCAAAATGGACTCAGTATTACGGTTTTGCAATGACGACAATTTAAACAGCTAGACTTATCTTTCCCGTTGCTTCGATCAGTGCTATAGGTCGTCAACAGCTAGGCTAATGCCCCTGACTGCCTGCTCCTGTAGTCCATTTCTTGTGTCTGCTTCAAATGACTTATTTTTCCCTTGGTTAGGCTTAAAAGAACGACTTCAGTTTCTCCGATAGTTTCACCTACACGAATTTCAGTGACGTCGCGTTGTTAGGCATTAGACTGAGTTCCACGTCATCTTCAGCTGGATCATGTGATCGAAAACTGATCGTAAATATTTCCTTCGAAAGTCATTCAAAAATTTTTTTTGTTTTTGGTTGTTTTCTCGTCCCCAGACACCGGGCACCACTGTTGCAAGTGGTCTGTTGCAAGGCGTGGTTTGGTTAGCCCTGAACAATGTTCCATGTGATATTAATAAAACAGTTATAAATGTCTGGCCATTGTTTTATCTTCTTGATATTCTTGAGTGATCGTGTATCGTGCCTTCTATGTAAGATTACGCGAATGCAGGGGTGGAAGATTCTGAACAATAATTGAACCTTGGAATACGATTGATGTGACAAGTCGGTTCATAGAGTCCACAAATATTTAATACAGTTTACACGTCAAGACGATTCATGCATGTTGATCACAAAGGTACATATTATAACTTGAAAATATATGGCATAGATATGTAGATATCCTATCAGTCCTTGTCCAATAATCAAATTACTGTATGCAGATTGTCATAGCTGTATGCACGCGCGGTTGGGGTTTTCCAACGGCCGACAGTGAGTCTATGAGTCTGGCAAAATCAAATACTATGGACTGTAATTCATCCTTCCTTAATTTTCACTTTCGTACTGACCTTTAATCATTTCAAATCTTCGTAATAGCAATGGACTGACCCATATCCGTACTTGCATAAAATATATCTGTATGTCAATACCATGCTCAACATTGGAAGGAAAGTCAGACGCGTCTTAACAGCTTGACGGTCAATGTAAAAAAGGGTATGGTTTCTTAGTTACCGACTGTGTCCTAAACAACGCTATACACGTCATAATCGATCGTGTATGAAGCGTTCAGTAATTGAAACATCTATCGCAATATATTAAATGTCTTAACCTTTACAATTGCACGTCTGGTAACCTTTAGCAGACGGCGTTAATATCATATACCGTAACACTGATTTGTGTCCGGTAATGGATCCACCTGATTTTCTGTGACAGCATTCTGTTTCCTGTAATCTATACACAGACGATGTTCCCCAGAGGGTTTCCTCAGCAAAACCACACTGGAGCTATACGGAGATTCGCTATGAGAAATAATTCCTTCTTTCAATAGGTACTCAATCTCCTCTTTCAAAGCTTTCTCCTTGGCAAACGGGATCGTGTAAGCTCTCATTCAGATCGGTGTTGGGTCTACTAGTTTCATATCATATTCCAACAAATTCGTGTGCCCCGGTTTGTCCGTTAACACGTCCGTATGATCAGTCAGAACCTTTTGAACCTGTTCCCTCTGTTTTTTCGTCAAGTGTTTACTGACTTTTACATGGGCAGGGGTCTCACATGTTTTTAGGGGGTACTCATGAGATGCGAGTGGTTCATTTTTAATTCCCGTTGCTATCGACAATTTCATTAAATGTGTTTCTTCCTGGATTTGCCTGTCCAGGTACTTCTTCAGAAGGTTTACATGATATATTTTCTCTTTCCCCTTCTTGTCGATTTTATAATTTGTTCTAGACACCTTCTCTAGAACAGTATATGGACCTTGCCATCCAATTTATAATTTGTTATGGCTGCCGGGCAGTAGAAGAAGCATCTTCTCGCCCACAAATAGTTCTCTATCCTTAGCTTTCTTATTAAAATAGGCAGCATGTTTTTTCCTGGCTTGTCTGAGATTATCATTTGCAAGTTTCCAGCCAGTTTTAAGACGAGTGGTCAGCTCGTTCACATATTGATATGACGAGGTAACAGTCTCTTCTGCCTTCTCATCTGTCCATGTCCTCAACAAATTTACATATGGACCGTTAATTTTTCTGACTTATTTTTCATGACATTGGAAGCCTTATAATGAGGACGTTTTTTCCTTGTATCAGAACTCACAAATCGTCCACTACCAATTCTTTTCTTCCTGGGGTTTTCTCCCCACTTTAAGTTCATTGTGAGAGATCTTCTCTCTCTTTTATCTTCACCCAGTTCACATAATTCCGACCGAGGGATTGTCGGCTTATTCTGGGGTAAAACCACTTTTTGTACTCGACACAGCGTTGCCATTTTAATACTTCAAGTGAAAACTGTGTGTGAAAAGGGGGCTCCCATTCCACGTTGTCTACTTTATTACAATTATTTTTATTTTCAGGCCTTAATTTGCCCCGTGGCGTGTCTAGGTCCTGAACAATTTTCCCACTTGTGGGTGTTCCCTCATGAAATATGCCGCAGGCTTCTACAAAATTCTCAATACATATCTTTACATCTGGCAAATAATATTTTTGAGAAACCTTTTGGCAGATGGTACCTACTTTCTCGTGGTCCCCATCTTTTCCAACATGTAACCTCCTTATTAGGTCTGCCCTATACATTTTAGGAAGTACCAGCTTTCCATGACCATTTGTTCCAGTCCCAGTCTTCCTATACAACTATTTGTTCTTCATATAATAGCGCCATTTGCTTGGAGGTGTGTGGCATTTAGGTAATTTTTTAAAGCAAGGTTTGAGTGTCCTATCCTCAGCCTGTGCCTTCCTCATCTCCTCTGGATGAGTATTTATTGGTTCATCTTCTTCTTTTCTGGATTTTGATCGAGTCTGGACGGCTGCCAAGACCACAGGTCTCTTGCGATCCCCCAAGAAGACATAACGACACCCAAATATCAGAGGGTAGATGGGTGCGTCGACCACTGCTGCTCTGATTATTCCTTCCACATAGCGAGTTTTCACCGTTATCTTGGCAGTGGAAAGTGTCATAAGTGGGATGTTCTTGGTCGCCCCTTGTATCTCCACTGTTTCTGTGGTATACTGATCTGGGTTCACCAAGTGCGAACTCACAACAGAATCAAAATCTAAACCGGTATCATACAGGCACCTAATGGTGACACCATTACATAGCACATCCTCGCACACTGGGGAGTGATAAGGTTCCTGATTTCCAGTAGGTTTTACCTTTACTTCCTTTTCCCCCAACTTCATAGCAGCAAATCCAGCAGGTTTCTTAGTACAAACTTTGGTGTCATGTCCTTCCCTCTTACACCATCTACAATATAATCTACCTTGATGAAAAGGTTTTCTTTCCTCATATTTCCTGTCATTGAATTGTGTGTTTTTATTTCTATAATCATTGCGTGGCCTATCAAAATTTTGCTTACCCTTGTTACCCTGATCTTTGTTGTCAAATCTATTAGAGTTTTGTGGAGCCTTATAATTGTCTACATGTTTCTTTTTGGCGCCAGCTACCTCTGCCTGGGCTGCCTGATACCTCTCAGCGACATTAAGTAACTCACCCAGCCTCTCTGCGCCCTGTTCCATGAGAAACTTTCTCAAGTCTGGAGCCATGGACTCTCTCAATTGCTCAATAAGGATCATTTCTTTGAGATCTTGGGTTTTCCCCAGAGCAGTCCATTTCTCCAAGTAAGTCTCTAAACGGGCAGAGAACTGGCGATAGGTCTCACCCGACAGTAGCTTGGCATTTCTAAACTTTTTCTTGTAAAATTCTCCGTTCTTTTCATACCTTAGCAAAAGAGCCTGCTTTAACATGTCATAATTGTCTTGGTCATTTTTGCTCATTTTTGCAAACACTTCATAAGATGTTCCCCTAAGACCCTGAGATAACTTTAAACTCCACCTTTCCTTCTCCAACCCATAGGTGGTGGCTAAAACCTCAAATCTGGATAGAAATGATTCAATGTCATCGTCCCTCTCAACAAAATGGTCTAAATGGAACCCCATAGCTGAGGTTGAGGCTCCCTGACTAGCAGTGGCATCGGAGGTAGAAGGGCTGGCACCATTTTCAGGAGCATGGCTTTGAAACTCAAACTCTCTTAGTCGTAGCTCATGTTCCCTTTGTAATCTCTTCTCCTCCTTTTCAGCTTCCCTCTCTGCAGCCTGTCTTTTTTCCTCTGCCTCCAACTTCTTCTCTTCAAATTGGAGCCGCTTTATTTCAGCTTCCCGGTCCACCTCCAATGCCCTAGCCTCTTTGTCAGCCTCAATCTGCAACTTTTTAATTTCTTTCTCTGATTCTAATTGCATTCATCTTTCTTCAGCTAATCTCTTATCTTCTCTTGTGATAAATTTATCAACCTCTGAGGTTACATACTGAACCAACTCTGGACCATCCATATTCATCTCTCTTGCAGCCAGCACAGTAGCAGATCTGAACTTTGCTAGGTCTGCCGTAATATCAATCTTTAAAATGTTCTAATATAAAATTCAAAACTCTAATTAGCAAGGTACTAACAATAACTAATTAATTAACCAATTAATTAACTAACTACTGGCTCTTGACAGTTCATCAGCTTTTATTTTCCCTTCCAATTATTTTTATAACTTTTGGGGGCACTTGTGCTACAATATTTAAATTTCTACACAAATAACAAGTTCAAATCCCGGACGAGCCCCCAATTTATGTGGTGGTTTTTTGATA
The DNA here is from genome assembly GCA_024509875.1 of Oreohelix idahoensis. Classification (NCBI taxonomy): domain Eukaryota; kingdom Metazoa; phylum Mollusca; class Gastropoda; order Stylommatophora; family Oreohelicidae; genus Oreohelix; species Oreohelix idahoensis. The sequence continues at coordinate 44,813 of JAMPIV010010291.1, forward strand.
TTATGCAATGTTGTTGTTCTGTAGTACTATTGTACTGAATGAGGTCAGCTGTGAAGGTCCCTGATTATAACAATGTTTGGGTTGAGTTATCAGGACACCTTTCTGCTACCACCTTATGACCTCAATCAGACCTATTCTTGACTAGTATGTATGATAGCTACGTCTAATGTCTAGGGTTATGCAAGTGTGGTGTGATGATAATTTAACACTAACCTTAATACACACACACACACACACACAAACAAATATTAAAGTCTATGATCAAATGAATTAACACCTGGGTTAAGTTTTTATATGTGAAAATTTTCTGTACAATTTATTGGTCCTGAACCTAGTATTCTTCTGGTCAGGACTTTCAAAATTAAAATAACTCAAGGTATATACAGAAAATTCAAAGTTTTAACCCAAAGGGACAATTTGTCCAAGCATATACTGTTGAATATACTAATACTGTTACTAATTATTTAATATTACTGGTTTCTACCCTGGATGGCTGTTTGGGATTGTTTAATCATTCCCATTTCTTTGTTACACAAATTTCGTTGTTTAATATGTTTGGGAATATTTTTATTAAGTTATACAAGGGTCACTATTATTTGAAGCTGATGAAGGGTCCTGTGCCAGATAATATACTTAACTGGCACAACTTGAACTGTCCGTATTCTTGCTGGAAAAATGATCACTTTGACACTGGCCCAAAAGTAACAGGGTGGACTCTGTAGATCCCTGTCACTACTGGAAATGAAAAAGCTTCTCAACTGCTTTTCACAGACATCTGACACCGGACTAGTGCCAGATAAAACCCTGTAACAATGAAATAATGCCTCCTTGTTGATATCATACTTGAACTGTTATTTCTACAAGTTATAATACATGAAAATAAAGATCTGGGTCATATCTACTTGACCACCCCAGCTCATCCATTACAAAGTGTACCAGTGTTGTTCACATGTCTCTTCTCTCAAGGCGGCCCTACATCTGCAATAATATTATTAATTTTTCTTTTCTTCCATACAATAAGATAGGTGAGCTGTGTCCATCTGGCCACCTAAGAAATCATTTTTATTTCACAAAACATGTGCATTTTACAAAACTGGCAATGTGTTAAAGTCTAACTCTACCTCTAGGCCCTGCGTACATCAGCTAAGGACCTGATTACTTACAGTCGAAATGGCAGTATCTCTCATTCACATTGTTAAACAAAATATATATATGAATAATTTCTGCCTTACCGCAAATTCAATGAATAAACACAGGTACATTGATTAGCAGACTTCAGATGTCCTGCTGGCTGGACTGTGTCGCCTATTATGGTTTAATTATATATTTAGTTACTAAGGCAAGTCACACTTCACAGACTGTCAAACGTCCTATACAAGGGGCAGAGTTCTACAAATGGCGTCAAGCCTTTACGTTTCCTCAATAATATAAAATGTTTCGACCAATGAGATCTACTACTAAGCTTTTAAATTCAAATTTTTAAAACTAAGGTCCAATTTCGGTCCAATGTTAGTGTACCTCTGTCGGTCTGTCCGTCCGAACTTGCCATTCACCAAAAATAGACTTGGTTTTGGCCTAACACTAAAAAAACATATTCAGTTTGAGCCATCCCATAATATCTTTCCCCTTTAAATCATATTACATGTACCTCTCCGTCCTAACGTTCCCCTCTTTTGGACTTTGACCTACCCTCTCATGCCTCTTTTCAACAACTCTTGCACAAATTCGTTACCGATAGTGAATGTACGAACACTAGTGTGTTAGTCAATGTGTCTGTGACTAACTAGTATTTTGACCATATCTTGGCTGTTAGTTGGACTATAGTGTAAATGAAAACATATTATGGGTCAGGAGACACTATGGCACTCGAATATATAAGTTTTATGGGCCTATGTATTATGGTTCCAAATTCCATATCCTTTTCCATGTTAGTCTTGAAATCTAGAAACTACCACCTGTTCACTTCTTTCTACCGCTATTTTCAAACTAAAAACGACAATTTCCCGTAGTAAGTCAGAAATACGTCACTTATATAAGAGCTAAGGTTGTCTGCGTGACCCAATTTCGGAACATATTTTGACTTTGCGTCGTATTTTCAAACGACTAACGACAATATCGCGCGTTCGCTAGATTTAGATTCAAACTACGCGTGCAGACGGTATCATTTTTCTGTCTCTCCCCCTTCACTCCGTCTGGACGAATAGGCTTTTCGTGTCCCAATGTTATAAATAGTTTTTCAATGACACTAGAAAACGATAGTACTATCTATTCCACAATACGGTCTGCTAAAATCAACGCGGTTGCGGCATGGGTGAAGAAGAAGCTTCATAACTCCACTATTTTTATTTCTACATTATTTTTATACTTACAAATAATAATTTTATCGGTGTATCTATGTACATCGTCAGTCATAAATATGGAATATGTTCCCCATGAATTAAAACTATTGCCTCGATAGAACTACAAACGAGCAGAGTGGGATAGTTTTGCAATGCTGACATATAGATTTTGTGAGACGATTAACACGCGGAACAGAAATATGAATACGATGTTGAAAGCCTTAACAAAGCGATACTTCCTGCAGAAACTAAGTCCATTCCCAGAGGGGTAAGAAACAAGTACTAAAAAAACTGCAAAAGCTTGAAGATGAAGTAAAATAGACCAGAAATGCAGGAGAGAGAGAACAAAGAACTGAAGCAAACATCGTACTCAAAACTACCATTGCAAAATATAAAAGAACATTTTTTTTTTTTTCGTACGCCCGCTAATACTCGAGGCGAAATCTCAGGTTATTTTTAATGTCTAACCTGACATTGATTTTTACGTGAGTATCCTATTTTCTTGTACAGAGACAAGTGTCCCTCGCCATTCAGGCAGATACTCGCCGTTTTCGGAGGTACCCATTAGAGCTGGGTCGGCTCAGGAGCCGCCAGTCCCTGGTTGACGACACTCCTTCAAATGTCCTCGCCAGGTCTCGAGTTAATCCAGTCCAAATCCCGGTCGACGAAAAATCCTCAAATGCCGTCGCCCGGGTTTGAACCTGAATCACCCGGTCGCCAGAGCGGTGTTGTAACCACTACGCTAGCGCGGCTCCAAAAGAACATCAAATTAAACAACTAAAGTCTGTTGGAAGGAAAAATACAGAAAATCTAAACTTAGGTAAAGTAGGGAACAAACTATGGAAACTAGCTAGAACCTTGAACAACGAAGGATAATATAACAAACAAGTCACAACAAACTATCCTATCGGCTGTCTTCCTCCTGGCCTAGTTCCATTCTAGTCCTTGGTCCTTCAAAGATTGTCTAATGTCCTTCCAGCGGACTCTCTTCTCTCATGCCTCCCTTTCAGTCTATGACAGCTCCGAGGTATTTAAAGTGGTTGATCTGCTCCAGGACCTGTTCTCCCAGCTTAATCTGATGCCTTCTTTCCTCTCGTGAATATGTACTATACAAACGAGAAACAATGCTTTGCTGAAAAAGCAAAGTAACTGCTATGTTATTCAGGGCGTTTCTGACCAGAAGGAGGAGACGCCAGTGAACTTTATTGATAAACAAATGTGTCCAAAATGCATTTAAAACACGAATAAGCGCAGTATAATACTCTTGCCCCTCCCAACAGTATTCTCCCCGGCGTACCTTATCCTCTCCTTCCTCAGTATTCAGAATTAGTCTTTTTGTCTTTGAGATTATCATCAGTCGTTCTTTCTTCTGTGCAGCCAGATGGTGTGTTATTTGTTAGTGATGAATTAACGCAGTCAATATTCACTGTTCATCTTTTTGACTTGGGTTGTGGATGGTTATAGCTATATGAGAAGCGTATTTAGCTCAGTTGTTTAAATCGATCGGTTGGTGCACTATGTGACGGTATTGCCTCCCTTCTTTGCAGTAGTGGTCCAAATGTGGCCAAAACTCAAGAGTATCTAATATGGGCTTCAAAGGTGTGTACCTTCGCACAAGATTACTCTTGGCAGAGATGTAGATAGAAGGGTAATGACACTTCTATCACAAAGGGATTCTTCACAAGATATTCAGATTAGCGAAAACAATGCTGCTTTGGCTGAGAACGTTAATTTTAGAACCTGCCTACCACTTTTGTAAAGAATTAAGCAATAATTAGTTTTAGCTCGTTCAGCCCCCACCTCTGATTTACTTAGTGACATTCTTATTAGTCTGGTATAGCTCTGTTTAGAGTGTGTATAGTAAATTGACTGGAACAAACATGCTGTACATTTAAAAAGATTAAATCGAAGTTAAATTTGTAAAATTACAAATAATAAAATTTAATAATCACTTAAGTTTTAACAGTTGAATATAATTGACTAGTTTAGAAGAAAAGTTTCATCATTGATTAAAAGTAGAGTTGATGAAAAAAAGTTCACTTTGGCAGCGAATATTTTGCACTTAGCTGCCAGTATTAGTTTCTGCTCCAGCTGATGGGTTCTTTTTACACTGCTCACGCTCGTCGCTGGTCAAGGTTGTCGGGTGTAACTCGTTTCCCAGGAATGTTAAGGAGTGTCTAAAAAGTTAGTCTCTCGTCTTAAAGCGTAGGCCACTGCTCCCTTCTTGTTCCAGAGATAGTACTTTCTGCTGGTACCACCAATAACTATGATAAAGAATATAAACGAAACGCTCTCGTGAGTATTGCGTTTCACGACACATACTTATGTGTTCCCTTTCTTCTATTCGACCATCCCATTTATCTCAGAATTTACCTTCGATGAGAAATAAATTTAACCCCTCGTGATAAACTTTCTTTACATTTAAACTGGATAGCTTCAGCTTTAAATAAAATTTAAATGAAAAGGTTAATAGTACAGATAGAATATGTTTACATTTACATTTCCACTGATTGAAAAATGTTCACAATATAAATTGAACATGTTTTCATTTATCTTTACACTAATTTGAAAAGTATGAAACTTCCAAGTGCATATGTTAACATCGACATTTACACTGGTTTGAAACTGTAAGTATTATAATTAGAATGTACATCATTTCTTCATCTATTCCTCCCTGCTCCATATGGAACCTGGGACTCTATATGCGTTTAGTTCTCTTTAAGAAACAAGCAATAAAGCAATTACCAGCTCTTGGTAGCGGTGGTTCATAAAATCATCATTCTATACGCTGAGGTTGCCAGCCTCAAATAACTAGGACATCCCCTAGCGATTTCCACATAAAAATATTCACATACGTTCGAACAATAATCAATAACAAAATCCGAATGTACAGTCCCACACATCAGTGTATTGCAACCAGTACAAATCTGACATATCCTGGTTATGGAAATACAATCATAATAATGGTGCACGAATTCACGACACGCAGTAACCAATGGCCGGACTTCCTCGTCACAACCCTACGAATGCAATTCAATTTACTATTCAATTACAATTCCAAACCCATAAGCAAGCTATCACACAACAATCCGTCCAGTACCAAATCCGCAATACATCTCCTTACCAATCTCACTGCCCTCTTTCTCACCGTTCACCGCCATGCATTCCTCGCACGGGGTTTCTCTCATTCTCGCTGACAGTCCAAAATAGCTCAGGCGTACTCCTTAACTCTTGAGCGGTGCTCAGTACTTACAACCCGCTAATTATTTCGTTAAAATAAATAAATAAATAAATAAATAAATAAATAAATATATCCAAAAGATAGTATCAAGGGATGGAACTTTGTCTCGGAGCGCATTATGGTTGTTAAACTAAAAGAAGGAGAAACCATAGTCAACCTGGTCATAGTGTATGGGCCAAATGAGGATGAGAGAGCAGAGGTCAAGGAGGAATTCTTCGAGCTGCTTCAAAGGACAGTGGATGACTGCCTAGATGAAGTTATCATGCTCGGAGATTTTAATGCCAGAGTTGGAAACGACCATGCTAGATGGGGTGGAGTTATCGGAAGATATGGAGAAGATACTCTCAATGACAATGGAAAGCGACTCCTTAGATTCTGCAGTGAGCAGAATCTGATCATTACAAACACAAAGTTCCCCCATAAGCGCATACATGCATACACTAGATGTGAACGAACAAAGAATGAGAAGTCAGTGATCGACTATGCAATTGTTCGGAGAAGCTCATTCAAATATGTCCGAGATGCTAGAGTCTGGAGGGGGCCAGAGATTGGAAGTGATCACTACCTGCTAACAATCAAAAGAACAACTGAAAGAGTTGCTCAGCCTAGGAACTGCCCAACATCACGCAAGAAACCAAGTAAACGAGCAGGAGAAATGAGCATTAGGACCTACAAGCTGAGAGAGCCAGAAATTAAGATCAGATATCAGGGGCTTATTGCTGCAGCGGTGAGAAACACAGAAGAACAACCTGATGACTTGGAAACCCTCTGGATTAAATTCAAGGATATCATAAAGACAGCTGCTGCAGAAGCATGCGGTGAAGTCCGACTTGGGAACAAGAGAAAGAGGACACCTTGGTGGACAGAGGAAGTCAAAGAGAAAATAAGAGAGAAGAAAATGGCATGGAAACAATACTTAGGAGCTAAAAACACAACAGGACAAATGGAAAAATATAGAGAATATGTGACACTCAGAACAGAAGCAAAGAATAAAGTGCTAGCAGCAAAACAGAAGTCCTGGGAAGAATTTGGAGAAAAGCTAGAAAAAGATGCACAAGAAAACCAGAAATTGTTCTATAAGACCCTAAAGAACATGAGGAAGGAAAAACAATGCCCTCTCAAATTTATAAAGGACAAGCAAGGCAAATTGCTTACTGTCCCGAAGGAAGTAATGGGAAGATGGAAAGAATATTTCTCAGAACTCCTGGATGGTGAGCATGGTGAAGCATCAGAAATGATAAACACTAGCACAGAAGAGAAAACCAATGATGGTGAAGATGACATAAAGATGGAAGAACTGAAGGCAGCACTGGAGAAAATCAAGATGGGCAAAGCAGCAGGGCATGATGGTATAACACCAGAAATGGTTAAGTTCATGGGAGCATCAGGCGACCTATTACTCTTAAGGGTTTTACAGGCAGCGTGGTACAACAAGACAATACCAAAGGATTGGGAGATTGCCATCATAACACCAATTTTCAAAAAGGGTGACAATCGACAGTGTGGAAACCATAGAGGCATATCCCTTCTCAGTGTCCCTGGTAAAATCTATTCTAGAATCCTAGAGCAGAGACTCCGACGCCTAGCTGAGCCACAATTGGATGAGGTCCAGTGCGGATTCCGAGCAAACCGAAGTACTCAAGACCTAATCTTCACACTCAGACAGCTGAGTGAAAAGGCCCTTGAGTATAAGAGTGAGATGCATCTTTGTTTCATAGATCTGGAAAAGCCGTTTGACAGGGTCCCCTGGAGCAAACTTTGGGACTGTTTGGCAAGGAAGAATATTCCAGCACCTCTGACTCATGCTATACAGAGCTTCTACAAGTCTTGCAGAAATTATGTGAGGACAGCAAACCATAAGTCGGAAGAGTTCAGGACCACCACTGGTGTAAGACAAGGTGATATCCTATCACCTTACCTCTTCATACTCCTTATGGACGATGTCATCAAGGCATGTAAGGAGAGAACAAGAAAGTATTCAGTGGGGTACTGGAAGATGAGACAGGTCTATATTTCGGAGCTGGCATTTGCTGATGATGTTGCCCTGATTGCTAAATCAGAGGCACATCTCCAATCCAACCTGCAAGTCTGGAAGGAAGAGCTGGAGAAGAGATGGATGGTCATAAGCAGCTCTAAAACAAAATCCATGGTGATATCACGAGAAGAAAGAAAACATCAGATTAAGCTGGGAGAACAGATCCTGGAGCAGGTCGACCACTTTAAATACCTCGAAGCTATTATAGACCAAAAGGGAGGCATCAAAGAAGAGTTGGCCACTCGAAAAGCAGCAGCTGGGAGACTTTTTCAGGCCATAAATCGTGGATTCCTCAGCAAGAGAGAGGTTGGTAAGAAAACGAAGATGGCTGTATACCGCTCCACCTATGTCCCAGTCTTGACATATGGATGCGAGTCATGGGCAATGACTACAACCCATAAAAGCCAGATCCAAACCTCAGAAATGAGGTATCTGAGGAAGGTGGTTGAAGTAACAAGAAGAGACATGGTACGCAACCAGACGATACGCCAAGGCCTTAAATCCTACCCCCTGCAGACCCAAGTAGAACAGTCCCAATTAAGATGGTTTTGCCATGTCTGCAGAATGGGAGAAGATCGGATACCACGACAAGCATGGGAAACAAAGAGCCAAGGATCCAGACCCCGAGGACGACCCAGAGTCCGCTGGGAGGACAACATTAGACAATCTTTGAAGGATCGAGGACTAGAATGGAACCAGGCCAATAGGAAGACAGCCGATAGGATAGTCTGGCGCTCTCTCTTCCAAACCTCTACACCTCACGGTAGAACGGGAACGACTAAGTAAGTAAGTAAGTATATATATATATATATATATATATATATATATATATATATATATATATATATATATATATATATATATATATATATATTAGTTCACATGTTAGTAATATAAAATGTAAAATGACATCTTACGCCAATCCTGGCTCACAGACATTTTTGCTCAGATGGATAAAAGAGACTTGAATCGGCCTCTTACACGCGTCTGGGGTGTCGTTTCTTTAATAAGATAATTCCCTCTATGACTCCGTGTGTTTTCAGTTTCTTCAGTCCCGGTTTCCTTATTAAAATGATAGACATTTCCTGGGCTGTTTGTATAAGTCCATCAAGATTCTCCAAGAAAAGGTCAGGCCTGATAAAAGGAATTCTGAATTCTAACTCTGGCAAGGTCTGGTGTCGTCGTGGCTAGCGATCTTCACAGTAAATTTTCACAGTGAAAAAACACTGAAACGTGTCCGGTTATATGCCTGTCCTACCCCCGCATTTGTTTGTTATGCTACCAAGTAAAAAGCCAATCGTTTTAAAAACATAAAGGTCCCGTGGGGAAAGTCAAAATATTTCCGATATGGGAGAATTTTGAACGAAATGTAGAGGTCATCTCTTACATATATCCGAAAACATCCGATTGCCTGGCAGACGAACTCACAGACACATATGTAAACCGTGTTTCAGATGTAACAAATTATTTATTTATCAGAAAGTAATCTATTCGCAGACGGGCAATCTCGTTGTCTGTCCCGTATTCTGGCCTTTATCAGCGATTTGCAAATACACTGGCATTTTCGTGGGGGTTATCTGTCGAGGCCAAGATTTGGTACAAATGAATTTTACCAACCTGCCAGTTGTTAATATTTTTTCTGCTGCTCTTAGCAACGCTTATCGAATGGACGGGAAACAAAGAGACGTATTAACTTATCCCCGAGAGAAGTGTAAGAAGAAAAATACATAATATCTGCTACACAAAGCAGAGAAAGAAAGAAAGTGCGAAAATTAAAAACACAGAATAATATCGGTACAAAGATGTAACTGATACTCCGTAGTGAAACAGAGAAAATGCTGTCTATAGTAAAGCTAGATAACTCATGATTGATTTACACTTTTGATCATAGGAGTAATCGTTCTTGATATTGATTCGGCGCATGGATATGACACCCATGTCCGTACTTATTTGTTAGGGCCAGAAAATATATTAATTTGCTTATTATGTTTATGGCCTGAATTCATATGTATTACATATTATTAGTACAAGTAGAATCAGTCCTATATTGTATATTTTTGATGGGTAGGCAGGACTATATTCTTGTTATGCCGCTCTAGCGGAAGTATGAGTTGTCTTGACAAGTCGTGATGAGTTCCGAGGTACCGTTTACAATGGCGGTTACGCATTTTCCAGGGCTGGTACATTCTTCAATAAAAATGATTTACGAAGTGGTTTTTCTTCTGTAGGAGATTGTGTCTCTACTAGAGCTTGTGTTAGAGACTCTCCTAATGTACGGTACCATGTATGATTCGGACTCCAGGTAATTCCAGACCCTATTTTTGATGATCTCATGTCGGTTAGACCTAGCTGGAATATTATGCTTCGCAACGCTAGGGTCGTGTTTGTATCGACAAAGATGACGGGCTTCCATACAACAATTATGTCTACGTGAAGTAACTGGATTACTGTAGAACTGTATGGAGAAACTTTAGGAAATCATTCATATGTGTTTCGAATTAACTTTGGCTTATATATATATACCCTCCTGTGAGCGAGTGAGAGACAACTCAGGAAGGCGGCCATGTTACATTCCTGTCATCGTATGTTTGAATCACTGTCCAAAGAACGGGGCATGTATCTTACTATTCGGACAGTGGCAAGGAGATCTCAATTTTGATAGAAACCCCTTCCATGGTTTCATAATATGATATAAACTGTGAACATAAAGCAACTTTAGTTACTTACCGATCCGCCTTCACTGACGCGCTTAGTCAGATAGGGGATGCGGCCATTATGTATCATGACATTGGAAGCTATTGATGTACTACCCATTATTTATGAATGTGTCATGACTTGGGATCTACTATGTATGCCTGCAAATTGATGTGTCAACCTGTACCCATGATTTACTCGTTATGTCCCAGTGTGTGCGTCTAAATAAACTGTGTAAACAAAGATTCCAGCAGTCTGCATTGGTGCCTTGTAGACACAAGTGAATGAGTGTTTAGATTGGTCAGAACACGAACAGTACACCATTCGCGTTAATCACACTCTACACTTCTACTCCATATATACACCATCCTGCGTCGGTTGAATTGACCAAGTTTAGGGGCCTGCTTCCCCTGGAGCCTTAGAGGGAAACTACTGCTTACAGCTGCCTTTGCCTTCCCTAACTCAGGACTAGGGTGAGTTACCCATTTACAGCTGGGTAGACTGGAGCATGCCTGATCTCAACAACTCTGTACACTACAATGGACATATACAGTAGTGACACCACAAACAACATGTTACAGTGATTGATAGTGGAGCTTTACAGAATGACCACTTTACTCAGCACTCTACAGTGGTGAGCCAGATTCCTGGGTCCAGCCTACGCAGTTTTGTTGTGTTGAGAATCACATTTTACAGTTGCAAGAACATTTGTTTGACCACATCAACACCAGTAGGACAGCTATACAATCAATGTCAGCTTGACCTGTTCTGACAAGTGTAGCAATATCTGGGTCAGCACTTGTTGACATTTGGCACAGTACAGTCAGGATTCTAAACTAGTGATTGTTTATCCTGCTGAAATAGAAGAGCAATGTTGAACTTAAAGTGCAAATTTCATCGTTGGATCTTCTTATGTGCTCAAAAAATTGAACAGTGTAATAGTTAGAAAGCAAGTCTATTACTCAATAAAGTGGTAGTCTAATTTGTTAAAACTGAGCATACAGTACAATACATTGCAACTACAACACATTCCATTATATGATACACACATTGATGATTTATATATATTTATGTTTATATATTATTTGTTTATATGTGTGATTGTTATGTGTTTGCGGGCCTGGATGGGAGGTGACTAGAACAGGAAATACCAAGTGATATTGGTCTTGTTCTGGCGTTCTATAGGGAGCAATTTCTTAATTGAAATTTGCATGCAACATAGTTTGCAAATATTTGGTTAGTTGTGACGACTGTTTCATATTTGTATTTGTAACATTTTTCTGTTCTTTATTTTTGTTTGATTTGTTTGTATAATTGTAGGTCTCATCTTTCCTTTCATTTCAGTTCTTTACACCCTTATGTTTATACACTGTGGCGTTATTTGTCTTGTTATCTTATTGCAGTTATCATCACGGTTTCTGTGATCATTTTTTTTTTTTTCATTTCTCCTATTTAATTTAATTTGATCTCTGCAAATGTTTTCAGATTGTCTTTTCTTGTTTGTCCTTTGTAATGTCTTTAGTTGACATATGACATAGGAGGTATAGTTGAATACACTTATATTATAGTACAGATCAGTACTTTATGATTATTATTGTTATAAAACAAAGTGTACAAGACCTTTGTAAGGCTTGTCTCCCAAAGTGATTGGTATAGGAAATATTATTTTCCACAGGTACTCAAGTGATCATTGATTACATTAAGGTATACAAGACCTTTGTAAGGCTTGTCTCCCAAAGTGATTGGTGTAGGAAATATTATTTTCCACAGGTACTCAAGTGATCATTGATTACATTAAGGTATACAAGACCTTTGTAAGGCTTGTCTCCCAAAGTGATTGGTATAGGGAATATTATTTTCCACAGGTACTCAAGTGATCATTGATTACATTAAGGTATACAAGACCTTTATAAGGCTTGTCTCCCACAGTATTTGAGATATACAGTTATTGTTTTCCACAGGTACTCAAGTTATCATTGGTTATATGATAAACAAAATAACCATACAAGTTTTTCACTAAGACTAAGTCTATGGTATAGACTTGTCTCCCATTAAAGTGAAATAGGGTAATTTATTTACTTTTTCAGGTTTCTGATTTAAGAAGACAAGATGTCTACATTAGATTACTTTATTGCACAAGGAAAATCTCTTGATAAGACTGGGAAAGACTTAGAACAATGGGCTGTTGCTCAATATGACAAAGCATTAGCTGCAGAAGAGAAAAAAGCTGCTGCTGCTGCTGAAGAGAGAAAAGCTGCTGCTGAAGAGAAAAAAGCTGCTGCAGAAGAGAGAAAAACTCTGGCTGAAGAGAAAAGATTAGAAAGAGAAGCTGCTGCTGAAGAGAGAAAAGCTCTGGCTGAAGAAAAAAGATTAGAAAAAGAAGCTGATACTGCTGCTGAACTAAAGAAATTGCAGATGCAAGTGGAGGAAAGGAGATTTGATGCAGAACAGAAAAAATTAGAAGTTGCAGCAGAACAGAAAAAATTAGAAGTTGCAGCTGAACAGAAAAAATTAGAAGTTGCAGCTGAACAGAAAAAATTAGAAGCTGCTGCTGCAGCTGAACAGAAAAGATTAGATAGAGAAGCTGAAGAGAGAAAAGCAATAAGAGAACATGAGTTTGAATTAGAGAAATTGAAATTGACAAGTATGAGTAATATTAATCAGGCATCTGGTGGTAATGGTAAACCTTTTAATTATAAGGTCAAGGTGCCAGCGTTCAACTCTGCCAGTGATGATATAACATTCTGGCTTGATAGATTTGAACGTGCTTGTCGAGCTCATAATGTTGACAAATCACAGTATGTGCATCAGTTGTCTGAAAATTTAAAAGGGGAGTCTCTGACTAAGTTATCTTTGGTTGAAGAGGCCGACAAGGATAATTACGATGCTATTAGGGCAGCTTTGATAAAGAGATATCAGCTGTCAGAAGAAGGTTATCGTCTTTTGTTTAAAACAATGAGACCTGAGGTAGGTTTAGAATTCTCAGATTTCATTTCAAAAGCACGACTTACACTCTTACGATGGATTGAATTATCCAAAATAGAGAAAACATTTGATGGTCTTACGGATTTATTGCTAAGAGACAAGGTCATGTCTTCGGTAAATAAACCATTCCTAGAGTTCTTACATGAGCGTAAACCTAGTACATCAAAGCAAATGGAAGAATATTGTGACCAGTATGCCACGGCACACCCTGACATGATTCTTAGTAACTCTAACATTAAAGAGAGTATGCCAGTTGCTTCGGCAACAGAATATAATCAGAATTACTCACACAAATTCCAAGGAGCTAAAAATAAATTTGATAAAAAGGTTAATTGGAATAAGTATCAAAACCAAGATAACCACTCAAATCAGGGTTCTTCTTCGAAGAACTGGAATCGGGCTGATAGTCCTCGACACGCGAGGGGTACCCATAATTTTAGACATTCTCGAAAGGGGAGTAGCTATAGGAACTACCCAAGTGCTTCATGGAGAGAAAAGAACCAATATTACAGGGATACTCAGTATAATGAGCGTGATGATTATGATCATGAATATTATGATTCAAACCCAAATAGGGGTTATAAAAGCAAAAATAATAATTATAGAGACAATTATAACCGAGGTAGATCACAACACAAAAGACATGGTAAATCTTATTACCAGGCTAACTCTGCACAACAGGAGTTCCACGACGCCGGTAATCAGAATAATGATAAAAAAGACTCCAATAGTGTAGCAAATTCCGCTTTCGATTTTGCTAGAGCATCTCAGTGTTCGCAATGCAAAACATTATTCGATCCAACCACAGTTTCTACTTTAAGCTGCGGTCACCCGCTTCCCGCTCTCCCTGCGTCAATCGCGCATAATGGAAGGGGTGCTCTCGTCTTCAATAGAGGCCTAATAGATGGTACTCCGGTATCAATTCTTTTCGATTCGGGGTGCACTACCATCGGAGTGAGGCAATCACTCGTAAATCATTCTCGAGCTACAGGCAATGTAGTCAAATGTGTAACATTTGGTGGCACATTGGAGAAGTACTCCACTGCCATTATCAATATTGCTACGCCTTTCTTTACAGGAGAGGTGCAAGCATGTCTCTTGCCGAATCCGATCGCTGATCTTATCATCGGTCGCATTCATGGAGTGAAAGAATGCACTCCACAGCAAATTTCTAATTGGGAAAATGTTAATATGCAATCTGCCAATGCAGTAATCACTAGGGCTCAAGCTCTTAATATGCCACAATCTTCACATTCTGAAGATAATGATGCGCAGATCCAAGATGATCCCTTGGAGATTTCCCATGATTCCTTTATAAAACAGCAGGAAGATGATCCTTCTCTAAAGAAATTCTTTACTCTGGCAACAAAAGGTGATCCGAATAAGGATACAAATCGTAAATCTTGGATTACGATGAAGAATGGCGTACTTGTACGTATGGTACAAGACTCCGCTAAGTCCATTCATTCTCAAATCCTTGTGCCTAAAAATATGAGAGTTAAAATCTTACAGCACGCTCATGATTCGCAGTGTGCTGGACATATGGGTTTTTCCCGTACTAAAGCTAGAGTTCTTGAATCTTTCTTTTGGCCTGCTGTGAATAAGGACATACGAATCTATTGTCGATCTTGTAAAGTATGTCAAGAGATTAAATCCAGAGGTCCACGCCATGATGCACCTATTCAGGCTGCAGACATTCCCATTCGACCATTTCAAAAAATGGCGATAGACATCATTGGTCCATTTAAGATAAAGTCTGCTAGAGGACACCAATTTATTTTGACGTGTGTTGATATGTGCACACGTTGGCCGGAGGCTGTTCCTCTAAAGAGCATAACTACTGCTGATGTCGCAGATGCTCTTTGGTTAATATTTTCTCGTCTGGGATTTCCAGCAGAAATATTATCCGACCATGGTACCCAACTCATATCGGATACCATGTCTCAAGTAATGTCGACTCTTAAGATAGAGAGATCGCTGAGTAGTATTTATCATCCTATGTCCAATGGGATGGTGGAACGTCTGAATAGAACTCTGAAAAACCTACTAGGTAAGATAACAGAAGATCATCCTCAGGATTGGGATAGGGTTTTACCCGCGGCTCTCTTTGCATATAGAGAGGTCGCCAACGAACATACAGGATTTTCTCCCTTTGAACTTGTCTTTGGCGCGAAACCGCGAGGTCCTATGTCCTTACTTCATGATCTTATAACTGCTGATAATATTGTCGATGACACAAAATCCTCTTATGAATATGTCATCGCACTTAGACACAAGATTATTGAAGCATGCAAATTGGCAACTGCTTCTTCTGAATTTGCGAAACAGAAGGCAAGGGAATTTGCCAATAAAAAGAGATGCTTGCGACAACTTTGTCCAGGTGACAAAGCATTCGTCTTGCTACCTTGTAGGGAAAATAGACTTCTTATTTCTTGGAAAGGTCCGTACGATATAATATCAAAAGTTTCCGATGTTGACTATATCGTCGATATTGACGGGAAGCGTAAAACCTTCCACATCAACATGCTCACGGAATTCCATGAACGTCCGGATTATTTACAACCTGTTTTCCAGGCAACGGACGATTTTCCAGTCCAACATGGACAGTACTCATCTCTGTCAGTAATACAGGATGAGGAAACGAGTTTCTCGGATGTAAATCTACCTTTTCCAATGATTCCTCTTCACTCTAATGAATCATGGAAAGATGTTGCAATTTCTCCCGAATTATCTCCAGGAGAGCAGAAACAAGTTTCTACTATGTTAGAACAATTTCAGGATGTCCTTACTGACATTCCTGGTCAAACTGATGTCATTCAACATGACATTATTCTTACTGACCATAGTCCTATAAGAGTCAGACCGTATCCTATCCCGATACATTTTCAAGCACAGGTAGAGAAAGAGTTGGATGAGATGATAGAGTTAAAAATTATTGAACCATCCACATCAGCATATTCTTCGCCGATGGTTATTGTACGAAAAAAAGACAATAACATACGTCTTTGCGTGGATTATCGCAAATTGAACCAAGTGACTAAATTTGATGCTGAACCTATGCCTTTACTAGAAGAGCTACTTACGAGACTATCGAATTCTCATTTCTTTACTAAACTCGATTTGTCTAAGGGATATTGGCAAGTTCCATTATCAGAACACGCCAAACCGTTTACTGCTTTTTCGACCCCTAGGGGTCTATTCCAATGAAATTTCATGCCTTTCGGTCTTATGAACGCCCCTGCAACATTCGTACGCATGATGCGTCGAATCCTATCTCATCGCTCAGATGTCATTGCGTATCTTGATGACATCTGTCTTTTCAGTGATACTTGGAACGATCACTATAATGGGATAAATGAACTATTGTCTATCTTACGCGAGCATAACCTGACAGCGAAACCATCGAAAGCATGTATTGGTTTTAGCGAAATATCTTTCTTAGGACACCGTGTTGGTCATGGGTTCCTAAAAACAGAAGACCATAATACAAGTAAGATACTTAACATTTCTATTCCTAAGACTAAAAAGCAAGTGCGAAGTCTCTTAGGTCTAATACAATTTTATGGACGATTCATTCCGAATCTGTCCTCCATTATGTCACCTCTTTCTTCCTTGCTAAAGAAAGGGTCTCCTAATGTAGTCCATTGGACTCAAGAATGTCAATCCTCTTTGGATAAGGTTAAAACTATGTTTTCTACTTCACCTATCCTAGTATTGCCTTCTAAGGATAAGACATTTATTCTTCGTAGTGACGCTTCATCCACCGGGATTGGAGCAGCACTAATGCAAGAGTACTCTGGAACTCTGCATCCTGTGATGTATATTTCTCGTAAATTAAATGCCGCAGAGAAGAATTACTCGGTCCTAGACCGTGAATTATTGGCTATGGTTTGGTCAATCCTTAAACTGCAAAGATTTCTTCTTGGCGCGCATTTCATCGTGGAAACTGACCAGAAAGCTCTTACGGCTATTCAGAGTAAAAATCTGAAGAGCGCGAGATCAACGCGTTACGCAATTGCTCTGCAGCCATTTCATTTTTCGGTGCGAGCTATCCGTGGGTCAGAAAATGTGATGGCAGATATTTTGTCTAGATGCCCACATGATTCATAACTGTTATACAACTTTGATACAGTTGTTCCTATGTTGAAATGGGTACACATAGGTAATATATCATATATTGATTGTAACACTACTTAGCGGTTCATTGATGTTTATTCACCGCTGATCTTTCAATGTCTTTCGTCTTTGATGATCATGATGTTAAGATATCTTAGATGAAATTTATGTATAAACTAATGTAGAAATTGTGTCATTGCTAATATTGTAGTATGCGTTGGTGACACCTCTCTGGAAATATTTATACTTAGAGAAGTACTTTCTCTAAGGTCGGAAAACTTATGCTTATCATCTGCGCATTGTTATTGGTGCGTTGTGAGCCTATTGTATGTTGCTCCGAGATGTATTGCAAAAAAAAAAAATGTACCATTTTTTTTTCCCGAGGGGTGTGGTAATCTGTTGCGTGCATATTTTGACGCACATATTACAAAAATCGATATGGCTATTTAATATGGAAAAAATATAGACATTCATTCATGTGTGTATGAAAATGCTGTCTATAGTAAAGCTAGATAACTCATGATTGATTTACACTTTTGATCATAGGAGTAATCGTTCTTGATATTGATTCGGCGCATGGATATGACACCCATGTCCGTACTTATTTGTTAGGGCCAGAAAATATATTAATTTGCTTATTATGTTTATGGCCTGAATTCATATGTATTACATATTATTAGTACAAGTAGAATCAGTCCTATATTGTATATTTTTGATGGGTAGGCAGGACTATATTCTTGTTATGCCGCTCTAGCGGAAGTATGAGTTGTCTTGACAAGTCGTGATGAGTTCCGAGGTACCGTTTACAATGGCGGTTACGCATTTTCCAGGGCTGGTACATTCTTCAATAAAAATGATTTACGAAGTGGTTTTTCTTCTGTAGGAGAGTGTGTCTCTACTAGAGCTTGTGTTAGAGACTCTCCTAATGTACGGTACCATGTATGATTCGGACTCCAGGTAATTCCAGACCCTATTTTTGATGATCTCATGTCGGTTAGACCTAGCTGGAATATTATGCTTCGCAACGCTAGGGTCGTGTTTGTATCGACAAAGATGACGGGCTTCCATACAACAATTATGTCTACGTGAAGTAACTGGATTACTGTAGAACTGTATGGAGAAACTTTAGGAAATCATTCATATGTATTTCGAATTAACTTTGGCTTATATATATACCCTCCTGTGAGCGAGTGAGCGACAACTCAGGAAGGCGGCCATGTTACATTCCTGTCATCGTATTTTTGAATCACTGTCCAAAGAACGGGGCATGTATCTTACTATTCGGACAGTGGCAAGGAGATCTCAATTTTGATAGAAACCCCTTCCATGGTTTCATAATATGATATAAACTGTGAACATAAAGCAACTTTAGTTACTTACCGATCCGCCTTCACTGACGCGCTTAGTCAGATAGGGGATGCGGCCATTATGTATCATGACATTGGAAGCTATTAATGTACTACCCATTATTTATGAATGTGTCATGACTTGGGATCTACTATGTATGCCTGCAAATTGATGTGTCAACCTGTACCCATGATTTACTCGTTATGTCCCAGTGTGTGCGTCTAAATAAACTGTGTAAACAAAGATTCCAGCAGTCTGCATTGGTGCCTTGTAGACACAAGTGAATGAGTGTTTAGATTGGTCAGAACACGAACAGTACACCATTCGCGTTAATCACACTCTACACTTCTACTCCATATATACACCATCCTGCGTCGGTTGAATTGACCAAGTTTAGGGCCTGCTTCCCCTGGAGCCTTAGAGGGAAACTACTGCTTACAGCTGCCTTTGCCTTCCCTAACTCAGGACTAGGGTGAGTTACCCATTTACAGCTGGGTAGACTGGAGCATGCCTGATCTCAACAACTCTGTACACTACAATGGACATATACAGTAGTGACACCACAAACAACATGTTACAGTGATTGATAGTGGAGCTTTACAGAATGACCACTTTACACAGCACTTTACATCTACTTTTATTTTTAAAGGCTCTGAACAACAAGTGTAATACCAGTTTTGAATATTAAATTCGCCTTTTGAAAAAGCCAGCTGAAGCCAGTAGATGTTTAGAGCTGCTACTTAACTATACTTCAGGAAATTGATCTTCAAGATATGGATTCTGCAATCACTCTACAGACAATAGATTACATTGTGATAGCACTCATACTGCTTGTCTCATTAGGTATAGGCGTCCTGTTTGCGGTCAAGGATTTCAGAAATGCCAACAGAGTTGAATACTTGCTTGGTGGAAGGCGCATGTTCATGTTACCTGTTGCTCTATCTTT
This sequence comes from Oreohelix idahoensis, assembly GCA_024509875.1. NCBI lineage: Eukaryota > Metazoa > Mollusca > Gastropoda > Stylommatophora > Oreohelicidae > Oreohelix > Oreohelix idahoensis. The sequence continues at coordinate 64,516 of JAMPIV010010291.1, forward strand.
ATTTGCCACGTTTACGGTAAGGTGTTGTAATTACATACTTTCTTTTATTTTTATTTTTATGTCAAGATAACAGTGACATCTCAAATGAACTATAATTAAACAACTTAAATAGATAAAGAAGAATTTAAAATTAGGTTAAAAAAACTTTAATGTGAGTTACTGTCACGGAACGTTCTATTCATTCGTCAATTTCTTATGTATGTCCTTGTGCTATACTCCTCATTGTCAGTATTGCCTAAACTCACATTTCATCGAGGGCGTTCCCCTAAGATAAACACCTATCTTTTTCAGGACTATAACCACTCATAACCCGTTGTTGCTGTCTGTTTTGCCTGTATTATAGACATCAACCTGTTTAATACCTTTTTGATGGTCAAAGAGAGAGAACTGTTTATTTTCTTATCAGTGACAGGTTTGATTTGTGGTTATCTTCCCCTTGTCTTATTCATCGATGTTGACCTGTTTCGGGGAAGGTCTTATATAGTTGTCATGTCTTAAGTCACTATTCATGTGACCATATAAGGAGCGGCTTTGCCTCTCGTTCGGGGAAACGCCCTGGTCTGTGTTAGTGTTACTCAGGTCTGTGCTGATTGCACATGCGCAGGGTTTTGGCGCGGAGATCGGGAAACTTCCGTCTTGAACATTGTACTGTCCAGGTTGACATGACTCACTCACATAAATAGCACTTATCATTCTGGTAGGCCAGATTCGTGGGTTTCAGCTACACAGCGAACAGTGGTAAATAGATCAACCACAGATACCAGCTTGGTACCTAGCGCCATATACTGCTATATGACCTACAGATACTACGGAACTGGATTTATGCTGTGCTACGAATATAAACTCACTTTAACACTTTGACAGTCGTCGATGTCCATCTGTGTGAACGATAACGTCACGTTATTTACGTTCAAGCTTCTATTGTAAACAGTTCCAGCTGTTGTTTACATGCTACAGTTTACAGACAGATCAACGTTGGATCTTCCGGTCTCAACTGTGTTGTCGAGATTGTCTTTGTAGCTGTACTTTGGAGACCTCTACCTGTTGTCGTTGTTACTGTAACCTTCAACGGTGGATCGTCTTCCCATTGCTGTTCAGTGTTGTACTTTATTGTACTACATCTTTGCGGTTGTTGAGGATTGTTCTTTGAGATAGGTGGCCTGTTTATGTTGTTAACTATGCCTTTATTTTGTGACTAAACTGAGCCTTCCTCTTTACACAGTCTTTGTACTCAGTATTTACATGTTATATTAGTGTGTATATTTCTGCGGGTTTATGGTTTGGCGATGTCTGTTATAGGGTATCCCACGTTGCAGAGGGCCTATAACAGCGTTCTTTAGGGACAGTGCAAATTTCCCACAGTGGAAATTGCAAGCGACTTTTTGTTGCTAATTTGTATTTTTTTTTCTTAGCTGTGACGAGATGTGTTAGTGTCGTTTTCGTTATTTTTTCTCCGATCTTTGGTTTTTGATTTGTTTTGTATGTATGTGTCTACCTTCTATTTTCTATTGTTTACTTCTATACACCTTTTTGTTTATAACAGTGTTGTCATTCGTTTAATTTATTCCTTCGCAGTTATCATTACATCCTTTGTAACATTTTTCTTTAGTTTCGCTGTATTGTTTATTTGACTTCTACGAATGTTTTCGTCTGTCCAGATGCTTGTCTTTGTTTAATTAAGGTTATATATTGTTGTCATACACAGCCTATGTATATATACTTGGTCATGCACTATTATTAATATGATGCACTTTAGATATAGAGGTGGTTGATGGTGATATTCCTATAGAGAAACAAGGTAATTATACAAGGTCTTTGACAAAGACTTGTCTCCCACTGAGATTGGGATAAAGTGTGTTATTATTTCAGAAGTACTGATAGCATATTATTAGACAGAATGTTTACATTAGACTACTTTATTGAGCAAGGGAAAGCCCTTGGTAAGACGGGTGGGAAACTAGAAGAATTTGCACTTGCTTTATACGACAAGGCGCAAAAAGCAGAAGAGAAAAAACAAAAAGCTGAGGAAAAAAGATTGAAAAGAGAAGCTGAACAAAAGAAATTGGAACAAGAAGCTGCGGAGAAAAGATTGGAAAGGGAACAAGAAGCTGTGGAGAAAAGATTGGAAAGAGAAGCTGAAGAGAGAAAAATTCAGCAAGAAAGAGAGTTTGAAGAGAGAAAACTTCAAGCTCAGCAGCAAAGAGAGTCTGAGGAGATAAACAAACAATGGAACATGAAGAAAAACTCTTAGCTTTGGAGTTGGAGAAATTAAAAGTCATGAATATGGGTAGTTCTCAAGCAACTTCTAGTAAGACAAATGCTAATACTTATAAAGTAAAATTACCTCCTTTCAACACTGCAAAGGACGACATAACATTCTATCTTGATAGATTTGAACTTACATGCGTAGCGCATAAGGTAGATAAGGAACAATATGTCGGACAACTATTGGAAATACTTACAGGTGAACCATTAAATACTAAAATGGCAATAGAAGAACCTGATAAGACTAACTTTGAAGTTGTCAGAGCAGCCTTATTAAAGAGATATCAACTTAAGGAAGACGATTATCGTCTTCGTTTTAAGACGATGTTACCAGAAACTGGGGTAGAGTTTTGAGACTTTATTACAAAGATACGTCTCACTTTCACTCGATGGATTGAGCTGCCATATGAAGCACTTATGGACTTGTTACTTAGGGACAAAGTAATGTCGTCAGTAAATGAGTCCTTTCTTGCCTTTATACATGAACGTAAACCTAAGAACATAAAAGACACTGAACAATACTGTTGCCAGTATGTCACTGCGCAAACACAACAAACGATTAGCAATTCTAAAGTTAAAGAGGGTTTGCCGGTAGCTTCTGAGACACCATATGGTCCTAATTTTCAGGGTAAATTTCAAGGTACTCACCGTAACTTTGATAGGAAAAGTAATCGTAATTTCGGTCAGGATCAAGGTGATCAATCCCATAGAGGTTCGTCTTCAAAGAACTGGAGGCGATCTGACAGCCCTCGTAATTTTGGTTCCGGAAATTTTGGAAACTTTATCAGGGGTAGCTACAATAAAAACTATCCATCATATCATAATTATTCGCGGAGACAAACATACAAATCTAAAAGATATTCTCATCAAGGAGAAAATGACAATCACAAATGTGAAAACTGTGGTTCAAACCAAAACAATAATTGCAATAGGTCGAATAACAATAATTCCAGAGGAAGTAATAGCCGTGGTAGATGGCAACACAACAATAATAGATCATGTCATCATGCTAACTGTGCTCAACAAGAGTCACAAGTAGTTAGTGATGAATCAAATAATAATAAAGCTAACTCTAGTGCCATCACATGTTCTACCTTCGATTTTGGGAGAGCTCGTACCGTGTTTGAACTTTGTTTGAACCTACTACTATATCTACCTTGAGTTGTGGTCATCCTCTACCCGCTCTGCCTGCCACAGCTGCGCATGACGGGAGAGGATTTCTTATCATACATAAAGGTCTAGTGAATAATAATCCAGTCTCAGTCCTCTTTGATTCTGGATGCACTACTGCTGGGGTTAGGCAATCCCTTATAGATCCTTCCTGTGCCACGAGAAAAGTGGTCAAATGTGTGACATTTGGTGGCACAGTAGAAAAATATTCGACTGCTATCATCCACATAGCTACTCCCTTCTTTACGGGAGATGTCCACGCGTGTTTGCTACCGAATCCTATTGCGGATCTTATCATCGGGCGTATACACGGGGTTAAGGAGTGTACCCCGCAGCAGATTGCTGCTTGGGAAGAACAAAATATTCAAGCTGCTAATGCAGTTGTCACAAGAGCACAGGCTCAGAATATTCCTCAGACTTCATCGACCGAAAGTAATGAAGTGCTTAATCAAGTTGATCACTCATCTCTGTGAGTTATACAGGATGAAGAATCTACTTTCTCGGACGTTAATCTTCCTCTTCCGATGATTCCACTTCATTTTACGGAATCATGGAAAAATTTTACTGTTTCTCCTAAATTGTCTACTGAGGAACAGCTACAAGTCTCTTCCATGTTACAAACATTTCGGGATGTTCTCACGGACATTCCTGGACACACATCAGTCATTAAGCATGACATAATACTTACTGACCATACTCCTATCAGGGTCAGACCTTACCCTATTCCTATTTATTTCCAAACACAGGTCGAGAAAGAATTGGATGAAATGATACAGTTGGGAATAATTGAACCATCCAATTCGGCATACTCTTCGTCTATGGTTATTGTTCGAAAGAAAGACAATAACATACGCCTTTGCGTCGATTACCGTAAACTAAACCAAGTAACGAAATTCGATGCTGAACCTATGCCTCTATTAGAAGAACTACTTACTAGACTTTCTAAGTCTCGGTTCTTTACCAAACTCGACTTGTCTAAAGGTTACTGGCAAGTTCCTCTAACTGAACGAGCCAAACCTCTTACTGCTTTCTCTACACCTAGGGGTTTGTTCCAATGGAACTTCATGCCTTTCGGCCTTATGAATCCCCAGCTACATTCGTACGCATGATGCGTCGAATTCTTTCATATCGTTCAGATGTTATTGCATACTTGGACGATATTTGTCTTTTTAGTGATTCTTGGGAAGATCACTATTTGGGTTTATATGAACTGTTGTCTACTCTACGCGAGCATAACTTGACAGCTAGACCCTCTAAAGCCTATATTGGGTTTAGTGAAATTTCTTTTCTTGGTCACCGTGTTGGGCATGGTCTCTTGAAGACAGAGGACCACAACACTTCTAAGATACTGAACATCACTATACCTAAGACAAAGAAACAGATCCGTAGTCTCTTAGGCCTAATACAGTTCTACGGAAGATTCATTCCGAATCTTTCTTCTATTACGGCACAACTCTCAACCCTATTGAAGAAAGGGTCTCCTAATATGGTGCGCTGGTCCCAAGAATGCCAATCTTCATTGGATCAGATTAAGACACTATTCTCATCTTCTCCTATCTTAAGACTACCTACAGCTGATAAGACGTTTGTTCTTCGTAGTGACGCCTCATCAACAGGGATTGGGGCGGCACTGATGCAAGAGTATTCAGAAACTCTGCATCCTGTAATGTATGTCTCTAGGAAACTGAATGCGACAGAAAGAAATTATTCTGTTCTAGACCGAGAATTATTAGCTATGGTCTGGGCGATTCTTAAACTTCAAAGATTCCTTCTCGGTGCGCATTTCATAGTAGAAACCGAAGAAAAGCTCTCACAGCTATGCAGAATAAGGACTTGAAGAGCTCAAGATCCACTCAATATGCTATTGCTCTTCAACCTTTTCATTTCACGGTACGAGCTATCCGTGGTTCGGATAATGTGATGGCTGACATACTGTCGCGATGCCCACATGACTCTACTTAACTCTCATGTCTAGATCTCCTGATACTCATCTAGATTTATGACATTACTTTACAATAACTTTCTATTAACACATTCGTTGTCACTGTTGCGCACATATTCGTTTGTGTGACGCACAGATTACTGGTGACACGCATACAAATGTAAAATGTATTTATTTGTCTGATAAAAATATATTTATCTTTGAATTCACGATTCTCAGTCTAAGGGACAGAACTCAGATTAGTCGATGTGTATTCATTCTATGAGTTATCTGTTCTTGTATCTTTCCTGAATATCGAACTTGGCGTATGAATCTAGACTTATGTCATATTTTGTGTCTGGTATAGCCAGAAACAGATTATTCTTGCTGAGGTTTATGCAGGGATGTTTATGATCCGAATCTATGTTTACTCCTTGTCTGTTTGAGACGATTCGGTCTTATATCGTGTTATCTTTGTATGTCTATGTCGGACTATTTTCCTTGTACTGTACTTTGGGGTCAACCACTTTCGGCGCATGAAGATACGTTAGAGTGTGCTTCGGTGATGAAGGAGCTTGGCGGGATGTCATGGCTTTAGACCTGTCCTAAGTCTGTGATCTCTATGATTTATTATGGGAACGAAGATAGTTTCTTCTAGGATTGTTAGGTCTATGAGTTCACCAGTGTTGATTCAGTGACGCCAGGAGAGCGTTTGTGTTTGCTAGTGTATTTCCTATGCCCAGGTAAAAGAACATTTTACTGAACTTTTTCGTCCTAGGCTTAATTGGGCAGATGTCTACATTAGGATTATCCATATCCAGATGTCGGGATGATATGTTACCTAGCAGCACTGTAGATGATTGTATGCAGCATTTAAGACGAAAGAATATGCTGATTCTTGTAGAAACATTTGTGTCCATGAACAAAGATTCTCTTGAAGATTTGCTATACATCTTTATAGTGAGCGATGCCCAAAAGGGAACCAGAAGCCATTTTGGACTCTAACTTTTTGTCGATCATCAATCAGAGAACGGGGATGCCCCTTATTATCAGGTGATGATTAAGAGATCACAGTTATAAAGAAAACCCAATACCGGTGGGTTAACATTATCTTCAGATAGAATTGCTGTACTTTACCTAAAGGAATCTTCGCTAGAAAAGAGGTTCTGTTTAGGAGTCATACTTGAACAGTATTTATCCCCTGACACGCTTGATCAGTAAGGCTTGATGATTATAGTGATAAACAGTGGAAATCTAAATGATTGTCTACAGATGTTCCATTGTGATGTTATTCAACATGAATGCTAACTTAAGATGGTAGACCATTGATCAACAATATGCTATTTATGTCGACCTATGTTGCTGTAACTATACACGTACTGTCAAAATGTGTGCGTCCTATTAAACAGTATGAAACGACCACAGTAGTCCAGCCATCCTTGACTTCCACCTGTGATTGGAGTGAGTGTCCTGTAAACCTGTCGAACTGTCATCCATTCGCGTTTGTCATTATTGATGTTCACACTCACCCATTGCATCAGAATATACGCACTTAACAGTACACCTTGTCAGGGCCCCAACAGTCGGTAACCTGACCCATTTACAGAACATTGTGACTGGGCGAGCAATATCACAAAAAAACCAGTCCATGTCAATTTCGTGCAAGAAACAAGCTTTATCAGTCACCTTATTTGAATTCATGGTTATAAATCGATTGATTTCTTTCTCTGTTACCGTCTTTGGTATAACAGAGGAAGGTTTAGTTATCACGATATAAAGGTCGGAAATTAATACGGCCACATTTAATACTTAGATATGTAGTATTGACTATAGTACATTATAACATTCTACGAGTGTGTCATTTGTATTGTTCTCAGCAAAACTGTGCTATGTTTTGGAGTGCCTTTAGAGAGTTATGCTGATGCCTTATGACGTCCATGCTTACCCTTTGGATGCTGCTTACAAGTGACCTCAGGAATAGAGCATCGTTTTGTACTACTAATGTCATCTCCTATTAGTTAGATTGTTTACTTGTATAGTCATAATTATGTGAAAAAGACTTTATAAAATTTTGTTATGATCAACCATTAGATAATAATGATTTTATAGCATTATACTTCGAGAGATTTCTATGTTCATATGACTTCTCGATATATATTGTCATTCACCATTGCTACACATAATGATATTGCATTTTTTATATGTATGTAATTTGTGTTAGCATTGCCAGCAACTTAGGGTTCTTTGGTGGCACCTCCCCGGATATGTTTTACTTGGAGAAAGTATTTTCTCTTGTCTTGTGAGATATCCTTTGTTCTCACCAGACGCTCTATTGTGCGTCGATTGAGCCTGACATTATGGCGTTATATTTATGTTGATCCTTTCATCGGCGCATCATTCATGCGTTATGAGCTGGTTGTATCTTGCTCATTAATGTGTTTTTAAAAAATGTTTCATTTTTTCCCCGGGGTGGGGGGTGGGAGGGGGGGGGGGGGGGCGGTAATCTGTTGCTGCCTTTTTTGCCTGTATTATAGACATCAACCTGTTTAATACCTTTTTGATGGTCACAGAGAGAACTGTTTATTTTCTTTTCAGTGACAGGTTTGATTTGTGGTTATCTTCCCCTTGTCTTATTCATCGATGTTGACCGGTTTCGGGGAAGGTCTTATATAGTTGTCATGTCTTAAGTCACTATTCACATGACCATATAAGGAGCGGCTTTGCCTCTCGTTCGGGGAAACGCCCTGGTCTGTGTTAGTGTTACTCAGGTCTGTGCTGATTGCACATGCGCAGGTTTTTGGCGCGGATATCGGGAGACTTCCGTCTTGAGCATTGTACCTGGGTTTCTGAACGGACAAGAAGGTCCGGAGATTTGCTCTGCCATTATTTCAGGGATATGGAAGTTCTCGGTATGACTGATATGTCATCGATCCTTCCCCAAGTTATTCTGTATGCCAAGGTTGGCAAGTAATGTGTTTCCTGGTGTTTTTCTAGGATGCTGTAAAGGTAATAGATACATTTTGATCTCCTTGTATGCCTAGATCTACAGGTTAAGCGTTGTCTACACAGAAGTACATTTGATAACTTTAAGGCGACATTTTGAGTAGAGCTCACAGTTGATATGATATATAGGGCCCACTATTGGTGCTCGATACAGAAACAAGACTAATATGTCTTTTGATGAAGAGAATCCCAGAGACGTTTATCTATTTGAAACCCGCTATGCAGGCGGTAGGATTGGCAGGGATTGATATATGAGAGATAAACACAGAGGTTACCTTATTATAGATGCCCGCTACTTGCGGCCTGATTCTGTCGCCATAGAGGCCCGCTTATGCGGCCTTTATTCGTCACCAGAAGAAGTACCTGGCGTGTGAGGCCAGAGGGAGTCATAGACTTTCATTAAGCAATTGGAACCCACCCTTTCCGTGCGGTATATTTGCTAGGGGTACCTGACGAGCTCAGTCAGGGGACCTGAGCTTCAGTATGAGCAGAACGTAGATTGACAGTCCATTGTCATTGGCATCTTGATGTATGAGCTGATCGAGATTTATGATGCCAGATGTGTTTAACCTTTGCTATATATATGTGATGTCCATGATCCTTGTGCAATTGACTGTGTCGTTATTGTCACCGTACGTCTCGTAATAAATTATTGAAAAGTCAGCATCTGTTACCAATGTTTACTGACTTCTTCATGTGGTTTGAGTGGGTGTATCGTGACATTGTCCAAGAGCCTATACGCATTCGTGTACATCATCCTATCTGACGTCTACTCACCCACACATCATGTAAACCACACACTTCTACGAGCACTACACATCTGAGAGCCTGTACGTTTGAGAAAGAGTCTACATTACACCCTGTCAGTGCCTCAACGCTTGGTGACCTATATCCACAACATTGTACTGTCCAGGTTGACCTGATTCACTCACATAAATAGCACTTAACACCCGTTTTGCTCAGTCGCTGATTCAAGAAGCGGGTGACAGTAAGGTTAATCAATTACTCACGGAATGCCAGTTTAGATAAACTCAGACGTTAGACTAATAGCATTGTTATCAGCAATTGCCTGGCCCAGACATTCGTATTACGTAGTACTTCCGCTCAGGTCAAAAGAAGCAGCGACGAATATTGTCGGATTAATGTAAGATGGTCATTTTAAAGATTACTAATATTTAATTTTGCATGACTTGCAGAAAAAATGGGACTAACAGGATATTCTTTATTACAGCAAGGTTGAAGTATTGGGACAGGAGATATAACACAATTGTTTCCGGCAAGGGTAACAATTAGTTACATTACTATATAAGGCCATGAAACTAACTATGTTGATGTGCAGGGGACAACTTACTAAATAAGACTGCCTAAACGTGATTGGCTATATATTAGAAAATAAACTTTTGAAAATAACATTTCGTGCAGGTGGAATTGTTACTACAAGTCAATGAGCGGTTGAAACTCATGACTGATTTTCCAATTCTCATCGGAGAGACAGGACGTTAGAAAGATAAAGCACGAGGGTTTTATTATAAGACGTGCCAAAGTTATTTAAAATAACTTGTAAAAATAAAAGTATAAAACTTCTGTTATCATACTTAAAGGGACAACTCGGAGGAAATCTTCCCCATGTGTTAAAGTTAGGAGTTTACAATTCTCATTAACTCAAATGAGAAAACTGTACATTTACGTCTGCAGTGAAATGCTTTCGGTCATGCTGTACAAAACGTCTGCACCCTATTGAAGGGGTAAGTTTAAACATGTACTTTCTCTAATTGTTTTTGTACAAGCGCCTTTTACATGCATGAAATGCGTATTTCTGTAAATATGTGTGAAGTTGGTAACCTCATCATGTTAAATAAATTTGCAAATTAAACCATGGCAGAAGGTGGTGACTGCTTCGTGCGGGTTTCCTTGCAAGGAACCTATAGCACAGGTAGTCCTATGCTTCATGTGGAGAAGAATAGTGATGTTGATATCATAATGTATAATTCAGGTGTCAACCCTCTATGTCAGAGTGATATATATATATATATATATATATATATATATATATATATATATATATATATATATATATATATATATCTATATATATATATATATATATATATATATATATATATATATATATATATATATATATATATATATATATATATATATATATATATATATATATAGATAGATATATATATATATATATATATATATATATATATATATATATAGGGAAAATTTAGACGTAGATGAAATGGCGGAAGAAAGCGGAGGTCCTCTGATGCTTACATCAGGAGATAAAAGTTTAAGGTAGATCCGTTTTTATATTTCTCTCAGTTCCTGGTACGAGTTACTAGTACTCAGCTCAGGATACCACCTATAAATGTCTATAGGAGACTCGAAGCAGCGATATTTGTGGAAGTTACTCGTGCAAGGCGACGAACGTGCTCCTAAAAGCCATTCGACTCCTGAAGAGAGAGAGAACAATCACTGCGAACCAGCTTCAACTTCATCAGACTGCAGCGACATCCGTTCGCCGCAATCGGGCAGTTGACGATATCGATACTAATACTGAACTCCCAAATATTATCTCACAAATTTTCTCATAAACAGTTACCTAAAAGATAATATAATAATTTTTTAAATGTTACTAAAGTTATCCATTTCCAATTTTAACTTTGTTTCAATTATATTTCTGAAATGAATACCCTGTTTTATGTATATATATATATATTGTGAACGGTGGTTTGGTTTTAGTGAGTTGAGAAAAAAAAGTACGCACGGGAAAGTTGAGATGTGTGAAAACAGTTCAGGGTGAACGAAGAAATGTTAGAACGGGGATGGGCAGTTGAGATTGAGACGCGCTAGGCGTAGGTAGAGAAAAGGGTTGTCTCCCAAGTGTTAAAGTGTGAGTAAACGCGCTCAGCGTAGGTGGTCAGCAAGAATGTGCTGTGAGTTAAAGAGTGATAGAAACCGCTCAGTACATTATTTATCATAAATTAGTGTACGACAGTATTTTTGTGATAGTATTTATTCTGAGGACAAAATGGTTGTGAAAGGCAAAAGTGTATTTCGATAAAGAAACAAAACCAGGTATGTTGAACATTTTGATTTATTACTAGTATGTATAGCTCTGCAGACAAGTTCAGAGCAAAGAAGAAAAATATAAGTAGTCTTGGCAAAGTGACAGCCCTGGCGGTAAGGCCAGTTATCTCTCAGTGAGATATACCAAGAGTTATATGAAAGAAAACGTAGATAAAACAGTCAGTACAGAAGTGAGACAAGAGGTTTCGCCTGAAGAATTAGATGACATTGTGATAGCTGGAACAAACAGTAGCAAATGAAGACAAAGAAATGCATTATGAAAATGAATACTTTTATTTGCTGAAGAAGCTTTTATCAATCAAGACTGCCAACCTTGAGGAGGAAGGTTGGGCATACCATTTCACCCATTTATCAACTTATGTTAATAAAGTTCGACATTAGATATTTTCACTGCTGTGTGTTTTTTTCGGGTGAATTCAATTGACCAACAGTGGGTATGAGAAAAATGTAGAGTCAGTCTGAGAGAAGGAAGTTTTCGTATTTACCTTACAACATACTATCTACTGACAGGGCAGTGGTCCGAACCTCTAATACTATCAACGGCCACAGACTACTAATGGTGCACTTGACCAGCCCTATACTATGATAGTTCCAAATACTGCAGACAAGAACGAAGGAGCATCAAAGGCAGACTGAAAGCCAAAGAGAATTGGACTGCTGAGAAAATAATCAAAAAGAATCCTGCGAGCTGAAGAAACAAATCAAGACAATACAGAAGTCAAGTTAAAGTGAATCGACATCAAGAACAACGAAGTCAAGTCAAAGAATCACGAAGGTCAAGTTCACTAAGAAGAATATCAAGAACAAAACAGACTACATCACCCAACAACCGTCAGAGTACGGGCACTCATGCATGAGATAACAATCTGAATTATAAACAGGCCCAACGCGCAAAAATAACATAGTACACAGCCGTATAAGTCTAAAATTGTGCTGTTAGTTCTGAAATACTGGAGCAGCAAGTGTTCATCCCAAACAAGAAAAACAGATGAAATAGCACATAAACATTTAGAGATAAGTTAAGGTACTCATTAGTTTAGTCATTAAATTACAAGATTTAGATTGATATTTACAATCACAATGTTGCCAAAAAAATTGTTTTGTAGTTCATAAAATTTATAAGTATTGTGCATAGATAGTTGTTAGTATTTCTTTTGCAGGTCAACCAGGATATTAATATTGTTTTTTTTCCAGGTGTTTTACTAATACTAACACGTACAGGTCAAGTCAAGATGCAACAACAACAACAACTTACGGTGAGTTTAGATCCCAATGTGGCTGCTCTTGAGCGGGTAGCTAAGGCTATGACTGCTATTAGAAATGAAAGTAAGTTCCAGAATATCCGGAACAGCATAACGCCATACTCAGGTAATCCTAGCTTATGTAGAAAATGATTACTTGAAATACAGAGATATTGCACGTCGGTCAATATGGACCAAATTGAGTACAAGCAAGTTGCATATCTTTCCTCGCATGGATTGGTGGTAGACTTTATAAGACGTAGGTTTGAAACTTTCCCAGATGAGACATGGGAGGATTTTAGGAAAGAACTAATAAGAAGGTATTCACAAATTACGGATGCATCGTACGCGTGGACTCTGCTGAGGAGCATACAACAGCAAGCAGGAGAACCCCTTCAAATGTTTAGCGACAGGTTGTTAAACTTAGCTGAAGAAGTTTTCTTGGGGCAACAAATCAACCAACAAGAGGTGGAGAAACAGTTAGTGGGTATATTCGTAGATGGTCTAAATGGTACACCAATTAAGTTACATTTACTTAGGAAGGACCCACAAAACTTGTCACAGGCCATTGCACTGGCTGCAGCGGAAGAGAACCTCAGAAGAAGATTGGACCTCAGGCTTGGTAGAGCAGTCACATGTGAAGAAACACAGGAAGAACCTATGGAGATAGGACATTGTCAACAAAGAAGGATAGAAAGACGAGGGAGAGGAATGGAAACGTTTTATAGGTCAAGACAGGTGGACCGCAAGCCAATCGTGTGTTATGCTTCCAATAGGCTTGGATAGTGCCCTGTAGATAGAGAGTGACGACAACTAAGGTTCGACTGAAAATGGCGGCCAAACCCGTATCGCCGGAAAAAGGACCCAATCGCGACTTTAAAAATTAGCTACAAATACAGTAGCACATATTTGTATCTAAGGTCCTTTTTCCAGCGATACGGGTGCTGAACCCATATCGCTGGAAAAAGGACCTTAGATACAAATATATGCTACTGTATTTATAGCTAATTTTTAAAGTCGCGATTGGGTCTTTTTTCCGGCGATACGGGTTTGGCCGCCATTTTCGGTCGAACCTTAGTTGACGTCACTTTCTATATACAGGGCACTAGGCTTGGACATAAAGCCTTTGCGTGTAACTATAGGCCACTAGAGCCGCAGCACTCAGTAAGGAGAGAGATTGACGTGAGAAAGGGTAGTAGAAGGTCTCAAAAACACAGACAGCTACGATACGGGAGTTGGAGAAGTGACGACAAGGTAAGAAACAAACAGTATATCAATGGTAGTGGAACACAACTGCGGATAAACTCAGATATACATAAAAATATATCTAGTGGAAGACAATCACATGGTCATAGGTGGAGAGGAGGCAAAGACAAGAAAATACAAATAAATGAAATTGAAAAACAAGAAAGAAAACACCGTATCCCTAAAAGAAGACAAGTAGCAACAGCAATCGAGCTGGCGCATAAACCAGACCCTTGTTCATGTATTGTCGAAATACACGGAAGGAGATATAGAGCATTGGTAGACTCAGAGGCTACTGTAAGCCTTATCAGGTTTGGGCTTTACAAACAGATACGAGGCGTAACTCAATACAGAAAGACACAAAATAAGCTTACCACGGTGTCAGGAGAAAACCTGAAAGTGATGGGAACGGATATGGTGCAAATGAGAATTGGCGATATGATCGCGGAACACACGTTCACCATAGTGAAGAGTATGACGAGAAATATCATACTTGGACGTGATTTTCTGCTAAAACATAGGGCTCAATTACATTTTGATACTCACCAACTGAAGATAAATGGCGAATGCATCGGGTTACAGGACGACATATACATAGCGTCCATAATCCGAAACAGAACAACAGTTACGCTGCGACCGAATGAAGTCGGTATTCTTCAAGGCAAGTTGAAAAGGTCCCCATATTTCAACCAAGGACAAACGGTCTTAACACTCGACTGGGAAGATGGAGATATACTAGATGAACCCGGACTAGAAATGGTAGAAGGAATAGTACAAATTGGAAAAAGACAACAATTTCCAACGATGATTATAAACACCACGGGAAGAACAGTTAGAATACCAAGAGGATTTGTATTAGGAAGGGTACGACTGATGGAAGGTCAGGAATGAAATATTAGACACCAACAAAAGCATCAAATATAAGAAATGATGAAAAATAACGACGCGCATCAGAGACAAAATCCAAAACCACAAACAGTTAGGAACACAAAAAGCCAACAATGGGGAATATCAACGAGAAACCACGTGATAAACGCAGTATACGGAAACAGTGCAGGGGCACCATACCGGGAAAAACAAACATGAGAAAGAAAATCATGGACACCAGATCGGTATTCACAGGACAGAGACAACAGTCGGGAAAAATTCCAGGACAGAATAAGAGAAATACAGAAGAAGATCAAAGTACATCCCCAACATGACAAAATTCTTCGGAATTTTATTTTGCAGAATCATGACATGTTTGCTCTCACTGATATGGAGTTAGGAAGGACGCAGACGATACACATGGACATCGAGACAGAGCCAGGAAAAGTTGTAAACAAGAAACCATACAGGACTCCGCTGAAAACTAGACAAATAGTGGAGAAGGCAATACAAGAGATGTTAGACGCTGGGGTCATTCAGAGATCGCGGTCAGAATGGGCGTCCCCAATAGTAATAGTTACAAAGAAGGACGGTGGTCACAGATTTTGCTGCGACTACAGAGCGTTGAATAGCATCACTAAGACCGTAACCCACCCCATCCCTAGAATAGACGACATTCTAGCGCTATTGGGAAAGTCAGAATGGTTCACTACCCTGGACGCCAGATCTGGTTTCTGGTGTATACCATTGACGGAAGAAGCTAAGAAGAAAAGCACGTTCTGTACGCATGTGGGAACGTTCGCTTGGAATGTTATGCCATTTGCGCTCAAAAGTAGTCCCGCCACTTATATGGCTCTAATGGACGAAGTCCTTAGTGGGATGCAGAATTTTGCCATGGCATACATAGACAATATCCTTGTACACACGTCAGGATCAGTTCAGAATCACCTACAACACGTGGAGAAAGTCTTCAACAGATTAAGAAGTCATAAAGTCAAATTGAAATTGACTAAATGTAATTTCCTTCAACGTGAAACCAAGTATCTAGGCTTCCTGATAAACAAGCATGGAATCAGACCGAACAAAGACAAAGTCAAGGCCATTAGGGAGATGCCTCCACCAGAGAATGCCAGACAAGTACGTGGGTTCTTGGGAACGTGTGGATATTTTAGGAAACACGTGATTAACTTTACACGAGCGGCAGAACCTCTAATCAACTTAGTGAAGAAATATGCCCGATTCAAGTGGACAGAGGAATGCCAAAGGGCTTTTGAATATCTCAAAGAAGCCTTAACAGAACTCCCGTTTCAGGCACACCAAGACCCCGATAAGACATTCATCTTATACACAGACGCTTCTGGTACAGCGTTGGGAGCGTGTTTGGTTCACAGATGATGCCTAACGTTGGGAATGAGAAACCTATTGTATTTCTCTCCCATAAGTTCAACAAATCTCAGATGAAATGGGCCGCTATTGAGAGAGAAGCATTTGCAATATACTATGCCATACAAAAATTAGACTATTATCTGAGAGGAACTTCCTTTATAGTCAGGACAGATCATCAACTATTGCGCACATGGCTCACCAAAGTGTCGGAACAACCCCGGAAGTTACAAACCTGATCGTTAAATCTACAGAACTACGACGTGACCATCGAATGTATAAAAGGAAAAGATAACTCTTGTGCAGACCTTTTATCCCGTATACCATACAACGATGGTCCAGAAAAATCAGAACAAGATGTAACACCAGATATTAGCGAACACTTCAGACAAATAAGTGTCATAAACTTGAATCGCAAACCACAACAGATGGATGCAGAACTGGAAGAAGAGGGAATAAAACAAATGGATATCATCGAAGGGTTTGACCTCCTCACAGAACAAGCAAAGGATTCCACATTAGTCAATCTTAGGAAGAAAATTGAACAAGGAACTAGGGAAGCAAGACATTTTTATCATTAATGAACATGATAAAATAGTGGAGTTCGTAGATCCAAAAGGGGATGGAGTTTAAAAAAATACATTCCTAGCCACCTGGTTAAGAGGGTGTTGGAGGAGTTACATGATAATAACTGCCATTTTGGAAGGGATAAAACGCTGGTAGCAATTAAAGCACGGTATTATTGGCCAACGCTATGTAAGGATGTTATACAACATGTGCAAAGATGTTTAACATGCAAGACAAGAAATATGACTGAAGTTAAGTGCCCAATACAAAGGATGGATATTCCCAAATACACCATGGAGAAAGTCAGTATTGACATCTCAGGACCATATCCCAGGACACAGTCGGGATGCGAGAACATTATACCGAAAAAAGGTGATTCGTCTTACGAGGACAAAAGAATAAGAAAATAGCCAACGTTACGGCCACGGGGCCTTCGTCAGGGAAAGGAAAGAAAGTGAAGGTTAGATAGGACACATAAGAACCTAAAAAAATATAAAAATTAATATAAAAATTAAAATTAGGCACTTCCCTGAAGGCGTCAAGTCCTAACGCTTATAGGCGCGTGTTAATTTTTATATTAATTTATATATTTTTTAGGTTCTTATATGTCCTATCTAACCTTCACTTTCCTTCCTTTTCCTGACGAAGGCCTTGTGGCCGTAACGTTGGCTATTTTCTTATTCTGTTGTTCTCGTAAGATGAATCACCTTTTTTCGATTTTTTTTTCACACCCATCCATTGTATTCCACGTCTTACCGCAGTTCACCTCAACTTCCTCGAGTACATTATACATATTGTAGACATGTTGTCCAACTGGCCAGAGTGCTATGCAGTGAGGGAAGCAAAAGGAACAACCGTGGTGAAATGACATACTTTATACCTCGACATGGTTGCCCGTACACTATTGTCACGGATAACGGGACACAGTTTACAGGGAATGAGTTTCAAAGTTTCCTCAGGGAGATGAATATACAACATATCAAAACCTCTCCATATCATCCTCACAGTAACGGGAAAAACGAACGCCTCCATGCCACAATACATAATATAATAGCGAAGTATATACATGACAGAGGTGGCGATTGGGATGTGCATCTTCCACATGCACTACAAGCAATCCGGTCTAACACGAACGACTCCACCAGATTAGCGCCTTTCTACATGCTTATTGGCAGAGAACCCGTACTACCAATGGACACGTTGTTGACACCTAGAAGGAAATACTACGGTGAAAGTCACAAGAAGAATTTAATGATGCATAAGCATATAGCACACAAAATGGCAGCCAGAAACACGGAAGTAGCAGCAGAGAAGAGACGGAATAATGCGAATAAAAACGCGACACTACAAGTGTTCAACCCAAAAGATATAGTGTGCTACAAGGTGCAAGTAAGAACAGGCAAGTTCAAAGACAAATGGGACACCGGATGGAAGGTGTTAGAGAGGCTCTCACAGACCACATACCAGATTGGAAAAGGAAGACAAATTAAAAGGGTACATGTACAACACCTCCGGAAACAGGAAAATGACCCAATCGTTATTCCCCAAAGAGATCCTACAAAGAGGACAGCTCATTTTGTTAAAATACCAGGAGAGGGGGAGGGAGAAAAAAATACAAACGCCCAACAACACACCACAGAGTTCACAAAAACAGGCTACAAACGATAGTACACAGAAAAGATCAGGAATAGGAAAAGGTATAAAATCGAAGGACAGTGACTGGGATGTAACTACGAGAGGAGACAACTGGATGGTCCAAATGACTAAGAGCGACGAGGAAATAGATATTATTTCCAGTGAGATCATAGATAGCAACGGCGATAGACCAACACTAGCGCGGGAACAGATTGTTACGAGAGCACAAGTCCATGCAGAACCGGGAACAACATCTGATCGGTTAACCCCAACCCCCCAAATCTTAAACAGGGAACAAGAGGAGATGGGCACACATAGGCCAGAGGAAGACATGATACAAGTATGGCAGGATACAGAGAGTAAACAGTACAATGAGATTCTAGAAGATACGACAGGAATAAGGAAACAATGGAATAATGTTGAAACAGAAATAGATGCACCGTACAAACATACGAGAGCTGCAGAACAAAGAAACAGAGCACAGGAGCAGCAGCTATTGAAACAAAAGGAGCAACAGATAGAGACTAAACAACAAAGTGGTGCAAGTCAAACTCAGAACATAGAGGACACATCAGCTAAAGATTCAGATACACAGGAAGAGATGGAGGAGGAGAATATAAGAGGAAAGAAGAGACAGAGGTCGTCGTCTTCAGACGATTCGTCGGATTATAGAAGGCGCCTAGCAAAGTTGAGACATGTAGAAGAGGTCAGACTAAGGAGGAAGAATAAGGTAAGAAATAGTGCCGCTCCGGAGAATAAGGAAGATATAAAGACAATTTTTCAGTATATTGACAGGAAATTAGATGAATTGGAAAAGGAGAAACGTAATTATAGAGAAGTACAAAAGGAACAAGATAAAACGACCAAGGCAATGGGAAAATGGGAAATAAACAGTGTAGACCATGGAAGGTCGATGAAGAATAAAGAGGAAGAAGGAAATAAAGATAGAACAAAAATAGAAGACTTAACTGCACTTTGTGCAGATTTAGAGAGGAAGTTGGAAGAGTTAGAAAGGAAACAGCAAATGAATAGACAGACATCAGAGAAAAAGGAAGATGTAACAGCACCTGGGGCAGGTGATGATAGAAAGGAAGCCACAGAGAAGGCGAAGCAGGGAGAAGTTGAGAAACATGAAGGAAATAGAAGTACAGATGGAAGGGAATACCGATCTAAGAGTAGAGATGATAGGGAGGCAAGAAGAGATACGGATCGAAGAGAGTACCGATCCAAGAGCCGAGAGGCTAGAAAGAAGGAGAGAAATAGGAGTAGTAGCAGGAGAGATACGAGGAGTATAAGTAGAGGTCGAGGTAGCGACCAAGTTAAGAGGATAGAGCCGGAGAGGAACCGAGGGAGTATGAGAAAGGAATAAATGGATGATAGGGAAAAACCGAAGCAAACGGTTAATGAAGTAATAAGAAGTAGAGAGGTTGAGACATATTTAGGAGATACGAGCAGCAGAGAAGTAGAAAGGAATCAAAGAGTCGAAGTCAGAAGAGTAGAGGAGACACAAGATATAGATAAACAGATAACGTTAGAAACGCTTAGATCCAAGGAGGCCTTGATGGCGAAGTTTTTTGAGTCCTTAGGCAAATGAGTAAGTGAGATGAAGTAAAAGAGATGGAGAAGGATATGTGAGGAGAGGCAGTCGAAGAGTAGGACGGAAGAAATAATAGAGATTTTGGTGAAGCCGCAGAGGAAGACGGCAAATTATGGAGCAAAATGAAGTATGGAGAATGACGGAGTAATATGAAGATAGAGATTTTGAGGAAGCCGTAGAGGAGGACGGCAGAAACATGGAGTATTATGGTGAAAGGTGGAGAAATATGGAGGTACGGAGTAATATGAAGATAGAGATTTTGAGAAGCCGTAGAGCAGGACGGCAGAAATATGGACAAATTGGAAGAATAGAGAAAAATGAAGTATGGAGAAATATTGACTGAGATTTTGATGAAAGAAGGAGAGAAGTGGAAATTGCAGCGGGAGTCTAGTTGTTTGGAAACTAGATGCAATCGTTCTACACTGAACATAAAAGTGAGCTGAGTAGGTCCGAACGATGGACTACTGCAGTGGTGGAAGAGAAGAAGAAAGAGGCAGGGAAGCCATAGATTAAGGGAAGGAGACGTAGAGAATGGGAGAAGGTGAGAAGTCACAGAGAGCAGATGCAAAAGAATTATGAGATAAAGAAAGGAGCATATGGAGAAACTATAGAGAATATGGCGGTAGAAGAGGGCCATAGAGAAGTGGCGATGATATAGAGACAATTGGTTATTAGAAGTGATAGTCTGGAGGGAGCGGATAACGGAGTGGAGGAAGATGCAGATTTTTTCGGCAGTTGCCAGAGTCTTGTGAAGACTGTGGGAAGCGAGGCTTCTCCAAGTTATAAGAAATAGAGTTATAGGGAGATAATAAGGAAGAATAATGAGATATAGAAAAGCTAAGGAAATGAGAATAGAGGAGATGAGTAATATTGTTGAGGACATATGACAAATAAGAAAAGCCATAGACAAGGCAGCATATATATTTGAAGAAGAAATACGTAAACGTTCTGTAGAGAACGAAAAAGAGGGAAACGAAGACATATAGGAAATGCCAGATTTATAGGAGGAAGACAAGATACACAGTAAAAGTGGATCGGAGATGAGGATGGACGATAGACATGGATGGTAAGAAAAAGTAAATGCACAAGGAGGAAAAATATGCAATTAAGAAGAACGATTAATGAGATAGGCGGAATTTCAAGATAATTCGCGTAGGCGGGATAATAAACTTGGGAGTAGATATAAAGGCATGGTAAATGGCTAAGGATGTTAGAAAGGAATTAGTAAGAGTAGAAAAGGAGCAAACGATAAGGTGTACTATGAAATGAGTTGTATTAGGTACAAGGTGTAATATGAAATGAATTACAGAATGTGCAAGTTGTAACATGAAAAGAGTTGTATTCAGTAATAATGTAATGTAATGTAATAGCCCCTTCAGTCATAACTGACTATGGGAATGCGCCCCTGAGGTGGCAGCCCTCAGCTGCTTATTTTCCTGGTGCTCCTTTCGACGTTTTCTCCCCTCCTCTGCTTGTTGTGTGAGCCTCTCTTCGCCCAATCTGAGGTGGCGCCGTAAATAGCATCGGCACTTAGTGCGATCGGCAGCTTCATCCTCCCATGTTGCTGGATCCATGTCCAGTGCCCTCATATCTCTCTTGCACACATCTTTGAACCTCAGCTGTGGTCGCCCAACTGTTCTCTTGCCATCTGCTAATTGTCCGTAGAAAATATCTTTTGGGATACGACCATCTTCCATGCGGCGAACATGGCCAAGCCAGCGAAGTCTGCGCTGTCTAAGCAGCGTATACATACTTTGAAGGCCAGCACGTGACAACACCTCGACATTTGTCACTTTATCTTTCCACGAGATGCCGAGGATGCGGCGTAGACACCGCAAATGGAAGGTATTGAGCCTTCTTTCTTGCTTAGCATATGTCGTCCAGGTCTCGCTGCCATATAGGAGTGTGCTGGTGACGCAGGCATTATATACCGCAGCTTTGGTCTTCATTGTGAGTTTAGAGTTTCCCCAAACACGCGATGTGAGGCGGGCAAAGGTAGCTGCAGCTTTGCCAATGCGGCTGTCGATTTCTGTATCCAGTGAGAGTTTGTCATTGATGGTAGACCCTAGGTATGTGAAGTGGTGCACCACTGCCAATTCATAGTTATCGTTAGTGATAACTGGTGCAGCACCCACATCATGACTCAGCACATTCGTTTTCTTTAGACTTATTGTGAGGCCGAAGTCCTTGCACGCTTTAGTGAAGCGATTCATCAAGCTCTGAAGCTCCTGTTGGTTTTGAGTGACGACTGCAGCATCATCAGCGAACAACAAGTCTCTTATAGTGACCCTTCTGATTTTTGTTTTTGCCTTCAGCCTTGAAAGATTAAACAGACGGCCATCTGACCTAGCGTGAAGGCATATTCCATCAGTTGCATCTCTGAATGCATGTTTCAAGAGTAAGGCAAAGAAGATTCCGAAGAGGGTCGGAGCCAGAACACAGCCTTGTTTAACGCCACTTCGTATATCAAAGGGCTGTGACGTGCTTCCGGCATATTGGACTGTTCCCTTCATGTCTTCATGGAATGACTTTATCATTTCCAGCATTTTAGAAGGGCAGCCTATTTTCAGGAGGATTTTAAAGAGTCCATCCCTACTAACCAGGTCGAATGCTTTTGTGAGGTCTATAAAGGCGATATATAATGGTCTTTTCTGCTCTCTTGATTTTTCCTGAAGCTGGCGGAGAGAGAAGATCATGTCTGTTGTTGATCTGCCAGCTCGGAATCCACACTGTGTCTCTGGATATATGCGCTCAGCTAACTTGTGTAGTCGCACACATTAAGATGACTTTGGCAAAAACCTTCCCAACAATACTAAGAAGAGAGATGCCTCTGTAGTTATTGCAATCATTTCTGTCTCCTTTATTTTTATACAGTGTTACAATCTTGGCATCTCGCATGTCTTGAGGAATAGTTGTCTCTTCCCAGCACTGGCACAGCATCCTATGCAGGGGATGTAAAAGCGTGCTCTTACAGCATTTGATTAAATCA